>JAPWTK010000079.1:1152500-1583757 GCA_029963805.1 Aromia moschata
AGACCTGTATAATTTAATCTCTATAAGCATATAAAATAAATAAAATGGTTATATCAGGTTAAATTTGCCTAAAATGGGAATTATTCCCTTCTTCAACTCCGCGATTCAATTTATACAGAAAGCGAAAAAAATTCTGCACAAGTTCAATAAAACCAAAACAAGTAAGTTTTCGCAAAAAAAAAAACGAAACAGATCCAATTTTAATTATAAAAAATACATTTCTTGAGTGCCATATACCGAGATTTAGAATAGACTGGAGGGAATGCGACACTCACAAACAAAATTATACTAATATGGCGGCTTCGCTAGAATCAAACTTGAAATTGAACCCTGAAACATTTCGTTGCATAGGACATAGGCTCCAAAGTGCTTCTGTGTTCAATAATTATATATTACCTAATAATTTGAAACTGAATAAAAGATTAAAATTATGAAACGCCAAATTACCTGTGAAATGTCACTCCCGGGATATTTTCCTTGTTTGCCCGGCTGTTGCCCCAGCCTGCACTATGTAAATTGGGCATGCTGACAGAAAAGTTTTTTAATATGTGACGTTTATCGCGTATTTTAACTGTGATCTTATAGCATTTTTTGAGGTTTGATATAACACATGTAAACATTTTTTTATTTTTAGAATTTGGTTATTTACGTAAGTAGTAGATACACCATCTGTTTATAAATTATGCTCATGTAGAAATAAGAAATATGACCTCAACAATAATCAAGCTTCAGTTTAATGTCGCATCAACATTTGACAGAAAATTTTCCAGTGTAATATCACCTAGGGTACCGAGCACGACGAACATTTTTAGAAATCATCCATTATTTTTAGAAAGAAAATCCTATTGGTCTGAAGATATAGATTTGAAATTTTCTCTAATATTTTTCAATGCAAGATGGTAAAATTTTTCTATACATAGTACGAGGGTAAATCAAATATAAACCGGAATTTTCATTTTTAAATTTATTGGTACAATATACAAACATGAAAATACCTACTACTTTTCTACATAATCTCCTGCTTTTATTATGCATTTTTCCCAACGGATTGAAAGTTTTTTAATGCCGTCATCATAAAAAGAACGATGGCGTGTTTCCAGTCAGTTGCGCACGAAAGCTTCAACACCAGCGTCATCGACGAATCGCTCACCTTCTAGTCCTTCTTTCAGTGGCTCAAACATGTGACAAACACATGGGGACACGTCAGGATAATAGGGAGCGCGCATTATCGTCAAGCAGAATCAAGTTTCTGATCGGAAATTCGCGTCTTTTCCCGAAATTTTTCAAAACCCTAGTTCACCTGTAAGACTCTCGAAGCTTATCCCGGTCTGAGCTGCAGTTTCAGCAACCATTAACCTGCGGTCATCCTCCAGAAGGCATAGAAACAGTTGCAATGTTTCGCTCATTCACACTGGCTCGAGCACGACGGTCATGAGGTTCATTTTCAACTTGTGTTCGCCCTTCCAAAAATGTTTTGTGCCATTCGTACACTGACGCAAGTCTTCCCAAACTGTACTTCAAGTCTTCGAACGATTTCGGCTGGTTTTACGCCTTCAACTATGAGAAATTTTATAATAATGCATTGCGCAACCTGGTGGTGAACCTCTTGCTTCTTACTGGAGTACAAGAAGTCACGTGACATCCTCGCCTACCAAACCCAGCAATACGAGCCTCCTCCTTACGCCTTAGCGGCCACAGGAAAGAAATTCCGGTTTATATTTGACTCATCCTCGTATATAAAAAAAACTTATATACTAACCAAAACCAAACCAAAAATAGGGGATTGCCATTTGAGGATGGACGTCATCCTTACGAAACAGTTGGCGATCAAAAGGTGATATGGCAGTCAAAATATGCGTAAAATGGGGTTTTTTTGCGAAAACTTGCTTGTTATACCAGATTGACCAAGCTATATTTAACGCTTATAAATCTAAGGAGACTTAGGTTTATTAGATGCCTTAGTTTCCTGAATTCGAAAAAAAAAAATCTTGTCCGTATAAATAAAACACACTATGTGAAAAGTAAACTTCCAAGTATCATTAAATTTTATCAAAAAAGTATAATGAGTACTGTTCAAATAACTATTCAACTAATCAAATCTGTAACATCAAAGTCAAAATATGGCACTCTAGCGAAAATGTGGAAAAATAATTAATACGATATCTGTCATCACTGTCCTTGAAAAGATGTTCGTTTATTTAATAAAATATCAAGTATTTACAAGCAACGTAACGATACTCAAAAACTGCTATCAGTAAGATGAATATTTCTGCTCTCGTTTTTTCTTTTCTTTGAGAATTATTATATAATATGAAATTATTGTAATAGAGATGTGTCAAGTACCAAATTGTTTAAATATACATATGTATGTACGAGTATACTTGAAAAAAATGATTTAAAACTGTCTAGCTAATTTACCAGCGAAATAAGTGATAAATAATAATGAGGATTATCTAATTGTGACAGGGCCAGAGTCAGGTACTACTGTCAGAAACATGCTTAAAAAACAATACGCCGTAATACACTAACAAATAATCGAAAAAACATAAAAGCACCGAAAGAAATGTAGAAAAAATAAATAATCGTACAAGGTTTTAGAGTCATATGTAGATCACAACTGGTGTTAAAAATTAGGTAGGTATCACTAGATATTTTTCCAAATAGGTTTAAACTTTACTGGCATGATTTATCAAATTCCGTAAAATAAGTTTTAGATCAGAATTAATCCCTTTACTAATCCCTATCTAGGTAATAGGTAAATTACGTTGATTTTTTTGTTCAGTTCGCTCATTTTTCGTTATAACAGGTGCTGTGGTATATCTCTAAATATTTCTTTTTTGCAGCTAAAACATGAAAAAGTTGACGTTATGATCGCGACTTAAGCGAGACTAAATTTCGCGACTTAAGCGAGGCAATGATGCACGGATTTGGTGAATTAAGAGAGGTTCGAGTGTAATGAAATTTATTCATTTATATATGTTTTGATCCTTTATACAAAGCCAATAACATAGCCTTTTGAAGCATTACTTTGAAAATGGCAGATTTTTAATACCGACTGAAGGGTTGCTATAAAATTACTTTCACATTCATATCGGGGGCGTCATATCAGACGGGCGTAACATGAAATCAATATATAGAAGCATCCAAAAAAACGTCATCAACTCTGGCTATGAACGAGAGAGATGGAAACAGCGGTCATGTCGAAGCTTTTCGGTTATGTCAAACGTTTGACAAGTGACTCACAAGTGAATCACAATTTGTAAAATAAACAATGGCTGTCATATGATGTGACAGTCTTGACAAGTAAATAAGGTTATAAATTCGATTAAGAATAGAAATACGTCTTTTTTTTCGACCAACTTTGATGACGTTTTTTTTGGATGTCTCCATATAAAATCGGATATAAAATCAATAGCTTATAAAATCATACGCCCTTATGATATTTTTGGCTTTTATTTTTGTTTTAACTTTTTTTCAGTTGCTAAGTTGCTAATTTTGTACTATCACCTGATGAGTTGTCATTACGAGTATATTATTTATTTTTATAGTAATATTATTATATACATATTTATATTATGTTTATTATTATATATATTTATTTTCATAGTATATTTATTTTTTCGTTTAGCCATATTTTGAATATTCGGTTAGTTTCTTTAGTTTTTTCCGGATTATCATAACATAATATAAAACAAAGTCGCTTCCCGCTGTCTGTCCCTACCTATGTATGCTTAGATCTTTAAAACTACGCAACGGATTTTGATGCGGTTTTTTTAATAGATAGAGTGATTCAAGAGGAAGGTTTATATGTATAATACATGCATTATATAGTACAGAAACACTGATAATTTTAAAGGTTTCTAATGTGATGTCGTAAACCGTGCGAAGCCGGGGCGGGTCGCTAGTTTCAAATAAACCATAATGTCCTAGTCCCTTCATATTTATTGTAAATTATACTCCTAATGAACCCTTATGGTAAATCAAATACGTTACGATGTAATTTGAATTTGAACGCCATTTGGTTATATTGTAATCTGATCAAGTGGTAACCAAATTATTAATTTGGTTTTAAATTAATAACACCCACCAATGCTCTTTCGTAATTACTGAGTACAACTCTGGCCTGATTCACTCATCTGTAAAGATAAGCAATATTTACTTACTCATTATTATTAAAACGCCAACTGCAACCAATACGAATATTAGAACTATAATACAAAGTAATCTTATTTTTTTATTATACATTTAAAATATTTCCAGATCGTTTTACAACATTTTTATTAAACCATATGTATATACTTAATACAGTCCTGTAATAAGTATTTAACCTTTATCCTCTCAAACCACACCGCTACTGGTATATTTTTACTAAACGATTAGATTAAAGATATTCCATGACCGTGACCTATGATCAGGATGTCATAAAAGATCTCGTTTCGGCAGATTGTTGAGCTGTAATCCTGAGATTATTTTTTTTTCGTTTATGTAACACAAAACAGATTAAAAATTAGATCACATTGTTACAGAACTAGGTCCCTTTAATACAGAAATACTTAACAGATGCATATTTTTATGTTCTTCGTTACAACAACTTTTTACAGAAATCAAAACAGTTAAGTATTAAAAATGTTAGAAAGTATGAAGATTTATGAAGATTTTTCGCTCTAACTTACGTTTTGCGGTTAAAAATGGTCATATACGGTACGACAGTTGAAAACCTTTATACTAGTATCATATTTCTCTCCAATAAAATGTTTTTTGTATCACCCGAACTCTTAAACCCTACTTTGAAAGCTCGATATGAGTCGAAACTCAATTTATCACAATCTTGATTGGTACAAAATTGTAATTTTTTAGAATTTTTGTACGGGGCGAAAATTTGTACAATATTACATCACGTCAGTTCAGTCGTGTCTTATTGTGGATTTCTTTTAATTCGATAAATCTGCGGGCAACTGATTTTCAACTCTCAAAATTGTTCTAAAGACACTACCAATACGCTCTTATTCATTTTACTTATACGACAATATTATGCAGAACAGTACTAGTACGTGTTAATTGTAAACTAAAGCCTTGTTGTAGCATGCACACTTGCACTGTTTATACTAAATTTGTTGCCACGGTTCACTGAACCGTAACTGTCTTTGTTTATCAGAGCAAGCCGTGGACTGGTGAGTATCGGACCACTGTCGTTATTCATACTACTGTTACACTTAATGATTTCTAAACTTTCAAAAGCATCCAACTGTCTACTGTTTGTTACATTTCTAATTAATTTTAAATTATTTATGTCTATCCTATGGTTGTTGTCAAAAGCGTGCTGGGCAACACAACATATTTCTGTTCTGCCATATTTCAAATGAGCCATGTGTTCTTTAAATCTAGTCAAAATAGATCTTTTTGTTTGCCCAATATACTTTTGATCACAATCTTTACAACTTATTTCGTATATTTCTTTATTGTCGATTTTGTCTTTGGGGTTACCCAAAAGCGTGGAATTGTACAGGGTTCTCCTAAATGTATGCTTCCTTATTAATTTATCAATTAAATGAACTGAGTAACCGTTATTCTTAGCTATATTCTTAATTAATTGTTTCTCATATTCAAACCTCTCTTTACTGAGGGGGAAATTTAACAAACGGTGAATTAGAAAATTAAAAAATTAAAATTTGCCATTTTGTGTTGAAAAGGATGGTGTGAATCGTTGGGAATGTATCTAAGAGTCACGGTTTGTTTCCTATATATGTACATCAAACTCTAACTTATTTTCACTATTTCTAATTACTAATACATCTAAAAATGGTAGCTGTTCATTGTGTTCCATTTCATATGTAAATTTTATGGTAGGGAAACGTTTATTTAATTTAGCAATAAAATTATCTAAACTAATTGCTTTTGTGTCTATTAAATATTTTATAATTTACATATTTTGTAAATGGTTTAGACGATAAAATTATTAAGGAATACATTCGGCTTACTAGTATTTGTATGAATCAAAATTGTTTTCAGTATAATGATGAATATTTTCAACAACCTGAGGGAACGCATGGGTAACTCCTTGTCACCTTTCATTGCCAATCTTTTTTATGAGTAAATTTGAGACAGAAGTAAAAGATAAATTCGAAGATATCGTCCACATACCTGAACCAGACTCTAGGGAAATCCTAGGGAGTCTGGTTCAGGTATGTGGACGATATCTTCGTGGTATTTATTACAAAAGCAATTAGTTTAGATAATTTTGTTGCCAAATTAAATAACCGTTTCCCTACCATAAAATTTACATATGAAGTGGAACACAATGAACAGCTACCATTTTTAGATGTATTAGTTATTAGAAATAGTGAAAATAAGTTAGAGTTTGATGTATATAGGAAAGAAACCGCGACTCTTAGATATATTCCCAACGATTCATACCACCCTTTTCAACATAAAATGGCAAGTTTTAATTTTTTAATTTTCTAATTCACCGTTTGTTAAATTCCCCCCCCCCCCCAGTAAAGAGAGGTTTGAACATGAGAAACATTTAATTAAGAATATAGCTAAGAATAACGGTTACTCAGTCCATTTAATAGATAAATTAATAAGGAAGCATAAATTTAAGAGAACTCTGTACAATTCCACGACTTTTCGTAGAGATACTGACAATTCGAAATTTTCTTCGTTACCATACGAACCTAAAATCACTCGCGGACTAGATAAAATTTTTAAAAATATTAATATCAATTTGATTTATAATTCTAAAAATAAACTACAGACGCTTTTGGTAACCCCAAAGACAAAATCGACAATAACGAAAAGTCAGGAATATACGAAGTAAATTGTAAAGGTTGTGATCAAAAGTATATTGGGTAAACAAAAAGATCTATTTTGACTAGATTTAAAGAACACATGGCTCATTTGAAATATGGCAGAACAGAAATATGTTGTGTTGCCCAGCACGCTTTTGACAACAACCATAGGATAGACATAAATAATTTAAAATTAATTAGTTAAGTTAACAGTTAAGTGTAACAGTAGTATGAATAAGGACAATGGTCCGATACCCACCAGTCTACGGTTTGCTCTGATAAACAGATAGTTATGATTCAGTGAACCGTGGCAATAAATTTAGTATAAATAATGCAAGTGTGTAGGCTAGAATTTAGTTTTAATCTTCTCCTGAAGATGCCAACTTGGTTGGCGAAACGCGCGTCGAGAAAATTATAGTAGTTCGGTGTTTCGTGGAAAAACGTCCAGTTTTTTTTTTTTTTTTCAGATTAAATAGAAAATATGCAGCACGGGTGTAACGTTGAGAAATAATGTCCCGTTTGATATTTTCATTAAATTGTTTTAGTAACCAACCTAATGGAGGGAAACGAATACGACATCCAAGTGGTGGCGCTATCTTTGGACGACCAGCAGGCAATAAGCGACAAGGTGACGGCGGTCTTTCCGGGTTTCAAGAGCATAAGGGCCGTTTCGACAGGAATAATAGCGGGACTCGCTTTTCTGGGAACGGCATTCGTGGCGGTTTACTATGTCAAGAAGAGGTGGTGTAGAACTTACCAAAAGGGTGGCAAGGCCTAGCTTGTTAAGGACTCTGATGGCAAAATTATATAATCTTGGATCTTCAAAGTAAAATTATAAAATTACTAGAACTGCGTATTTAAAGAGGTTTTATGTATGAGGTGAGCTCACATGTAAACGAAAATTTTGCTATCCGACCATATAAATCAATCAAAATTTGATAGAAGCCAGGCATATAAGCAAAGTACAATGCTTCTATTAAATTTTAGTTAAATTGTTTCGGTTTATATGGTCGCAATAACACAATTTCAATTTATATGTGAGCTCACCTGGTACACAAAAAAATCATCAGATTGCAGCTCTAGTTATTTCTCTTAACGGAGTCGAATAAAAGCAAGGGGTAACTCAGCATTTCTAAAGTATGTAACCGTAAATGAGTTGAGAACTCCAGTTGAAACTATGTATAGACTCGTTCAAGATTTATTTTGATAGATTAATAGATCTCAGCTTTTTTTATGTTGCAGAAATTATTATACTCGTATGTCGCACAGCATATTGCATACACACCTTAGAGAGGATTGACATAAAACATAAAAAAATAAGACCCAAAAGCGTACACTGTATATCATATATTTCACTGTATTGTAAAAAAATATATCCTTTTAGCGTCCTTCTGCAAAATTAGAAATTTGTCGTAAAAATATTTATTAGCCAGAAATTAATGATACAAAACATCTTTACCATGTATTTATAACTGTAAATATTATAGACAATTTCATTAAGGCCACTGAATTTTAATTATTATGCTCATGTCATCTCTACATGTCATCTCTAAAATAACATTTTTATTAATTCTGTACCTACTTCATATTGAACAGTGTACCGATATAAGCCTTGAACTTTGTTTGCGAAAATACATAGTCTAAGTCTAAAGTATTTTACTGACGGAATTTATAAAATACTCACTTCACTCTGTTTCACTTTACGATTCTTAATTAAAACTATTTGACTAATTCCCAAATCATAGTTGTACCAAGTACCTATTAATAGAAGTAAATTCAGCTTAGAATCGATGTAGGTTTAGTACGTTGGAAGTACTGTGTTACTTTATAGTATAGGACTCTTCAATCAACTGTTTTCTACTACATATAGTTTAAGAAACATTACTTAAATAAATAAAGAAATTTTGCCTTTATTACTTTTAACTGTAACTAATTTTGACTTTATTTACAAATATTATTTATAAATTTGCCATCACCTATATAATAATGTATGTATATTAAATGAATGACAGATATATTTGAAAAATAAATTATTTTTAATAATAGTAATGATTTTATCTTCCTCAATTTCCTTCCTTTCATGTACCTCAAAATAATTTAGTGGGACAACGCTTTTTGGGTGAATTAACACTTAAAACGTGGCCAGGGTAACTAGTCTAGTTCACAAGTTCAAAATGGTATTAATTCTTGCTACTGTTAGTAAAAATACGTGTGGCTCATTGGATTCGTAATGACATCTAGAAATATGTGCAGAAGTTTCAAACCCGCACATAAACAATTGCAAAAGTTAACAAATCAAGATTTAAAAAATAAGGTGTTTGGTTTTTTGAAAATAACTTAGAAACTATTAATATACAAAATAAAAAAAAGATTCTTAAATTAGAAGTAATTTCCAATAAAAAAAGTCTGTACTCCCGGAACTCTATTCCTATTATTAATATTTTTAAATTAATGTTAAAAATGTTGTTTAACATTGAAAATATTTTAAATATTAATGATGATGATGAATGTTAAATATTAATTAAAATCCCGGCAAAAAAAGTTTCTGACGTGGGGGGTCTGACTAAGTGTACTGTATGTGTTTGGGGTCGCTGAATCTGCATCCGGGGCAGTTTTATCCCAGCACGTTAGAGTTCGGCCATAACCTCAAAAAAAAACACTTTGAAATTCACCATATCCGTAAAACCACAAACCCTATGTCTCTTAATCCTCATGATACAAAGACCCAACAACCCCACAGCCACATAACCCTACAACCACATAACCACATAACTACATAACCCTACAACTCGATGCTGTAATCATGTAACGCAATATCTCACAATGAAACTGATTTTACAGTTCTCAAGCAAATATACACCATAAAGAAATCTATAAATAAATAAATTTATATAGTTATGTGGCTATGTGGTTATGTGGCTGTGGAGTTATGTGGCTGTGTAATACAATAACCCAATAACCCTATTGGGTTATTGTATTACAGTATCATGAGGACTAACAGCCATAGGGTTTGTGGATTTACGGATATGGTGAATTTCATAGTGTTTTTTGAGGTTATGGCTGAGCTCTAACGTGCTGGGATAAAACTAACCCCGGATGCAGATTCAGAGACCCCAAAAACATACAGTACACATAGTCAGCCCCCACTTCAGAATCTTTTTTTACCGGATTTTAGAGTTATGGGGTTATGTGATTATGGAGTTATGTGGTTATGTGGCTATGGGGTTACGAAGTTATTAGGTTGTGGGGTCAGTTGGTTATTGTATTATAGGATTATGAGGTTTCGGAGCCATAGGTGTGGTTCTAACGGATATAGCAAATTTGAGGGTGTTTTTTGAGGTTATGGCCGAACCCAGACGTGCTAGGACGAAACTGACCCCGGATTCGGATTCAGCGACCCCAAAAACATATAGTACACATAGTGAGACCTCCAGGTCAGAAACTGTTTTTTTTTTTTGTGTGTGGCTGTATTATTGAAGCTAACAAGACACTTTAATTTTTTAGTTTCCATTAAGCTAAAAACTAAGTAGAATAATAAGAATAATTACAATGCAATTTGTACTGCCCTTTAAATTAATTTTTTAGATTTTTCTAAACTAAAAGTTTGATAAAAAAACCTGATTTTTTCCCTGAACAAAAATGTTTGATAATGTTTGATTGATTGTTAATGTTTGATATCTCGACAATTGCTCTTTGGGTTGTAATGGATTTTTGCAGTAAACCTACGAAATTCAATTTTACAAAACATCATATCATATTACAGACATTATAAAATTTTACTGAAAATATAGAGGGACCTAGAGAGGAATACAAATAGGCATGCTTTATAAATAATGCTATGTGAATCCTTTACAATAGAACAATTTTTATTATACTTCGCTGAGTGAAGTTATCGATTAATAACGATATCGTTTAATGATAAATATCAAAAAAGTGATTGTTTTTGCTACTTTGATATTAATAGTGCAGTATCGGCACTTAAGTGTTTTATAATAAAATAATTGTCAAGAGAAAAGCAGGTGTTCAGGTGTGAGTTATAAAGATTATTTCCTACAATACCTTTATCACAAAAATTCTTGAGTGAATAAAAAAAATATTATTATTTCAAATAACACATCGTTCCAAAATTAAGGGAAGAAATCCATTTAAATGAAACTTCTTAAGGAAGTTTTAATTGCAAGTGGCTGTAACTGTAAAGATGCAATATCAATAATAACTTCACAAGAAATATCCTTTTTTCAGATGAAGCTACACTCAATTTAAATGGTGTTGTTAATCGACATAATAGCCGTTACCTACTATTCAAGTCGGAACCCTCATTGGTTCCAAAAGGCACATACCCAAAATCCCCAAAAAGTTAACGTTTGGGCAGGACCTTTCTTCATAGACGGACATTTAAATTCTGAAAAATATTTAGATCTGCTAAGAAATCACATTATTCCATCTTTCAGACTGTTGTTTCCATGTGAAAATAATGTTATTAACCAGCAACTATGATTCCAACATGATTTTGTGGCAAATATCAGGGAGTATTTTTATAAATGCACAATTTCCATGACGCTGTATAGACAGAAGAGGTACAATCGAATGGCTAGCGCGCTCCCCTGATCTAAATCCCTTAGATTTTTTTCTATGGGGGTGTTTAAAATGTGAAGTTTGTCAAACGAACAGATAACATTGAAATAGATTTCAAAATTTCAAATGCGGGGCATTCCTGAAGATTTCGTAATAAATTCCTAGTAAATATTATTGAAGAGTTTCGGGACCGGCTTGGGCATTGCTTAAAGGAAAATGGAGGCACTTTCAACACCTCATTTGCTAATTATGGTTTTGTTGTTTCATTTAAAAAAAAATAAATAATTAAGAAAACAATTATATTATTTTACAAAAAGTAACTCTAAACGTGTTTTTTGCAAAAAAAATTTTGTGTAACCATATAATATTTTTAGTGTATAGTACTTAAGGAGAAAAAAGTTGTTCTCTCAGGTATGGAGAAAAAATCTACGAATTGTCATTAAAAAAAAGTTGGTCTCCACAACAACCAAACACACAATACAATTATTTCATGTTGACAGAAACATGAACATGAAATAAACTGATGAAAAACTTTCATTCAAGACATTTTTTCATATACAAGATTATTAAAAAGTTGCACGCTTTATGCTCGACTTTTTTGCCACGCTGTATGTGACTAGGCTCTTATGTCTATTTGATATCCCAATTAGAAAAAAATACTTATGAATATGAAGAGTCAAGAATTACATTTTTTCATAAATTCACGCTTTACCTACACTCATTCTTTTGCCGTTTACAATGCTATGTTTTTATTTATAAAGAGTAGTGGCTGCCACCCACTGCAGAGGGGTGCAAGTAACATTCTAAGAATATTAACGGGTAGTATCCTTGAGTTTCAAAGTTTCTTCTTTTCGTATGAACATAACTTTAAATTGACAACATGTAGTAAAATATAACGAACGGTGAAAATTATGCGTAGCGAATAAACACCTACATATCGAAGTGAACTAATAGTGACGATTTATGCATAATACATGTATAGTCCTTCTATTTTTAATTGAAAATGATAAATACACCTGGGGAACAAAAAAAGCGGTGCAACTTTATGATTCCATGGGCGTGTTAATGTGTTAATAAACCTAGCTGAAATACACGTCACTGGCGTCTTAAACGAGTAGAATTCCTAGAGTCGTAAATCATTTTAACGACGCGACGTCGTAAAAATCTTATGGCACAGTGGACCGAATAAGTATTTAAGGAATGTATTAGATATAAAGCAATCCCATAGTATAATGGATCAGCATTCGCTGCTGCATTCGCGGTATCACGTTGCCGGCTCTTCAAAATTTTCTTAAATATAGTAATACATAAAGTTGTTTTTAATTTATAATTATTTTTTCCAGCAATTTTAAACGCTTTATTTTAATGCTAACTAATAAATTTATATCTATGTATTTTTTTAAAATATATCAAACTAGCTCTCTAAGAACGTCACGAAGTAACAGTTTACTGAAGTATGAAGTATACTTGTATAGTGAGCTTAGCAATTTTAGAAAATATATCTGACAACCTTGCCTTTTTCTACCTATTTTCAATTTAGAATGGAAATTGTATAAGCGTTTATTGATTATATTATAATTTTGGCTTATGTAATTATTCATTCTTTCAAAAAAATGTAGTTGATGGTACAGTGGTCAGGTTAAAAGTAGGCCACTACTTTATCATACATTATAACTTTATCATAAGAGATTGCTGCTGTACCGCCATTAGAAAGAGGACTATTTAGAATGGCTTTAGCAGGTGAATTCAATTATACTCTTGTTTTCTACCCTAGTTTGTCCATGTATAGTGTTTGTTAACTTTATTTTAAATTTTTGTTAAAATATTATTTTTTTTCAGTCTTAGAGTGAAAATCTGTAGAAAATAATGTAGAATGTTTCACCTACTGCTATCAAGGTGGAGAAAAAAATGTTAATTCTGGCTTTTATTACAACTTTTTTTAAAAACGTGGCCACTGTTCCAGATTCTCCTCTACATATGAGGGGTATAGATGCAAAATTCACATTATCCACTTTTTAAAATTTTTCAGGAAGAAGGAATAACTGATTTCTCACTTTTCAAGTGACTTGACGCTCTGAATTTTTTTTGGTATTTGTATTAGAACTTTACATTTGCTTCTCAATCGGTGAAATGACAGCATAACAATATTTGAGTTCAAGAAAGTGAATTAAAATTTGGATAATGTGGGTTTTGATACAACTTTTTAGATAATGGCCGTTTTGCTCCAAATTATTCTACATAATATTATTTTTTACACTAAAATTCATGAGTTAAGATAAGAAAAAAGAACTTGGAAACAAACTTAATGATATATCAATAAAAATTGTATGTAATATGGTAGTTCATAATCAAAATAAGCTGCACAAAATACTTAGAATACGGTTTTATTATCATCATTGACTGACGAAATGAAATATTTTTATAATGAACCTAAAATTGCATAGTACAAAACATGCTGACAGTAAAAAAGTTCTAACATTCTCACATTCTCCTTAGGAGACTGTGAGTTTTGAAACAATTCACAGATTCCACAATTTAAATTAAATACGAAAATTTGAGTTTTATACCACTTTGAGGATTTAAAATGGTGTAGTTCAACACGATGAACAAGATAGCGCCACTAACTCTATTTCGAAAAATTATGGATAATGTGAGTTTTGCATCTGTACCCCTCATATAATGTACATCCTATTGTAAGGTACATTTTTTTTGGCAGTCTTGTTTAGTCTATTTTCTTACATTGCTGAATAGAATATTATTATCTTATTTTGAACCACAACAACCACGACGTTACGTTCGCTCTGTATGTTTTTGTTATGGTCGTAAATTTGTCAGCCGAATGAGGGCGTTTCAACGAACGCCAACTTGGGACTCGATATTGAAAGCTTGGGCCGGTGTTGGCATTAAATAAGCCTGTGTTGTGCAAACTGGTGCGGTTCTTTTTTTAAAGTGCATCCTTCAGATTCAAACAGATTCACAGGGTTTATCACTGAGCATTTTATACCTTTTTGTTTTGTTTGATTGATAATTCTATTTTTAATTTATTTAAAATGATGTGATACAATATTCGTCAGGAATTCCTCGACAATTTAATGCATTATCGGTTTATGTCATATAATATATTCAATATTAATATTAGTCATGATTTTATGAAAAAGCAAGTGTCTTTAGCACTTTGCGGGGACTGTGTGGACGATCCCAAAGTGTTACGGGCATATTTGTATGTTGTAAATATGTTTCTGGCACTGTGTGGGGACTATGTGGACGATCCCACAGTGTTGGCGACAGAGCTCGGTAAATGCAGATATTACGTGGGGGACTATGTGGACGATCCCACGAGGAAGAGGACAGACACTGTGAGGGGATATTGTGGACAATTCCACAGTGCTTTGGAAATGCAGATATTACGTGGGGGACTATGTGGACGATCCCACGAGGAAGAGGACAAACACTGTGAGGGGATATTGTGGACAATTCCACAGTGCTTTGGAAATGCAGATATTACGTGGGGGACTATGTGGACGATCCCACGAGGAAGAGGACAGACACTGTGAGGGGATATTGTGGACAATTCCACAGTGCTTTGGAAGGAGGATGATATCTGTATTTTTCCGACACTATGTGGGGACTATGTGGACGATCCCATAGTGTCGGCGAGCTCATTTGCATTTTTGTTATATTCAACACGTAGTCACTGTTTTAAAACACAGTAGGCGGCTATGCCGTGGTTATGATTGTAGAATTTTATTATATATCAATATTACTTTTGTTTGTTTGTCAGAGTTAGATTTACTCTGAAAGAAATATAACCGATAGTAGCATGAATTTATAAGTTATAGATCATCATATTTATTCAGTGTATAATTGTCATAATAAGACAACGTTTGGGATTATGAAATGCTCATTTTTCATTCCCATTTCAGGGATGTCAAGAAATGCAATTATCCTGGATCAACTCAGTTACGGGGGCACGCATAATTAATGTAATAATGATATTGTAAGTTCTTACTTTTAAATATAAGTTTTGTTATGCTACATATTAGTAGACTGTTTTGTTCACGACAATAGTTATTTGTTTATACCCGAGATTTAACCATTACTTAAATTCATCACACAGAAATTGCACGATTTCACCCAAAAGTGAAAAAGTGTCTTGCACTATCATGTACATATGCATCCACAGTTTTATCCTCAATATTGCTCGATAAAATAAATCAAAGTAAGTACATAATTCTTATCTTACAATTTTCAAATGAATGACAAACAATTGATGAAACGATTTATCTACGTATCAAATGGAATAAATGGCGAATAAAGAACAGTCATGAGAAGAGAATCGCGGAAACGAAAATGGCGACACGAGGACTTTGCACCAAAACGGACGAACAAAGAAGAAAATCAATTGCACCTCGCTGTTGTCGGGTGCGTGTGCACCAGGCGCTATACGGTTCAAAATGTTATAAGCGAACACGGCCGACTAGTCCTAGCGGAATTCTCTGGTCGAATATAACGGAGTACAACTGAACTGGCGTTTCGTTCAATTAACTGCCGTCGCGCAACATTGCCAAACGTTACCGAAATTCAGCAACTTCGAGTACGGCACTCGTCAAGGTTTTATTACTTAATAGTACGTTTATTTTAAAGTTTCATTACCTAATAACGATATAAATATGTAATGATATAATAATGTAATAAACATAACATAAATGTAACAACCAGTTCAATGACCACTTAAGATTAAAATAAAAAAATATATGTATACAATTACATTAATTAAAAAAAAAAGATGTTATCAGTTATAATTCAGTAATTATGTTATGTAAAATAGAAAGGTAGATGATTTTATTATAGATGCAAAAGAGGAATGATTTATTTAACAAAAATAAGTTTAGTTTAGATGTCCTAAGCATCTAGTTCATTTCAATGACGCTGATTTGTTTTACAAATTTTTACTCAGACCACTAAAAATAAAACTTATTACTGGTCGTCGCAAGGCTCGGCACTATAAAACTCTATGATAATGAAAGTATAAACCGTATATTTTAAGCGCCGTGTATATTATATACGCGTGTATTTCTTGCCTCTGCTACGTACGGCATTGACACCCTTCCCGATAACACTCCAGAATTCGCGTATGCGCAGTAGTGTGCCTTTCCGTCGCGGGAGAGCAGGATATTTTAAGGCAGTTTAAAGGGGGAGGTATAATGCCAAATTAGAATGCCAAAAATCAAGCATTTTTCAAACTTTTTTTTTAACTATGAAGGATTTATTGAAATTTATTGAAATCTTTAAAGAATATAATGATATTTTTTTTCAAAATGGCGGATTTATAAGCGGTCATAGGCAGCACGGCCAAGAATGAGGCATCGACTTGCGGGCGTTCTGGAGGCCGTAATTTTCATCTGAAACAGTCCAATAAAAACATTGGAGTTAATTAATGTTATAGCTTCTATGTGAACCAAAAATATGAAGAAATTGAAGAAATGGCGCAAGTTTTTCGAAAAAAATCGATGATTTACCAAAAATGTTAGACTTTTTTCCAATAATTTTCATATTTTGCAAAGTCGAATTGTATAAACTTTTGGTTCACATAGAAACTAGTTATATAGACAATAAATCCTGAAAGTTTCGTCAAGATCGGTTGAGAACTTTTTGAGATATCTTTACCGCAAATTTCAAAAATGCTGTTTTGAGAAAAACGCGTTTAAAGTTTTGATTGCCGAAAAATGAAATGTGCCTACTAATCAGCGATTCCTGGAGCGTATATAAGGCCTTCAGTCTCTTCAAAAAAACTGATTTTCTTTGGCCTTTAAGGCCTTTCGGGCTTTCCGGGCTTCCTTGGTGGATGAGAGGGAACGTTTGTTCCTGCCTGTCGTCGACCGTTAGAATATACCTACTGCGCGCTCCGAAAGTTGTTTTTGAAAAACGTCGAAAAATATGGAAGGACTTCGAATTTCGATTCCGGGTTTTCACCATCGTATTCTACGGGAAATTTGCTATCTTTTTACGCAAAAAAAAATCTATTTTTTGGACCTTCTAATTGTATCTCCCCCCTTAACACGCGAGACGGCAAACTTTCCGAACCCTAAGTCGATAACTCGATAACGCTTTTACCGACTTGATAACTGAGTTTTGGAACACCTACGTGTCAAGGCGATATCTGGGGCTAATTTTGAACTCAATCGGTTATTACTGATAGTTTACCGATACTGATAGTTTAACTTGATCTGAAAAAATTGCAAAAGTGTCATAGGAATTCTCGCAAATGGACGTGGCTTGACGTACTCGTCATAGGACGTACGTTTCGAAACATGACGTTACATCACGTCACAGGAAGCCAGTATCTAATACTTATCGAAATCCATAATCACAACTACTCACAGTTCCTCTATCTGTTAAAATCAAGTGACGCAGTATGTATATAAGTAAAAATGACGACTAAGTCAATTAACGCAGATTATTGTCTTGTATTAAATTCTAAAATATCTTTATTTTATCTTCAAAAACAAATATCTTATGGGGGTGACCCACTTATCATCCAGAGAATCACCCAGTTTAAAAGTATTTTTTTAGGAAGCTTGCTTATAAACATTTATGATCAAATAATTTGGCAGCAAAATAGAAAACCTCGCCGCAATAGGTAATAGAATTTTTTATTAACAAATATTAGCTTCGGATTGGAAGGCATGGCATTGTTGATTGACCTCCATCAACTAAAATCTAACTCCATTAAATACTTACCTACTTACATATTTTTTTCTGGATATGCCTAATAACTAAATATTTTAATATATAAATATAAATATTTTCCAATATAAGTAGAAGAATTGTCAAAATAGAATATTTCGTATGAATTTCTTCAACACTTAAAAGTCACTTCAACGTTCAACACTTATTAGAAGTATGATATGAAGAGTACTCGTAAAAACTTGATGTTTATATCCTACTAATGAACGGATAAAGTCATAACAGTCATAATATTTGAACCACTAATTTCCACATCGTTGGATTGGCAGAACAGAGGAAATTATATTCTGTAAGGATAGGACACCTCACAAACCACAGAGTGGTCTGTGAGGTGTCCTGATTTAACCCTGCTGATTTTTTCTTATGGGGATACTTGAATAACAAAGTGTATCGTGACAGACCAGACAACATTGAAGACCTGAAGCAATGCATTCGCCATGAGATCGATATTTATCACCTGAAACAATCAGGAATGTGCGAGAGAGTTTGTCGATAGGCCAGTGGCGCAGCCAGGGGGGACGTTGGGCCAGCCCCCCCCCCCCCAAGCTAGCCAGCAACCAACAAAAAATCATGGTCGTTTATGCATCTTCATACTTAATTGCATAGTTTTTGGTTTTTTATACGTTTAATAGACCTTAATAAAAACACACTTTTCAAGATTTTTTGTTTTCACGGAATAATACCATATTATGTACTACTACAAAGAAAATAATTTTTGACTGTGAGACTCGGGGGGGACGAGTCTCCCCAAAAAACAAATTTTCCCACAAACAACAAGAATGTTTTCTAGCTGCGCCACAGCGATAGGCGCTAGATAGAGTCATTGTCAAACTACAGACGGTCAGCAGTTTGAACATGTATAACATAAAAGCAAATATTTCAACAAAAAACTATTTCAACTAAAATTGATTGTGTTCAGGTGTCTAGACTCAACTATTCCATTGAAAAAGGTCCTAGTGATTTTTAAAAAAATTGCCATTTTCCGAAATGCGCATGACTTTTGAGACACACTGTATGTACGTAATCTGTTGCGTGTACGATAACTCGTATATGTAAAACGTTGCATATAATTTAAATGTAAAACTCTGTTAATATACCTACAATATTTTTAAAACTGTCTCTACCACTGTCTAAAACTCTAAAACTGACTAAAACTGTCACCATTCATTGATTGCACAATTTTTAGCCGTCTATTATTCCTCCGATCTCTGAATGTGGAGGCTGACACACAATAATTTAATGGACTTCTAGTGTAAAATTAAAAGGTCATTATCAGTACTGTAATTAATCTGCAAAGTGCAAATAATGTTCATTCAGTTTGTGTAAAAATTCATTTGTTATCAAACCCGCATAGTTTAAATGAATTAAAAATTATGTACAATATAGAAAAACTATTTAATAATTGCCAACGGGATTTAATTGCCGTATTATCTACACTATTCTGAGGCAGCTGTGTTTTCACTATAAATCGTAAAACCGAAGGTCAGCTTAACGAGAAAATATTTCCGGCATTGTTTCGATAACAAAGAACCTTTATCTTCAACAGAACTGTAATTAAATAAACATTTCACTTTGAAAACGTACTCGTAATCTTTATATAAATTCAAAGGATAATACGTATGGTTTTACCAAAAGAAATTAAATGAAATAATTTATACCTACATATGGTATATATGCCTGAAATTGTTCTTCCTTATAAGATTTCAGTTCCACCATTCTCATAATTTTTTGCTGGGTTTATTTCCTTTCTGTTAATCTTAGAGATTAACAGAACATAGTATAGAAACAAGATAATCCTATACCAAGTGTTTTTGGCTATATCTCAGTAACTAAATGATCTGTAGTCCGCCACTACCACATATCTGTAGTGATGTTAGGTAAATATGTAGTCTACAGGGATTATATCTAATTTGTCATACGTTATAGCGTTATTTCGCACCACCACGAACATTGATACGTTATTTTTAGGTAAGTTTTGAAGTGGAATTCGAATTCAACGATATGTAACACTTGATCATTTTGTAATTAACTTGTCTTGATAATGGGTCAACTTGTACACACAACTTACATAAAATTACATAAAGTCATATTAAACATTATATAAATCATCTGAATTCGACAAAGTAAAGTTAATTGTACCAAATCATAAATATCCAAATATCTATGCACCTATAGTTTTCATTTTCAGTTGGGTATACAAAAATAAAATTACTGGGTAATATAATTGTTGAAAATTGCTTTCAACATTAAGAAGTGTCGAGCTATTAATTTGATATCAATTATTTTAATAGTTTTTATTTTAAATCATAATTGTTTGATTAAATTTAAAACCAAATGTTGCGCTTCTGGTTAGTAAAAAATGGCGAAGTATTGCATTCAAAGTCAGATCTAAAATCAGATATTAAAGAAGATTTGATTTGCGTACTGATACACCATTAAGTGTTCATTTAAATAAAACTGTTCATTCTTTAAAAAATCATTATTTCATCTCTAAGAAGCAGTGCATTTCGAAAACTTTCTTATGAAGTACAAACGATTATTGTTTAATTAAAATTACATACGAGTATTAAAATTTACCACAAATATTAGCACTGTCCTTCATTGATAGGTTTAACAAGCGTGCTTTTCTGTGTAAAAAGGTTCACAGGCAAAATACCAGGCGTATGTCACTTAAAATATTTTCCGTTAGTTTGTTTTGCATCCACAGCCAAGTACAGTACGAGTACAACTGTACTGGTTCGTCAGACTGGAATTACTTGCAATTTATATAATGACCCTATTTTCCGCTTCTAAACGTGACCGGTCATTATCTAATTAAAGTATTTTTCGTGAGACCTCCTTTCGGCATTAAATCGGATTGTATGTCTTTAAAGAAACGTTAACATTTAAGGACAATTGCGGTATATTGAAACTTCTTTCAGTGTATTCCCATTTTGGTAACAACGTTTACAGTCCCTGTATAGTTCGCCCCACCAACATGGTGTATATAGTGCAGTAGTCAAGACCTCTTTAAGTATTGTGGCGAAAACACCAGTAGTATGCATGGCCGCCCGGTCAGCCGCACAGCAAAACAAGGGTTACTCACCGACACGTCACTGCGTTGCGTAGGCCTCCAGGACCTTTCGCAAACTTCGACCTCTTTCGAGACTGAATGCTGGAATATGCCAGCCAGTGGCGGTTGGTGATATTTCAGTTAGTCATATCTTGAAAATGACGCATGGGACCCACTTCACTTTTTAGGTGATGACTATATACCTCTTACAGAAAGGATTTATGGTGAAAAAACCGTCAACAACGTTTGCGAAAAAAATTTCAAAAAAAACTGGAGCACTACCTGGGATCTCAGTAACGCTCTGTGGAATATTTGCAGTAAATTTTTTTTTCACAATCTAGAAACAAATATAAGGAGAGTTTTTCGATTTGTTACAAAATATTTTTTTTCGAAAAGTTATGGTCATTTTAAATTTGGGAAACAAAATGTTCTTATAAAATTAAAATTAAAATGTCCATAACATTTTGAAAAAAATATATTTTGTAACAAATCGAAACACCTCTCCTTATATTTGTTTCTAGATTATGAAAAAAATTTACTGCAAATATTCCACAGAGCGTTACTGAGATCCCAGGGAGTGCTCCAGGTTTTTTGAAATTTTTTCGCAAACTTTGTTGAAGGTTTTTTCACTATAAATCCTTTCTGTAAGAGGTGGATAGTCATCACCTAAAAAAGTGAAGTGGGTCCCATGCGTCGTTTTCAAGATATGGCTAACTGAAATATCACCAACCGCCACTGATGCCAGCGCCAGCCAATCGGGCATAAAGAAAGGCATATCGACGCGGGATGAATTAGTTTATCTTTGAAATAAATCACGCACGGTCGCGTCTTCGTACAGTCGAATATAAATTGTACAGAAATAAATTAGTGTTAGTAATTAAGTGTTTAAGCCGTATTTGTATTTAGTTAAAGAAATAGTGTTAGTTTAAAGTGCGAGTTTGAATTTTTCACACCTTATGAACCCGTAGTGAACAAAATGTTACATTGGCGTCAGGTGTGGGTGTGAAAAAAAACTGAACAACTAAAACATTTAAATATATAAATTCGCGATACATACAGTAAGTGAAATGGATTCGAAGCAAGTTTTATTAAAGGACCTTAAAGTGGCGGATTTGAAAAGAGAACTCGAAGAACGGGAGTGTCAAACCACCGGGAAAAAGGCCGATCTGCAAAATAGACTTAGAGAAGCTCTGGAAAATGAAGGTGAAAATTCCGACATACCTACATTTATTCGAAATTACTGGTGACCTAAATTCCGCGTTGCAAAAATTGATGGATAATTCTGGAAGCTTGGAGAAGAAGTTACTCGAGAATTCTATAAATTTAGAACAGAAACTTCCACTAAAATGAAACAGAAACTAGAGGAAACTTCCGGAAACTTAAGAGGGTTGGAGCAAAAGTTGGTCGAAAATTCTGGTAATTTAAAACCGCTGGAGCAAAAATTGCTGGAAAATTCAGGATGCTTGGCACATAAATTACTGGTAAATATAAATAGCTTAGAACAGAAAATTGCGGACAATTCTAGTTGGCTCCAGAAACAAATGGACGGAAAATTTGGGGAAATTGAAAATAAGTTGGTTACCGTAGAAGAAGAAAAAAGTTTCTAGAAATGGAAAGAAAATTTGCAATGTTGGGTTTAGAAAAAGGAGAACAACAAGTGGTCAGTCCTACGCTAAAGTCACCTGGTAGCGACATTGGCAGGTTGAGTAAACCCTAGTCAAGCAGTTATATGGAAATTTTAAAAATTCGCATGAAACCACCACAATTTGATGGTAAGAGGTCCTGGGTTAATTATATACGGCAGTTTGAGGCTGCAGCGAAGGCAAATGGTTGGTCGTTGGCGGAGAAGGCTACAGCGCTGATGTTGGCACTACGCGGAAATGCCACGGATATATTGCAGACCCTTTCGCTTGAAGAACAAGAGGATGCCATCAACTTGTCCGACATCTGGAAATGTTGAGCGTGTCTACCACTCGCAATTGAAGAACCGCTGTCAGAAAAATAAAGAATCACTGCAGGAATTTGAAGCGGACATAGCGCGGTTAGTCCGTTTGGCTTACTCATCTATACCAGAGAACGTCATGGAACGATTAGCCGTGCAGGCATTTTTAGATGGCCTGCGTGATACTGAGACCCGTCCAACTCTGATTCTCGCTCGTCCCAGCAAGTTGGTGGATGCTTTGGCGCTAGCTTTGGAATTCGAAGCCGCTAAACAAAGTTCCAGAGGTCAAGCTAAGGTCCGCAGCATGTAATGAAGCAGACATTAGACGAGTCGTCGAGGACATATTGGATGCCAATTCGGTGTTGGAATGGTGCTAAGGTACGTCAAACTCGCAGTCGCCGTACTAAAAAGAAGAAAACGCCGCCATCATCTGAAAAGGATGTGAACGCTGTGAACCGGATGTGAACCGTTAGTCTGATACGCAGACTAACGGTGGTGAATGATAATTGGCAACTGGATGAGCTTCTAAAATATCAAGAGAATGACCAGAATCTGAAACCCGTTGTGAAGTGGAAGAAGGAAGGGCGGAAACCCACATGGAAAAAGGTGGTAAGTGGAAGCCCCTCGTCTTAAATGACGGACTCTTAAAACGCGTTCTGGAGAAATCAGATGGTACCGAAGAATTGGTGGAAAAGAGTATCCGAGGGATTTGGGGAAAATCCACAATGGAAGCATTGGCGGACACCTAGGAGTAACGAAGACGCTGGGGAAAGTTAGAGAACATTTCTATTGGGTGAACTGCACTACTGCCGTGAATGAGTGGTGCAAGAAATGTGTGGTGTGCACTGCAAGTAATGGTCCGCAATGGCATTCGAAGGCTCCAATGCGTCAATACAACGTGGGTAGTCCGTTTGAAAGAATTGCCATCAATGTAGCATGGAAATAAATAGCGATAGCGAGGTAGCATGGAAATAAATATGTATTTATGTCGTCGTCGTGATGGATTATTTCAGCAAATGGGTAGAAGCGGATGCCCTTCCAAACCAAGAGGCTTCTACTGTGGCAGACGCTCTCATTAAGGACTGGATTTGTCGATTTGGTGTACCTCTGGAATTACACTCGGACCAGGGAAGAAATTTCGAGTGGACTCTGTTTCAGAATGTCTGCCGCACACTCAACATCCGTAAGACAAGGACAACGGCACTGCACCCGCAGTCAAATGGAATAGTGGAGCGAATGACTAGGACCATTAACCGGTACTTATCCAAAGTAGTCTTCGACCACCAGAGGGACTGGGACCAGTTTCTCCACCTGTTCTTACTAGCCTACCGGTCGTCAGACCACGAAACAACGGGGCAAACACCTGCAAGCATCGTCATGGGTCATGAACTGCGTCTACCCTGTGACCTGAAGTTCGGCTGTACACCAGAGGACGACGTGGCTGGAGAGGACTACGTCAGTACTCAACGCCAAAGAATGTACGACATCCACGAACGAGTCCGTTCACTCGAACGGCCAGAAAGCTCGTTACGATGTAACACGAGAAGAACCACGTGACTTGTTTAAGATATTTATATATGTATATATATAAATATGTATTTCTGTTCTTAATCTTAAATTTTTAACCTTATCTAATTGTTACGGCTGTTACATTATGTGACAGACATTATTTATTTTACAATTGTGACAGCCACTTGTCAAAAGTTTGACAACAACAAATTTTCGTTTCGAGCTTCGACATAACCGATATTTCCATCTCTCTCGTTCATAGCCAGATTTGATGACGTGTTTTTGGATGGCTGTAACTTAAGAGTTGTATTATATGTGTGGACATGCTTGTTATACAGAAATTCCTATAACCGGACATCTCCCGTGACCGGACAAAAATTGTGATCCGTAAGTGTCCCCTTATGGGAACATTCACTGTATAAGGTCACTAGAAATGAGCTCTGCAAAATTTTATTAACAACTTAATGAATACATCGATATATAGGTACAACACATCAGTACTTCTGCAAGTTAAGTGTTTTCTTGTGCTCAAAATGAAAACAAAAAAAAATGTTCATATAGGTACTATATACGAAATTTGAGATTTGAGTATAGTGAATTGATTGTAACAAAAATTCGTTTTAAATTCAACAAGCTGATATCCGCCTATGTCATATAGTTACAGCTATTTTAAAACCCATCATCTCACAAATCTGAAAGATACTTTAGATAAAAATCAATGTTATGCTCGTATATCGTATATACATATGTATCTGCATTTGCGAACTTAAAAAATGAAAGGATAAACACTTTGTTTATAGCTATTTCAACGGGCAACTTTTGCAAGTCATTTGGAAAGCGTTATCGACAAACAAAAGCATTATCTAACGATAGGTAAGAAAGTAGTGGTGTAATTAACGATACGGAAGTATATTATTAATGACAATATGAACGTCACGTGTTTTTTGTGACTAACGAAAAAGTGGAAATTAAAACCACTAGTTGGAATATAGATATAGTGTTTGATATCGATAAATTTCTATACGCCAGTCAATAGAGCTCGAAAAGGGGTGAGTTTATGACACGATTGATACCTGATATCCGACTACGGGATACTTTTAAGTTCAGTCATTAGATGAAAACGTATATGAATTGGACTAGGAAATAGTTGCACTTTTTTTTTAATTACAAATTAGGAAAAAAATTGAGTTTTTTCAGTTTTTTTGCGTATAGAAGAAAAGCTATTCAAGCAATCACACCACATCCAATAGGAAAGTTGTAGAGAATTCAAAAACCTTTGAAATGAAAAAAAAATCAAGCCAATCGGTACATTTTTCGCTGACAAAACTCGGAAAAACGCAAAAAATTACCTTTTCTTAATAAATTCGTAATTCGAGTATTTTTGCATTAGAAGAGTCAATCTTGTGGGAAAATGTAGGTAATATCACGAAGAATGAGTGTGGAAAAACTGGATTATGTCCGATGAATAGTTTTTGCACAATAGTCGAATAAAGTTTTTTACATTGTATTTTGAATATTCCATAACACGTCGAGCGATAGATTAAATAACATTTTCTCGACGGATTCAGAAACTACAGAGTGTAAACTACAATTCGTCCGTTTACTTTGTTTCATTTAAATGCCATTAAATTGGTGTAAAACGCCTCTGAACAGCGCGCAAAATGTTCAGTGGCGCACTGACAGCCGAACGTGGTATAGGAAGCGGGAGCGAGGGGAAGCGGCGGTAGCGACCAGCAAATTTCGCGCGTAGTTCAGGAGGCGTTTTACACCAATTTAATGGCATTTAAATGAAACAAAGTAAATGGACGAATTGTAGTTTACACTCTGTAGTTTCCGAATCCGTCGAGAAAATGTTATTTAATCTATCGCTCGACGTGTTATGGAATATTCAAAATACGATGTAAAAAACTTTATTCGACTATTGTGCAAAAAAACTATTCATCGGACATAATCCAGTTTTTGCACACTCATTCTTCGTGATATTACCTACATTTTCCCACAGGATTGACTCTTCTAATGCAAAAATACTCTAATTACGACTTTATTAAGAAAATGTAATTTTTTGCGGTTTTTCCGAGTTTTCTCAGCGAAAAATGTACCGATTGACTTGATTTTTTTTCATCTTAAAGGTTTTTGAATTCTCTACAACTTTCGATGCGATGTGATTGCTTCAATAGCTTTTCTTCTATAAGCAAAAAAACTGAAAAAAACTCCATTTTTTTTCACTAATTTGTTATTTAAAAAAAAAAGTGCAACTGTTTCCTAGTCCAATTCATATACGTTTTCATCTAAGGACTGAACTTAAAAGTATACCGTAGTCGGATTTCAGGTATCAATCGTGTCATGTCAAAAAGCTCTATTGACTGGCCTACTATGGCTATGCCTATATGTAAAACTGAAGCTGATGATATTCCAAATGAGAGAATGTTGTGTTTTTTCTGAGGTTCCGCATTTATGGATATCACAGGTCTTCGAAATAGAAGCCATGTTAGTTTCTAATGTTTATCATAAAAATGCCTTAGATCAGTAACGAACTAGAAATTATAAGATCAACTTCTACTGAATTACAAGATTCAAAATACATTGTTCTACCATAACTATCATCATATGCACATCGCCATCGTATATCCATATTGTAGACTTTTATATCGAGCAGAGAACTAACCCCACTTTTATCTTTTGGTTAATAGGTCTTCTTTGGGTCAAGAACTTTTGTGCACTGCCCAGATTTGTTCCTAGAATATACGTCACTGCTTTCAAGATTACAATAATATATAATTTAGCCAAATGGTAAGGTGACATTCATATAGAATACTATCGTTTAGAAAATGTTGTATGCATATATGTCAATAAATGTAGTAAAGTGGTAAATACTTATTTATTACTTAATTATATCTAGTGAAAAAATATACTTATAGATATACATATATGTATAATAATGATATGCAGATGGCGTAACCAGAAGGAATTGTCTTCCTAATATCAAATACCAGATTAACTACTCATATTACCTAGTTAGAAAAGTCTCAGTGCAGGATAATACCTGCTTACCCTCTGCAACTTAATATTGTGAAACCTTTTATAGTAGATATGTCTTACTTGTAGGGGAAATAGCGAAAATATAGTACCTTTATAAAGTAGGGAAATATTTTAGTATATAACTTTAATATAATACTACTGAATCATGAAAACATGCAATATTAGAATTACAACCATCCTTTGTATATTACACAGGCCGACAAGACTTTAACCCAGAAACCAGAATATATTTTTCCAAAGGTTTTTGATGCGCTAAATCCGAATCCGAGGTCCAAATCTCTCAAAATTCCATTACAATTAATAATCTCATATTTACAAAATAGAAAACAATGTGGTATAGAAACCGATATTAATGGAAATCTCATAAAATCAGACATAACATATATTCAGAACATATATATCCTATACACTAATGACTTACCTGCAGCTAGTGATGTAATAACTGTTATGTATGCAGATGATACTTCATTAATAATTGGCAACCAAAGTAAACAAGCACTAAACCAAACAATAACTAGTACACTGGATTCCCTAGAAAACTATTTTCATATGACTAATTTAAAATTAAATAAAAAAAATTAAATAAAGCAAATTTACGGCATACCATGTATATGTACAGTCCCGTATGGAATAATTTTCTGGGGTAACCCAAGTGATGATAACAGAATATTTAATTTGCAAAAAGGTGTATTAGAAATATTCTAAACATGAATCAGATGGATAGCTGTAAACAAATTTTTATAGATAAAAACATACTTACCTGACCAAGCTTGTATATATATGAGGTTAACTTTTTCGTATATCAAAGCCTTGCACTCTTTGAAAACTGCAACAGAAACATCACAGTACATAACACAAGATATAAAAGCAACCTAGTAAGTGCAAATATACACACATTCAAAAAAACGTTCAATTTTTCTTATTTAAAATATAGAATAAATTATCTCGAAGTAAACAAAATCTACGTTTTAAGCAAATGACGAAGGCAGTAAGTAAATTTTTACTAGATAAAGGTTACTACACAATAGACGAATACTTCAATGATGAAATAAAAATATTTGTATATATGTAGGTTTGTCTGTAGTTTTTGTATGATTTAAGTGTATTTGTTCTTTTATATTTATATATTTTATATTTTACATTTATATTTTACATTTTATATTTTACTTCTTAGGATTATAATATTAGGTATTAGTGATAATTTTATTTATATTTTTATACTATATTGACAAGTTCGACACCTATGTATGGTATTGTATATGAACAAATAAAGAAGTACTAACTAACTAACTAATTAACTAAAGAGATTACCCACATACAGATAAAACCATGAAAATCTGTTATCTATCTAGTGACGATTAGCCCTATTAGGCCAGTCAATAGAGCTTTTTGACATGACACGATCGATACCTGAAATCCGACTACGGGATACTTTTAAGTTCAGTCCTTAGATGAAAACGTATATAAATTGGACTAGGAAATAGTTGCACTTTTTTTTAATAACAAATTAGTGAAAAAAAAATTGAGTTTTTTCATTTTTTTGCTTATAGAAGAAAAGCTATTGAAGCAATCACATCGCATCCAATAGGAAAGTTGTAGAGAATTCAAAAACCTTTAAAATGAAACGTTTTTTAACATCGTCTTTTGAATATTCCATAACACGTCGAGCGATAGATTAAATAACATTTTCTCGACGGATTTGGAAACTACAGAGGGTAAACTACAATTCGTCCATTTACTTTGTTTCATTTAAATGCCATTAAATTGGTGTAAAAAGCCCTCTGAACACCGCGCGGAAAATGTTCGGCGGCGCGCTGACAGCCAAGCTAGGTATAGTTGGCGGGGAGCGAGGGGAAGCGGCGGCAGCGACCAGCAAATTTCGCGCGGTGTTGAGAGGCGTTTTTACACCAATTTAATGTATTTAAATGAAACAAAGTAAATAGACGAATTGTAAATTACACTCTGTAGTTTCCGAATCCGTCGAGAAAATGTTATTTAATCTATCGCTCGACGTGTTATGGAATATTCAAAATACGATGTAAAAATCTTTATTCGACTATTGTGCAAAAACTGTTTTTGCACACCAGTTTTTGCACACTCATTCTTCGTGATATTACCTACATTTTCCCACAAGATTGACTCTTCTAATGCAAAAATACTCGAATTACGAATTTATTTTTGCGTTTTTTCCGAGTTTTCTCAGCGAAAAATGTACCGATTGACTTGATTTTTTTTTGTTTTAAAGGTTTTTGAAGTCTCTATAACTGTCCTATTGGATGCGATGTAATTGCTTCAACAGCTTTTCTTCTATAAGCAAAAAACTGAAAAAACTCAATTTTTTTTCACTAATTTGTTATTAAAAAAAAAAAAGTGCAACTATTTCCTAGTCCAATTCATATACGTTTTCATCTAAGGACTGAACTTAAAAGTATCCCGTAGTCGGATTTCAGGTATCAATCGTGTCATAAACTCACCCCTTTTCGAGCTCTATTGACTGGCGTATATAGAACTACAAATATAGAACTACACGTAAAGGAATGTCATCAAGGAGTTGCGGATGCAGTTCTCACAAATAACATTTCTGTTTGTTGAGTGAAACGACATGCACAATTCAGGCGAGGAAAGCATCCAGCTGAAGCATTTTCAGCCCGAAAACTCCCAGCCTGCTATCTGTCACAGCAATAATTGAAGAAATCCAAGTATACATCCTCGTTAAATTTAATGGGATGAAAAAGAAAAATAATCCATGGGATGAAATAGGCAGCTGCCAACATGCTAGGTAGCTTTTAAGGTACCTCAACAAAGACACGACAATGATAGTACATCTGGCGATGCCAGAAAGAATTTTCATTTCGTAACATTTATTCTCACTGGACATTGTCGGCTAAGAAAATGACGCCACAACTTGAAGCTAAATGAAACGCCCCTTTGTAGAGGATGTCGGAGAAGAGGTGGCCATATCTACTACACCCAACCAATTTGTGGCATAAATACAAAGAAAATTGGAATTGTCCAAATGGACAATTCATTAAAATCGGTCCAAAGAATGAAATTATTAGGCGAATAAATGTCATATTATTGAAATAAGATCAATTTCTTGGGTTACCACAGGTTTCATTGAATCTATGAATATTGTTTTCTTGTATTAAAGAAATCATTTTATAGTGGCAACGTACATCGTTCATGAGTTAATGTAACTATCATTGACTAAATGATCATTAATGCATTACCTACATGAATACTAGAGAGCTTCAATGATTTGTGTACATTGATTTAATGACCAAAATTTTATGAAACAATGTAATTTTCATTGGCACAATGATCATTAATACATTGCCGAAATGAATACCGGGGCGGCCTCAATGATTTCTGTACATTGATTTAATGACTCAAATGTTCAAACAATGATCACTAATTCATTATTTTAATGAATTTACAATTTACTGTATATTTGTTGGTTAGGTAATAATAATGATTATTGTAATTGTTATTACTAAACATTTAATCAGGGACAGCTAAATAAAAGGCTTTGTGTATACTAACTACAAATTTTTATTTTTCCGTAATGGCGTTACATAAAATGTGGACTTTAGAGGAAGAATTGCTTGAAGAAATTTTATAAAAACAATTTTCAATAAAATTACAAAACGTTATGGATACTTGAGGAAAGTCGAAATTGAATACGTAAAAAGTTTTGAAACAAATATCGACTGCGCGGAGAAGATTTGTAAACTCGTATCTCACGTTATCAAAATATACATACATTTCTTTTACTGATGTAATGTCATCACCCACAAGCACAATAAATGGCTGGATACTAGACTTTCTGGTACTTAAATATTCCAGATGATTTTCCAAAACCTGGTAAGAAGCGCCCAAAAACATGAATGACTCCTGCGAATCCTTAATAGTGAATTTTATTACGCTCTTCTTCCCAGTTTGGTCTCTCCGGAGAGTTCTATTTGTAGGGACCAGATATCCATGAATGGACCACAAAATAGTTGCGTTCCGACTATCTAGAAAAAAGATAGGTATTGTATTGCTAAATAGACAGGAAGACAGGTACAAAATAATGGAATTAGGTGTACAAAATGGCATGAATGATAAGTTACACTCGGTGTGTGATTTTCACAAATAATTATTTGTGAAAATCACACACGGAGTGTTACTTACATATCATTCATGTAAGATGGATTTCATCTGAAGTAAACGTTCATCAAGTAAACATCAAATCAATCAATTATTTAAAAAATGGTAGTCAAATAACATTAGGTACTTACTATCAGTCACTTAATTTTTTTGTATAAAATCCAAAAAATCCTTTGATACTCTTATCTTTAACATTATTTTCGGATATCAAGAATTTTAGTATATGCTCTTTCTTAGATTCCCAGTTGGACAGCAGGCCATCTCCGGTGGTATAGAGGGCATCAAAATCTATGTCAATCTAAGGATAAATTTATTATAAAATTAGCGTAATGAAAACTGAAACAACATTAATGGGTAATTTTATAGTAAATTCGTCGAAAATACTTACCTTTTTAGAACACCAGAAACTTTGTCTTTTACCCAAGTAGCGCGTTTTCAACTCGCAAATATTGACGGACTACTCCAGTACCACTATACTACTTACACTAGCACTATATATATTATCCACTAAGTATTAACACTCCAAATAATAGTTAAATATAATTTCTATGCACAAATTCCGAGCAATCGCGGCGACAGGTCTTTGCATGTCCGATAAACGAATAAAGTAATAAGCCGAAGAACTAACGGTCTGCGTAAGTGCGCATGTGCTCTTTATTTTGTATGCACTGGAGTCGCCAAAATTCGGCGTAGCTCGGGAACAGAATGTCTCCAGAATTTGGCTTCAAGAGGGGTACCCCACACAGCCACTGAAAAGTCACGGTATTGGTGCTTACTGTCAAGTGAGGCTGTACTTATTTGTTGTTTTGCCGGCGTGAAAAATGTACGTAGGAGTGCGCGGACCAAATTTTTAGTAAATTTTTAGTAATGGAGCCAAAAATTGTAAGGGTTCTATAAATTCACATAAAGGATCCCATAATATAAAGGAATATCGCGTTTTTAAATATAATTCTGCTTCCTATTCAATAAACTAATGTTGCAAGGATTTCAAATAGCGCGCCGCACAGGAGCAAAGAGCTCGTGGTAATAGTGGGGATAAAAAAAACGCCGAATTGCGGAGGGATTTTTCGCCAAATTGTGGAGGTAAACGAATTTTGGAGGGCCAAATTTTTGAGATCAGTGTACATTGCCCATATGAATTCTTTCATTGAGTCAATGCCGATTCATCATTTAATGGAACTATTTCATTGTTGCCAATGAGATATGCCTATATTAAAGAACTATACATTTGTTCAATGAACGGCGTTCATAAAATAATGATCTATAAAGGCTGGTATTAATGAAGTAATTCATTAATGCCATGTATGTAGGTAGACGCTCAAACGATGAATCCATCTTTAATATCCCAAATGATTTTCATTATGTGAAAGAACTACGTTCATATTTCCAATGTATTTTTCTTAAGTATTCAATGTACTTCATGTTCATTACTTAAGTAAGCTCTGTACATTATATGCATGATCATTGGTTCTGAGCCAGTAAATGTTTTACTTTTATTTACATAGGATCAATGATAATTTCATTTATTTAATGAAGGTGCTGTTGATGAAAGCTTTTCATTGGAATTAAGATCAACATTTTTTTGAGTGTATACGACTGCTACGCTGTCTCATCGACAAGAGAATCCATACTTGGTGAAGGTTGGCCATATTTGGCCACCATAAGGGAGATCCTCTAAGCGATGTCGTCTCCTTTTCTAAACATTAGGATGGCTGAGGGAAAGTGGACAAGAAAAAAATCCCAAGGGAAAAAGCACAAGGGGACTAATGGGGCCTAAGTGCTGTGCCCTTCTGAAAAGAAGTGGACGCAAAATCAGTTGCAAAAAACCAACAGTTTAAATGCCAAAAGTAATTCCAAAGGATCCTTACGAAATTCCGCAGCCGAGTTTATCTAAAAATCACGACGGTGAGTATAAATCGTTTATCTATAGGACCACTGATAATATTGTCCTGGCGATAATTTCCATCGAGATGTGTTACGAGACGGTGGGGAATCCGCCGCAGATTCCGGCGGCCGGGCTACGACTTGGCAACGTCCGTTCGCGTTTCTCTCGCAGCTCGGTCGCAATAGGAAACACAGTGCCGCCAGCCAGTGCTAGGAAATGTGTACGTAGGATACTCACTCATTAATCCAACAGCTGACTGCGGTCCTAATGTTCAGTGGTATCTCGCAATAGCTCCCGCGACAGAACAAAGGACCCACTGCCGTTGCCGTGTGATAGTGTGCGTGTGTTGTGTCTTGGGATCCCAGTCGCCATCGAAAATCAAATGGTACGTTAACCTAGTACTAGTTGGCTGATCGATAGTTCCTCGGGCATTTTTGATTTCGCCGTTTAAATTTAGAGAGCCGCGCGTCACACTCGCTGCCTTTGTTTATAACATATAACATAATCCTCTCGCCTAGGTGGATGACTGATATAAACATATGCGTCGAGGCTTATCGCTCGATCCCGCGAAACGGCGGATAGATACGCGGAAGTGGCGGATTCGCCAGGGTGCATCTCGTTGCACAAAGAGCAGTATTTGGTTTTGGTGGTATATTTGTTACGTTACCACGGATGAGTTGACGTGTATTATATAAAATCCGAAGGTTAAAGGTTGATTGTAGGGTTCTACGGTTGAGAGAAAATGTCATAAAAAATAATAGTTGTTTTCTGAAAGTATTCTTCTATACCAGGGGTGGCCAAGCTCCTTGATAGTCCGAGCCATTTTTCAAAATTTGAAATTTTTCGCGAGCCGCAATTAAATACGTAAGTATTTAAAAGGTATGCAAAAAAAGGTATTAAAATTTTTTTACAGAAATTATATTTATTTAAATCATAAATAAAAGTACAAAATATGTGTATTGAATTTAAATATTAAAAATTAAACACATTTATTTTACTTCTCTTGAATATTCTTTAAAATTTGGTGAATAATTGGTGACAGCACTTCTCAGTAATTCTTTGAGATGCTGGTTTGCTGGATCGGTGCGGTGTTTGGATTTCACGAATTTTAATGTGGAATAAAATGATTCACATAAGTACGTTATTCCGAATATTGAAATAATTCGACAAGCAGCCTTTTTTAATTCAGGATACTTCGATTCTGGTACTAATTTCCAAAATTCAGTAATCGACGTCGGCTTATATTTTAATTGTAGAGCTTGATCTTCTTGCATCTCTATTAATTCTAATTCTCCAGATGATTTTGGGTCATAATTATATTGGAAATGGAAAACTCACCTTGAATTATGTTGATTTCAAATAGATTCAGAAAAAAATCAAGAGACGATTCTTCTAGCTTTTTAATATACTCGTTGAGTTTTTCTTGTTTAATATTGGAACAATTTTTTTTAATTCGAGGAAAATTACAAAATGTTTTATTTTTAATGTCGTTTTGAAAAAGTTGTAATTTAGTTTGAAAACTAAATATACACTGTGAGAGGTCAGATATTATTTTATCCTTCCCCTGCAATTGTAAATTCAGGGAATTTACAAATCAAATAATTTTTTTAAAATATAATAGCACAAAAATGAAAAGGGAACTCGGGTACATTTATCGAGAGCCAAATCCTTCAAAGAGCCGCAGGTTGCCCCCCCCCCCCCTGTTCTATACCGTAAAATCTAACATGATAAATCTGAAAAATAATGGAAAACTCGACAATATCGCGGAATTTTGACTACGTCCCAATTTTTGGGACCGGTGGACACTAATCCGATATTAGTTTTTGGAGGTCGAGGATGGTTTTCGAATAAAATAATTTCCATAGTTTCCATTGAAATTTATTATGATACATTAATTTTTCTGCATTAATAACTACCAGTGCAAATTACGCAGATACCGCAAAAACTCGTAGGAAGCTTGTCTATGCTTTTCACCAACAAATTTCACTTGATGAAATCCAAAAAAATATTGTGTATTGTTGTTTTTTTTTCTGTTTTATTTTGTTTTTATTGTTCACGTGATTTGCAGTAGTACTTATTAATTCGAAAATACATAGGTTTTTATTGGAAACTTTGGAGATTCATTTTCTCGAAGCCTTCGACCTCTAAAAAACTAAATTAAATTCATAAAAACTAACGTCGCAGCCCCAAAAAGTGGAGGGTTGTCGACATTTTAGCGAGATTGATGAGCTTTCTATTTTTCTTCTACTTTAATAACATTACTAATAAAATTAATCAAAATGATTATACATTATACCAATATTGGAAGGTGCTAGTAAGTAGACATTTAAAATAATACCTATTTGCTTTATAAAATATGTGAATATAATTTAAAGAATAAAAAAAATCATCTATAGATCTATATATCTTTTATAAGTACTGTTACCTATATTTTTATATATTATAATATATAAATCAAGTACCTGATAGTACGAGTATCAGAAGTATACGAGTATATTATAATTCATTTTTATTTTGTGAAAGTATTCCATTTTAGATGGAATACACGTGTTTCTAAAAATTTGAAAAGAGCACACAGTTATTGTTTTGAGTCAAAAAAATTGTATTATAATTTTTATCTAAACCCAGTCCATTGGTAATAATCGCCACCATTTTTTTTTCTGGATAGTAGACTCCTATTTCATTTTTGGAATGAAGTAAGAACATAAATGTACTCAAGTCTCGACAATTAAAGTAAATGTCAAAAAGTTACATTTTGCCAATTAAAAATCGAAAACCGATAAACACTCAGTTTTTTTCAGTCCAAGTTATCTAAATTTCAGTTCTCGCTCTTTTTTTATCGTATAATATGGGGATTAAAGATCAAATTTCGACATTTTCATTCATTTGGTTTAGGTATTTTCGATTTTCTTCGGTTTTTAAGGATTTTTCGTAAAAGTTATTATCAAACTAGCCGTGAATGTACAACATTTTTAGACTTTAAGCATTTAATCAAGATTTCGAATCAAAATGATGTGCTGTTGCCTTGCAAAAATATATAAGGCGTTCCAAGTTGTTTAAAACAAGGAAGTTGGTCGACACACATAAGTCCGTCGTAGTTACTACAATAATTAACGTGGTGTATTACATTTTTTAAACACATCCTCATAATTCAGAGAAGTGGATGTTAGTTATGATGAGTAGGTTAACGTATGTTATGGAAAAGTAAAAGACTGAGGTTTGAATACATAATTTTAATGACGCCACGAATATGTACATTTTTAAATACATTAAAATGTACATTAAAGTATTTCCAGAAAACATAATGTATCGTACAAGGTGAGTTCGTGAGAACTCCCACCCTCAGTTATATTTAGACCTATGAAAGAATGTTTCATAACTAATAGGGGAGTAACTATTTTTTTTCTCAAATTTCAGAATACGCTACCAGAAAAAACAAGTTTAATACTAATATAGTTCACTTATGATTATTTGTTGTATTCCTCTTTCTGCTGATTACAACGATGTAATAACATATGTATGTCGTACTTTCTTCCACAGGTTTTTGAAATAGTATGCATCGAATATACTACGAGTTAAATGAATTTTACCTCTGAAACGTGAAGAGAGACGTTCATTAAGTGATATAGACGCAGAGATTTCTGTGACGTTATATAAATCCAAACTGAGCTGCCTCCACGCCAGTCCTTGGCTTTCACGGAGTGGGGAGGTCAGTTCTCGTTGAAATAAGGAGGGTACAATATCGCCAACAAATGCGAACCGACCGCTAAGTGGGACGTTCCTGAAAGAGGGGGCATTACATATGTCAATTATTATATCCTTCAATTAGGTCCTTCCATTTTTCTCTGGCTATTAATTTCATAGGACACATTGTATAAAATATTATACTCAGAAATATGACGTTATTTATAGTAAGCTGTAGACACTTACTCTTTGTTGTCAAACATAAATATATAAATTTTTGTCTTGTTACCTTTTTGCTTATATCGGTGAAGCACGCGTTTTAAGAGCTCGTTTTTAACATATGTATGTGTTTAATATATTTTTGTAAACAAGTAGGTAGGTATATTTTATTTGAGGAGAAATACCTCAAATAATGTTATGGTAGCTATAAAAGAGAACATTTAAATAAATTGCCACTTTTAGATGCATCTTTTATTCTACTTTTATTTTACTTTATTATCTATTCTCATAAAATGTTTCACAAAAATGAGATGTATTATTATTCATTAGTATGTAGTAGGTATTCATCATTTAGAAAAATATGGTAAACGAATAAAAGTTAATAGCTTAAAACGCGTGTTTCAACGATATATGCAAGGAAGGGACAGAGCCAACAATTTGCATGCTTATTTTTAAGAAAATAACTATCTACAGCCCACTACAAATTACGTAATATTTCCGAGTACATTATTTTGTATTACAATACAATACTTTAATACAATATTTCAAAAACCTGTGGAAGAGAGAACATACATACATGTGTAATCAGAAAAACAAGCGCAATAAAAAAATACAGGGTATTCCAGTAAAAATTGGTAATTAAACGGCTTCACTTATGTACAAATTATTTTTTGACAGCATATTCTGAAAAGTCATATAAAATAAGTTACACGTAAAAAATTGTTTCAATAGCCCTAAAAATGAGGGAGAAAAGAGAGGGGCCATTCTCAAGAACGCCTGTATGTAATTAGACAAATTGGACAAAAAAAATTGGACAAACCAAATGAAATGAGACTGTTTATACATACAATCATCATGTTTAAAAGTGTTAATAATAAGTACCTCGAATATTTTTTGCTGTATGAAATATGCAGAAATAATTTCAATAATACCAAAGTACATTAGCTCCTACAACGTGTATTAATTACTAATGTAGATCGATCTTTAGTAAGTTTGGTTTGGTTTGGTAACAGCTGGTTCCTCTTGTAAAAATTGAATCACTTTTATGAAAATGTAACATACTTAACTGGAAAATTAAATAAACCGAACCAATTGATACCATTGTAATTACCAACCAATACAGATACCAATTTCAAAGTTGTACACTAATTCTTACAGTTGAATCACTGATTGCAGAAAGGGTACAACTCATATTTTTTGCCAAAATGACCTACAAATATATTCGAAAATAATTATTTGTTACCATTCTTTTGCGTTTGGTGCAGAAGCGATACACAAATTATACGAACTAAATTACGAAAATTCTTATTGAATATAAAACGGGTACACACTGAGTTGTATCCTTTCTGCAAAAAACTTGTATATTGTTGTGTTAAGTCGTGTTATCATCATAGCTGATTAAACAAACAAAGATAAATAAGGATAGTTAATTCAGAAGAATGCAAAATAAATATTCTAAGAAATTGTCGATTCTTCAAGCAAAATTCCTGTAAAATTGAATAAAATGGAACATATTAAAAAATCCATGAATTATGTTGCTAATAAAGATTATGTGAAAGAAAGGCAAGAAATGTTTAGTTGTTCAATTAACAGTACATAAAATGATTAACCTTATTTTTTTAATCCATAGTTACACCCTTGTTTTAATATTTCTTACATTCTGTTCATTTTACTTTAGAACAATGTTTTTTTTTTGTAATCTGCAAGCTCTTTTATTTTCAATCCTTAATATTGAATGCAGATGGGATACATATTTATAAATGAAAAGTTGTTTACATTAAACTATTTAAAAAAATAAAAATGACGGTAAATTAACTGGCGAATTAATATTTTATGTATGTCATAAAAGTAATTCTTTTTTACATCCATAACTAAAAAAAAGTTTTTGTGTTTTATTCAAACCTAACTTTTACACTCTTATTCACCTTCTGCAATCAGTGATTCAGGTATTATCTTTTTTTGTAATCTGCAAGCTATTTTATTTTCAATCCTTAGTATTGAGTGCAGATGGGATACATATTTCTAAATGAAAAGTCGTTTACATTAAACTATTTAAAAAAATAAAAATGACGGTAAATTAACTGGCGAATTAATATTTTATGTATCTGTCATAAAAGTAATTCTTTTTTTACATCCATAACTAAAAAAAGTTTTTGTGTTTTATTCAAACCTAACTTTAACACTCTTATTCACCTTCTGCAATCAGTGATTCAGGTATTATCTTTTTTTTGTAATCTGCAAGCTATTTTATTTTCAATCCTTAGTATTGAGTGCAGATGGGATACATATTTCTAAATGAAAAGTCGTTTACATTAAACTATTTAAAAAAATAAAAATTACGGTAAATTAACTATGGCGAAACGATATATTTTATGTATCTGTCATAAAAGTAATTTTTTTTTACATCCAAAACTAAAAAAAAGTTTTTGTGTTTTATTCAAACCTAACTTTTACGCTCTTATTCACCGTCTGCAATCAGTCATTCAGTTATTATCTTTAACTGCATAAACTATGCAGCAATGATTTTGATAAAAATTATCTTTGACTGCTTCAACTATGCAGTAATTATTTTGATAACACCAAATTACATTTTAATATTAGTCATATACATATTTAATTCGAACACGATTAAGAAGTATTACAAAAAATGTATTGTAGTCAAACTTTTAGTTTCAACAAAACTATGTAATGGAACAATTTGTTCTGGAAAAAATATCCTTAAAAAAACGATGGACAAATTTTCTGGAAGTATGTAAATATACATATAAGTGTTTAGATAAATCCCAGTGGTGTAATGATTGTTAAATTTTTCTCGCCATTTTCCCTAATTATGGAATTATAGAAAACAATATCACAGCAGATATTGAATTACATGAAATATATGGGCATTATGTTCAGTACAACTGACACGATAACGCAAGTTTTTGAATTTTAAATGTTGTCTTGTGCTAGAATCTCAAGTGGTTAAATGAAAATTTTGTTAAGTATACACTGTTAGTTGATCTAGTGATGTCAATATGACCTCAAATTTTTGAAGTCATATCAGAAAGACAAATTATAAGGTCAAATTTCGATTTCCTTGAAACTACTAAGTATGGCGACTTACGAGCCATACTAAGAAAATTAGTCAAATGAAAGCATTCTCCACTGAAAAAAGTGGACGTGTAATGTATTTGATTAAAATGTCCAATATTTTTTTCATTGGCACAGTAAAAGTTTGGATCATGTAATGTTTTTGTATATTATGATAATGTAAAACTAATCTCAAACATATGATTGACAAACATTCCACTTCAGTCTCTCTACATAGTTTAGAGTTAAAAAATGCAGTACCTTACTTGCAAAATATTAAATTTTGTACAATATGCATATTTCATACATATATTTTATTTAAATTTTTGGTAGCTAGTGCTCATTATTTACTAGATAAAACAAAGGATTGAGTTAGAAGAAAACCCTTGAGAAAGTTTGTAGGAGTAAGTGTTTACTTCGTTGCAACAACTGCTGAATCTCATTGTCAGTTGCACTTTTTCTGGAAACTTAATCAAAATATTTTCATTCCTAGAATGTTCCGACAGACAATTTCGTTGCGTGCTTGTAGGTTTCTTAAACATTTTTTCCTTTTTAATCGACCTGTTCAAATATTTACTAGAAACCATTAATATTTATTTATGAGAATTAAATATACATGTACCTTACTACTGAAATATCGAGAATTTAATTGTTTCAACCATGTGATCAAATAAAAATTAAACAGTGTCTATATTTAACAGATTCTTTAATTACAGTCCCACAAAAAAAAAAAGAATTTTTGGAACTGCTATCGAGACAACTGAATCCCTATGTACTTCTCGACGCTGAATCCGAATCTGAATTTAAAAAAAATCGTACACCCCCAAAATCAGCCCCTAGCGCTAAAAAAACACTCTCTAAACGAGGTAAAAATTACTTAACGCTTCACGAATAGTCTTATATATCAATAATTCTACTTAAATATAAACATTCAAGAATATAACGCAGAAATACAGAGTTAACATTATTTTCCATTGAAAATCACTCCATTGAGTGGGTGAAAACTACCCCTCACACAACAGAAAATTTAAAAAAACTGCAATGTTTGCAAAAAAAGCTTACGATGCCCAATTATTTCGTTTTTCCCTTGGGTTTTTTTTTTTTTTTTTTTTTTTTTTTTTTTTTTTTTTTTAACTTTATTATTATATAGTTTTTTGACCAGCCGGTAGGTGGCGCATTAACAACCGCATACGAGTGTTGACGGTCGGGGGGATTAAGTATATGTCAAGTTGGGCTCTTTATTGGGGCGTTCATTGTTTCTGTTATTACCTTTTTTTCTCTGTTGTTAAGTTTTTTTTTTGTTACGATTGGATCTAAGATAGCACTGCTGGTCGTGCTAGCGGATCTAATTGAATTAAGACTACGGGTAAATGTTTGCTACTTCATAATATGGGTACTCTTCAAGTACGTTGTCAAATATTCTTCTTAAGTAAGAAAATGCAGATGTTTTGAGCTTTTCTAAAAGGTATTGCAACTATTTTTGAATTTCTTGTTATGTTAGAAGTAATTTTCACCCTCTCATGGGGATGTCACTGAATGACTTTGATTCAATGCAAGTATTCACCTCCAAACTGCAGTGCTGCATATCTATAGCCAATTTCAGCATCGATTAAAATATAAATCACGATGACAAAATTTTTTCCCCGATTTTACGTGTAATTTAAATTTAAGGGTGGTTTCCGCCACTCTATAGGGGTAGATTTTCAGCATCGCATCGCAACTAATGCAGTTACTCACTTTTTCCAAACGAACTGGGCATCGTAAGCTTTTTTTGCTGCATTTTTTTAAGTTTCCTGTTGTGTGAGGGGTAGTTTTCACCCACTCATGTAGGTTAATTTCAATGTAAAGTAGTGTTAATTCTGAATTTGAATGTTTATATTTAATTAGAATTATTGAGATTTAAGACTATTTGCGCCTATTTAAGTCTTGCGTCTATTTATGTATTGCCTACTATTTAAGTCATTTTTACCCTGTTTTTTGGCGCTAGGGGTTGATTTTCGGGGTGTACGATTTTTTTTTCGGATACGGATTCAGCATCGAAAATTACATAGGATACAGTAATGTCTCGATAGCAGTTCCAAAAATTATTTTTTTTGTGGGGCTGTGTTATCTTTCAATATATCGGTAACGCCTTATATTATATCTGTATTATCTACGGGTGTATCTTTTTCTTCACTCGTTTTGTGATTCTCACTATAATCTGTGCAAGTTCCACTGACACAAAGGTTTTTCGTTATTGAAGAATTAGTATACATTCATTTTCTAAAACTGGGTAGAAACCAGCTTAGATGGATAGTAGGACCTTTCACAGGACACTGCCCACTCATGCGATATCTCACCACAATTGGGGTGAAAAATGATCCCGATTGCAGGAGGTGTGGAGAGGAGGAAGGAACCTCCTTCCACATATTATGCGAATGCCTAGCAATGACAGCTGTTTGGCATTCGAACTTTGGGGCTACAACAATACGACGCTCCACTAGAAACTGTCCTTAAATTTCTTAAGAAAACAGGACTAATGGAATGACTAGCCTTTGGGGGCACAATATGCATCAGCTTAAGTGCGCAGGGCTCGTACCTACCCCATACGTAATTGTAATTGCAACTGTAATGCATTCATTGATCGACAGACATCGAATATAAAAACGCTGTTGAAGAATTTTAATGGATGGCCTTTTTTTGAACAACTCAACAAAGAGAATATTGCTCTTAAATTTTATGCGATTTAAGTACATTTAAAAAACCGTTATGATAACTTGTTTTAATTGAAATAGGTGAATGATCCTAATTTTGTTTACATATAAAATGTTATGTAGAATAACAATCTATTCGGTTCGACAATGAGAAATTCCAGATTATATTTTCTTGTTTATGTTTGTTTACATCTCCACATCAACATAGAGTTACTTCCTCATCCATATGGTAGACAACCTGTACATTTTTACGGATTTGGATAGAGGACGCTTTTCTGCAATAAGAAAAAAGCTTCACTGAAGAGGAAAATTTTCGAGATATTTCAGGTGTCAAGAAGATGAGACGCCACATTACGCCAGACCGCTATAGAATTATCTAAATCATGTTTCCCAACAGATGGATCGAAAGACAAGGAGCTATTAGGAGGAAGTTCACCAGATAATACTCCATTAGATTATTCCTTGTGGGAATCGCTTAAAAAAATGTCAAAGTCAAATGACATTCAAGATTTACAAAATAGGATTGTATTTAAAATTAACATAAAAAAAACGACGTTTTCCACGAAACACCGAACTACTACCCTTTTTCTCGACGCGCGTTTCTCCTGAAGATTGGCATCTTCATGAGAAGATTAAAACTAAATTCTAGCCTACACACTTGCGCTATTTATACCAAATTTGTTGCCACGGTTCACTGAATCGTAACTGTCTTTGTTTATCAGAGCAAACAGTGGACTGGTGGGTATCGGACCATTGTCATTATTCATACTATAGTTACACTTAATGATTTCTAACAACATTGTAACAATAGTTTGAATAAGGACAATGGTCCGATACCCACCAGTCCACTGTTTGCTCTGATAAACAAAGACATTTGTGGTTCAGTGAACCATGGCAACAAATTTGGTATAAATAGTGCAATGTAGGCTAGAATTTAGTTTTAATCTTCTCCTGAAGATGCCAACTTGGTTGGCAAAACGCGCGTCGAGAAAAGTGTAGTAGTTCGGTGTTTCGTGGAAAACGTCCAGTTCCTTGTTTCTACGCTGAAGGCTCCAGGATTAAAATTAACATAATTACTCTCAGTTAATTTTACTTAATTACCCTTAATATAACTAAGTAATAAATAAGGTTCAAAACGATTTTTTTCCATTTAGACCATCGTTAGCTGAACAAGGCCGCCAATTTGAATATGTATTGTGATCAAGGTAGTTATTGTTATCATTAGTTGTTTTGTTTTCCTTTTTATCATTGTGTTGTTATTACTAGTATTATTTTAATGCATATTATTTGGTTATTTGGAATAAATCACGCGAATACATTGTTTTACATACATATCTTCATACACAAATTCTCAAACTCTCTTAAAGTATCCGTATATTTAAGCTAGATGTTATATACAGTGGCTACACGTGGTATAACCTCACCGTTGATAATTTAAAAAAATTAACTGACAGTTTACGCATTATCAAACCTAAGATAAACAAACAATTTATATTTAATCTAATTACTAAAACACAGATGGTTACAAGTTTAAAAATGGAATCTAATCATTTTTTATCGCAATTAAATTGTGTTATACATAAACTCTAAGGTAACTTGATTATACTATTCATAAATTACTTTGCAAGCCTACAATGCCACAACGTATCCAGTACACTACTGATTATTTTTCATTACAATTAATTGACAGGAAGGTGTAACCATATTTTCGAATTGCATATATTTCTACAATAAGTATAAACGTACATACATGACATTCCATGTCAAGTCAGACAACAAAATTTTAGATTTGGCCCAAAATTTGTGTAGAGGTAGCTTTCCGAAAGAAAATACGATTCCCAAAATTTTGGACTCCTAGGGTCAAAAGGTGAAGTTTGGTGAAGGTCCAAAGTTTGGTATGTCTCTTGAGAACTTTAACTTTGATAAGTTGTCTACTTTTCGCAAATGTTAGGAAAAAATTATTGGTTGTATGTGAGATTTGTGAGTAGAATACACTTATATTTTTTTCACTTTTTGTGTTTTTTTTTCCACCCCACAAAGGGGACAAAATTTTTAAAAAAAAAAAACCCCCCCCCCCCCCCCTTTTTTTTTTTTTTTTTTTTTTCTAAAAAAAAAAATTCCTTTTTTTCCCCCCCCCCCCCCCCCCCCCCAAGGGCCCCCAAAAAATTCCACGGGAAAAATTTTTTTTAATTTAAAAAATTTTAAAAAAAAATTTTTAAATTTTTTTTTTTTTTTTTTTTTTTTTACGTAAGATTTGCGTAATTTAAAATGATTGATTCGATTTAGTGACGTCAGAGTTATGATTTTAAACTTTTTTCATTTAAAAAAATTATTTATTATTTTCTTCATAAATTTATAAGTAAAAATTGTAATTAATTTATTTCTAATATTTTGTTTCCGTAGTATTCAGGTTTTGTAATAAAAAAAAAAACTAAAATAGTTAATCAAAATTTTATACAATTATTTTATAATCTTCGTATGTTTTGGATTCTGAATGCGTTTTTGCTCGTATATAAATCGTATTAAGTTTAAAATTATAACTGACGTCACTAAATCGAATCAATCATTGTAAATTACGCAAATCTTACATCGAATATAAATTTAAAAATTTTAAAAGCCTTATTTAAAAAATATTTTTTTTTAAATTATCATAATTTAAAAAAAAATTGTTTCTAACATTTGCAAAAAAGTGGACAACTTATCAAAGTTAAAGTTCTCAAGAGACATACCACACTTTGGACCTTCACCAAACTTCACCTTTTGATCCTAGGGGTCCAAAATTTTGGGAATCGTATTTTCTTTCTAAAAAGCTACCTCCACACAAATTTTGGGCCAAATCTAAAATTTCGTTGTCCGACTTGACATGGAATGTCCCATATATGTATATGTATGTAAATAATAGCTTGTCCCATAAGTTCCCGGAACTCGAAGATTGCATTTTTGGCATTAAATTTCTCTATGATATTTAATCCAAATCGGTTCATGTTTGGTATCATTTTGTAGCAATTTTATTTCTCTTTAAAATGCCTTAAAGTATCGATTTTTATAGTTGTAATTGAACATGTAACTTTTATGGTCTCAAATTACTGAGGAAAAAATTGCAATGCGCGTATTTCTGCACCACTATTGGGGTATTGGGCACCACACAAAAGGGGATGAGTGCAAGGGCGGCAGCCAAGGAAATTTGCGAAGTGGAAGGCGAGGGAATGGTCAGCAAAACCACAGCGGCCGAATGGTTGAAGCACTTCAACAACGGCGAGACCAGCTTTGGAGGTCAACCCAGGTCCGGCCACCCATTAACCATGAACAATGAGGCTATAGAATAAAAATGAAAACTATAGAAAGCGATAGCATTTATTTTGAAGAATAATTATTGTTTGATTATAAATGTTTCTATAAAATGATTTTTTTGTCTGGGGGTGTCCGGGAACTTATGGGACAACCTAATGATTTAATAACAACCACATAATGTAATTTAAAAAAGTGGTAAAGATAATTATAAAGGGAACAATAATACTAATTACAGAATTAAAAAAAAACTAATATAAACATTGATTTTGTTAATTCATTATATTAAATTAATGATTTTATATTAAACTATTTCTTCTTCTAATACTTCTCTAGTATAAATATCATTATGGTTATGAAGGAGCAAACTACAGAAATTACAATAGTTTAGAGCAAAATATAAAATTATTGTAGATAAATAATTCGTCATTAACTACTCGAAACTCATTTTTTGTTAAAGTCGCTCAAATCATGCAAGTTTGTTATTCCACTTGTAAAAAGGAATATCACATGCAATTTGCGTCCAAAGCAGGTATTACCATTATTGCTATTTTCAACACATCATTTGTAAGAAAATGTTAGTCATGATGAAAAATAATCGCATTACGTTTCAATCGCAAATACGTTTTATAAATCAACATTCTAGTCGAATTTTGAAAACTGAACGTAATCATCAGTTCATGTTATTATTTTGATAGAATTTTTTTTTATTTTTCGTTGTGCAATTGCTCAGCGTCATTAAATCAAGCATAAAAAATAACTTTTTCTATTAATTGCTTATCTTCAATTGAACGGGGCATACGATAGCAAATACAGCTGTTTCTACTAATGTGTATTTATACAGAGAGATTTTACAAATTGTACCCATATAAGTATCGATAAACAACATATAGTGTGTCCCACTTAAGGTATATCCACCCTTCTAAAATATTTATTTATAATCTGATTTTCATCTACTTTTTTTAATAGATAGGTCACATAGAAAAGCATTAAATTCGTCTCCATGCATCCTGTTGAGTATGTCATGGCCAACTAGAAGTTCTCTTTTCGTGCGAAAAATCAAGAAGTACTATTAGCGATATTTTTGTAAATAATTGACATTGATTCTTACTCAGAACCACCATAAACTGGATTGTACCAATTTTCATTGGGTGTGAATGCAGTAAGTTCGAGAAAATTGAAATTTAAGACATCAATTTTTTCAATTAGTCGTCAAAATGGTATTAAATTAATGCAATATTAAAATCTAAATGTCATTAAAAGTGACATACTAATTTTTTTGTAGAGAATGGCGGTACTACTTAGAATTTCTCAGCAACTTAACATTGTTGACAATTCTGTGGTTCATTTGACAATATTTTTAAGAAATGATCAGTGGTAACGATTAATTTCTCTTGCTACAGTTATGGAAAACAAATGAGATAATGCATTAGTTATTTAAGTTGGTTAATCTATTCACTAAAAAATATTCTGAACGAATGGTAAGAATAAGAAGATTTATTGGTTACTCTACTAATTAATTAATTCACAAATGTATTAACTAATTTACAGATGCAGATAAAAATACATCGTTATTGAATAAGTACCTCTATCGTTTAATAAAAAAGCAATGCCGTTTTTAATGAAATTTAGAGTTTAAAATGGCATAGTTAAATGCTATCTTGATAACTGACAAATCCAATGAAAATGGGTACGGTCGAGTTTGCAATGATCCTGCGTAAAAATTCGATGTCAATTATTTACTTAAAAAATCGCTAACAGTAATTGGTGATTATCGCATGGAAAAAGGAATGCTACTTGACCATGACTTTGCTCCACGAAATGTGTGGTGCATGCATTCAATGCTTTTTCATGAGAAAAGTTCATGAAAATCAGACTACAAATAAAGATTTGAAAAAACTGGATAGCCCCTAAGTGGGACACACTGTATACACATACATATTTTGTACATTAATGTTTACAAACTTAGAAATAAATAACCAGACTGTTTTTCCATAAAATCCAATACAGCCATGACATACAATTACTCTTAAGAGGAAATGATGAAAAAAGCTTGTTTGTAAAAAAAAAACTGTTTGAAAATAAGCTGAGTATTTCTTAGCTGCTTATAACGAACAGTAGATACACATACAGAACAGTATGAAAAACTGGCATGTATACAATGGTAAAAAGGGGTTGAAAAGAAAAAGAAAATATAAATATATATGGGTACCTAGGATAAAGTTTTTAATAGGTACTATTGATCATTTATTAAAATTAGTCCAACATTCTCTTTGTCTTATAATATAACAGTGAAAATGTCCATGGAATATACATATGTAATTTGTACGTTCTGGCAATGTATTTGTACATTATGATTCGTAAAATCGTATGCACAATGAAACCATTACATATTATTTTTTTATACGAATAGCCGTAACATAGCTCAGTGGCCAAGTGTGTATATTATATATGAGTAAAAATTTGTGAAACGTGTCACGGATTTTCCAACTATTTAGAAATTTGGAATGAGTTGGCGCATTTCAAAGTACCTGATACTAAACGTTGATGGTACTAAACTCTGCCTAAAATGTTTTCGAAAAAAAAATTGTTATAAAAGTTATGAACAAATGAAATTTTATGCAGCGATTAAAAAAGAAACTTTTTATCTCGAAATGGAAGGCTCTAATCGAAAAATTTTATAGGACAACTTTTTTTCGAAAGACATTGAGCTTTTTGGAAAAAATTGTTAGAACCTTAAAAATGGTTAAACAAAAAAAAAGTATTGTTTATAATAAAAAAATGCTGAGAATTCAATCTCCATCATTTATTACAATTTTCTCTTTTTCTAAATACCGTTATACATTTCTAGATATTTAGAAAAAAACAACATTTTTGGGATCGCTGTTTGCAAATAAACTGCACGCTGTTTTGTTGGACTTTACGCCCGCGCGCGGTGCCAGTGCTCGCGCCGTATACGCGTCTAAACTTGAAAAAAAAACATGTGATTTGTCGTTTCTCAACTGTTTTATTGAATGAGTTAGTTTTTCTAAGCTTATTGCAACCATCAGGTACATTTAAATGCGCCAACTCATTCCAAATTTCTAAATAGTTGGAAAATCCGTGACACGTTTCACAAATTTTTACTCATATACGTGTTTATATTACATCTGACTTTTTTTTTTATTTTAGATGTGATATAAGTATTTTGTGTGTAATTTACAAAAAAAAAATCCATTTGGCGGAGCGATGCAATGACCGTGTACTTTTATAAATTACTTCCTCAATTAAGTATAAAATAAAGGAAGCAAAACCCTGATGAAAACAAATGTCTAATGTGACTCATTGTAATACCTCTTCCAAAATCAACGTAGTTCGTGATCATTAGGGTCCGGAAAAGTGTGCTATAATGCAGAGTGGGCACTATACAACTCTAAGATTAATATAATTTATTAATTAATTTAAGTATAAACCGTTTTTTAAGTGCGTATTTCTTGCCCCTGTATACGTACGCCACTGACCGTGCCTAGAATGCGCACTGGACTCCTGTCCACCTATTCCCGTGGCGGGAACATGGGATACGTCTATACAAGTCCTTCATATAACTGCGAGATATTCCGATGTCGACAGGTGTCGATTAGTATTAACCTGCCGACGCTGTGAACGGGTCCGACCGTCATATTCACAATAATTTTTTGTCGTGAGTGACTAACTCGTGCGTTCGTGTAGTGTATTTACATATTACCTGAAGTTGTGTTTTGCAATAATGGCACAGTTGTTACCATTTGTGAATAGACATTTTTGAAACAGATTATAGAAAATTATGACGATTTTAAAATAGACCGATCATATATTTTAAGTATTACCTCTATAACTGAGCCGGTCCCATAGAAAACAAACCTCTGTAAGTGAGATTATTTTTATGAGAGCAGTATGTATTTCGATATACAGTACAACCTCGATAATCCGAACAAATCTTGATTATCAAAATACCGTACCAATTGTGGCGGGATGAACTCCGATGATTAATAGCACTCTCTTCGCCATTTTTATATTCCCGTGTATGTATAATTGATTTATACAGTGTCCTTCATAAAATAAGCAACCTATGGAAAGAAATTATCGACGTCTTTTGAAATGTAACTTTAAAATAATAAAAAACATCCTACTCTAACTTTTTTGCTTTTTTGATGCCTGCAAAACAATCCAAAAAAATTAAATAACTTGATTTACTTATTTTGAAAAAAAGAAACACTTGAGTTCACTATATTTACCACTCCACTAGCTATTTACTACAAAATATCAATTACAATGCATTTTTAAGACAAAATTAACATAACGCTTCTAAATTCTATTATGTTTTATGCAAAGTTGAAATAAGTTGTGTTGACGGTGTGCTAAATTATCAACACTATTTTGGTTCACTTTTAATCTAGTATTAATTAAAATCATTCACTGCAACATTTATTTCAGTATCCTAAATACTATAGAATGTGTCAACTTTGCATGAAAAAATAACAGAATTTAGAATTTATGGTTTAGTGTTATATTAATTTTTGTGATGCTTTATGAAGGACACTGTATCCTTGTGTCCTTGTTTTGTTTAAGAAATAAAACTGAAGAAATTAGTTCGGATTAACCAAATTTGACTATTCCTTAATGTATGCTGTGTTTCTATAGATTTTGAACTTGAAAATTTAAACAATTTTGAACAAAAATCCATAATTAATTAGACTTGTGTGTTTTATTGAAAAAAATTACATTTGTCCTTGCGGACATATTTTCACTATCAATCAGTCTGGTCAAATGTTAGCATATCACGATAATGTTATGTCTTCCCATACCTATTTTAATAGCTTCATTTCAGTTTACAAATATTTTAAAAATGTACTTTGGCTCATTTAATATCTTTTCATTTTCGTAGTATGAATATCGACCATGTCATTATTTACGTTTTACAAATACTTGTATATATGTTTTTTAAATAGACCAGTCAAAATCCATAACAACTAAAACACAAAAATGTAAAAATTGAGACTATAATATTCGCATACATTACTACAGTATATCAATGAAAGTGTAAAACACATGTTATTAAAAACATTACATGACGATTATTACAATATTAAATGTTACTAAGAGCTAAATAGTCAATTAGGTACTTTTAGCACCTTTTATGGGATTTCTAAAGCACATAATGAACACACATAAGCATTCAAATCACATCAACATTCAGATCATATTACAAACATGTCACTTTGGAATTATAACAAGGAGCAAGAGGTCATATTAAAGAGAAAGAGGGGGAAGAGAGAGAGAGAGAGAGAGAGAGAGTTATATATGCGACCGCTGCTTCATCGAATTACTTTTTACCTTTGTGATGTCGACCGTTCTTTCTCTTACTGCCTCTGTGCTTTTGACTTCCTTGGCAACCTCCAAATGTACAGCAGGGTTTTTAGTGACTTCTTCTGGTATATGGAAATGAATTCATGAAATTGTAGTAAAACTAGGAATCAACACTTTACACTTAATAAAATCAGTTTATTTTAAAATTATTTAAATGAACAATATTAAGTTTTTCTGGAAAGAAAATCGTGAAACTAATGGAATCCTTAAGGAAAATTTGCAATAAAAGTATTCTTAGTAATGATTCGAGTTCCCTCGAGCTTCCATTATTAATTTCATCCCCTTATCGACATGCAACCAATAATGGGAGCTAATACCCAATACCCAATAATACATTTTTTAGTAGAGTTTAAATGTGAGTTTGAGGAATTGTATTGCAAACCGAGGCTCTCCTATTATATTTAGAACGGAATTTCTTCCTCGATGAAAAAAGCTTGACGAATGTCGAAGCTCGACTTTTTCGTTTTAGGTCATCCCACATAAGGTGGCCAATCTGGACCGTATTGAAATTAGTCACTAACAAGGAAATATTTCGAGATGTCCTGCTCCGATTTCGATTAAACTTGACAGGGTGAAAGAGGACCTAAAAATATTTGATGCTTATATTTTTATAGCGGCCCATAAGGTTATTAAGGGGATTACATGGAGAGTTAAAGTTTACCCCCAAAAGTCGTTATTCAGGATGTCGAGATATGCTGAATAATTTCCACTGGTTTTTAAGAAAACCAGTGGAGATAAAACAAAACTGTAAATTGAAAAAATGTTTCTCTTAATGAGAGTTAGGGATTGATTCGTTGAGGGTGAACTAAAAATTACCATCACTTTTTCACTCCCGCGAACATATAGGTATATGGATGAATTTCGTTAAAATGGCGCACAGAGCAAGTTTAAACAAAATATCATCGTCACATGTGTAGTTGTGAATATATATAGTCAGATGTGTAGTTGTGAAGGTATATACAACATGTCCCGAAAGTAAATAAATATGTAAACTTGCTATCTGTGCAATTTGAACTAAATTTACGCATGAATGTGCTCGCAAGGGTGAATATATGGTAATTTTCAGTTCACCTTCAACCCACACCAAGCAAGTAGCCACGCTATATAGCCTAGTAGCCTAGTTCTCATGAAACGAACTATTTTGTCAATTTTCAATTTTCTTCTCCACTGGTTTTCGAAATATTCTGCAATAACAACTTTTAGGGGTGACCTACTCAGTTCACCCTTTTAATGGCCTTATGGGCCGCTATAAAATTCATTCTAATCTTTTTAGGTCCTTTGTCGCCCTGCAGAGTTGAATCAAAATCGGAGGGAGATACCTCGAATTGTTGTCTTGTAAGTTAGCTGAGGTCGTTCATTGTGTATTAACACAAAGCTTTCATGTGCAATATGACTGACATGTGGTAAAACATGATTTTGCGAGATGTTAAGAATATGTTAAAAGAAACAAAATATTCGTGTTCTAAAACCCCAAGCGAACTATATATACCTACAAGGTTTTGGGTCATATTAATTCTAATATTTCCTTTTTAAAATTTGTATGAAATAATATTGGAAATTGAGGTCAAAAAAAGAAATGAAAAAACCTTTAGGCGACGATTTTTAATTATATTTGGGCATTTCACGCCAACTAAATGAGGTCAAAAAATAATTGTGTTTGAAACATATCAGAATCGATAGTACTTGCTAAGAAACTAACTTCCCAAAATTTTGATTTTTTGAGCCACAAGGAGAGGAGAAAAAAAGTTTACTAAAACTTTTCACGGTAAACAAATGAAAAACATTAAAAAAGGGTGTAATGGTTTTGATGTTTTTTTTTGAAATGCGAAAAAATTTTTCAAAATTATTGGGGGTAGTTTTCACCCTTATTTTGAGGATTGAAAGTTTAAAATCGAAATGAAAAATATGACACGATATTTTTTCATTTTTTTTTATTTCTTTCTTTGTGTTTGTACTTTCGATTAATTTTTAATTCATAATGCGCACCGGAACTGCCAAAAAGACGCCAAAAAGGTGAAAAACGCGGTTTTTTTGTATATTCTCATCCTGTGAGATAGTAAATGGCAAGTGAATAATATATTCCAAGGTTTTTGTTGTCGCTGAGGTTTTTGTGGTCGCTGACGAATCTAACGTAAGATTTTCAAAAAACAAAATGGCGGATCCAGTATGGCAGTCAACTTTTAAAAAATGGATAAATTTTGAAATTTAAAAAAATACCATCGTATTCTACGGGAAATTTTAAGTCGAAAATGTATGTGACGAATTTTTGTCAAGAGCCAAAAACCTTGGTTAAAAAAACCTTTTTTTATCAAGAAACAATTCATAAAGTTGAAATGTTGCTAATACCGTATTTACTATTAAAGGTTTAAATTATTCTTAATTTAAAACAAATAAAGAAATTAAATAAAAAAAAAATGAAAAATTATCGTGTCATAGTTGTCGAAATTTCGATTTTAAACTTTCAATTCTCAAAATAAGGGTGAAAACTACCCCCAATAATTTTGAAAACATTTTTATCGTATTCTACGCAAAAAAAAACACATCGAAAACCATTGAATTTTAATGTTTTTCATTTGTTTACCGAGAACAATTGAAAGTTTAGAGTCGAAACGAAAATTTGTATTTTCTCACCCTCACCATTCCCCTCCTTGTGGGTCAAAAAAATCTAAAATGTTAGAGAACTTAGTTTTTTTAATAAATACTATCGATTCTGATATGTTTCAAACAGATATTTTTTTTATCTCACTTAGTTGGCGTGAAATGCCCCATATAAATAGATTTATTTGCCATTCGACTCCTTCACAGTAGAGGTTATTTTTAGCTGTCCTGTAGGTACAACTGGAAAATTACTTAACTTGTAAAACGTTAGATCACAGTAGTCTTCACTGCGTGATAATTAATTACATATTATTAGATTTAGATTTCTCTTATATGATTTATGCATTTCAACTTTCTATTTACGTGCATGCTAAAATATACATAAACCGTAAAAGTTAACTAGAACTGAGTAAGTTAATGGACTCATTTTCGTAAATAAATAAAACCAAACATAAAAACTAACCATATACCTAACGAATAGTTTACAAACTGTGGTATTAACGACAAAACAGAAAAATATTTAAGGGAGATCGACGTAAAATAGGAATGCTACGAATAATTGATCTGTAATGTACAGAAAACAATTATAAACAAATGCATTGTGATGTATATTTTGAGTAATTTCAGTTACAGCGAAAAGAAAACAAAAATTTAAAATATCTTATTCCAAACTACATGTGAGATGACGAATCTAATGAGGTAGGATACCTACGCACAAAAGTTCGCAATGAATAAAATCACAACCTTCGTGATGGACGATAAAAATATGCATCCAAATTTAAATGAGAGTTTCTTCGTATATTTCTTCTTCATAAAATAATAATAACTTAATTTAATTAATTAAGTTAATATCCCACCATTAAGAGCATTTTTTCTGAGCATTCACCAGGTTATTTCTATTTCGTATTTTATTAAATTATATTACATTTAGGCAGGTTTTTTCCGTTCACCATCATATCCAGTTGGTCATCTTACCCCGATCCCCCCTATAGTGTGTACTTTACACCCAATTGTTCCCGTTGTATATTTTAACCCACTAAGTCGGCCGTAAACAATTACATTTTCTGTTACTATAAAAGTACATGAGTCACACACTCGGTTTATTATTTCATTAACATCATGACGTGACACGTCAAAGTTTTTACACCAACGCCGAGATGGAATTAGCTCCATTATTTGTGTGTCGTTGACTTTTGATCTAATACTTTTAATGACCGTTAATCGCTTCCAATATATGGTGTATTTAACTTTTTGTTGATGCATACCTATTATGGAACGTCGTTGTTATAAGATATTACAACTGATTGTAATTATTTTGATAAAATAGTATAGTAATTTCATAGTATGTGTTATAGAAGAAGCATCCTATATTAATAGGGATAAAGGTCAATATTTCAAATAATTATAAATTGTCAAACTGACTGTAACATTAAAAATTTGCTTTTGGCCTAAAATGTCCTGAATCGTTGAGATTTTAGGTTTAAGCAAAAACAAATTTCTGTCTGTCAGTCTGCGTGTCTGTCTATCTATCTGTATGTTAACCTATTTTCTGTACACGTGTCGAGAACGCGTTAAGATATCAACTTGAAAGTTACCCTGACGAGATTTGGAGCTTGATTAGTTATTAGAGATTTTGAGCCTTATCGGTTAAAGGGTTAGGGGATAAATGGGGTTAATACCCTTTTTCTTTGTCTACAGGTAATTCGCAAACGATACAAGATATGCACTCAAATTTGATACACACGTACAACACAGTCTGCAAATGTAAAGGTTTTTTCCTCGCTCTCCCCTCCTCAAAGGGTACGGGGTAACTAAAGCAAAATATTTTGTTTTTTATTCTGTTTAGTTGTTTTTTAATGCGAATTAAGAAAGATATTCATGTGAAATGTCGCTTCATAGATTTTTAGGTAGAGGAAATCAAATATCACATTAATAAGCATCTGCTCTCACGTTACTACTGTACTTATTTCCAATACAATAATTACGATCAATATGACCATAAGTTAGAAATCATTATAGGCCATACGAGTCATAAAAGTCATAAAGGTCATATGAGTCATAACGTCCTTCTGGTTATAAAAGTCTTATTGGTCATAAAGGTCATATTGGTCATAAGGTTCAAATTGATCATAAAAGTCATATACAGTGTGTCCCGTTTTTTTTGGAACCACCCCTATAACTTTGGAACGGGAAGTCGCATCAATTTGAAATTTTGGCAAATGATCAACTTTTGCTACGTGCATAATTAAATGAAGTGGCATTAAAATTACTCCATAGGCGTGCGCTCTAGGGCACTTTAAAGGGTCACTTTTTTCAAGAACTAACATGAGCGATTGGAGTGGATGAAATATAATGACATATTCTTATTCAGCACTAGAATAAACCCCCTGGTGCAAAAATTCATGCACCTACCGTTACTAGTTATCGAGATACAGCGTGTTTGTTTTTTTTTTTGGCCACCCCTATATCTTTGGAACCACGAGTCGGATCCAAATCTTGGCAAATAATTTCGGCAAGTAATTAATCTCTGGTTCGTGCATAATTAGGTAAGTTGATGACAAAACTTCTCCATAGGCGTGCGCTCTAGGGCATTTTAAAGGGTCACTTTTTTCAAGAATTAACATGAGTGATTGAAGTGAATTATATCCAATGACATATCACAATTTTCAGCACTAGAATAAACCCCCCTAGTGCAAACATTCAAGTTACCAGTTATCGAGATACAGTGTGTTTGTTTTTTTTTTTTTGGGGCCATGCCACTAATAGGCTCCAAAAAAAAAACAGACACACTGTACTAGTAACGGTAGGTATTTGAATTTTTGCACCAAATGGTTTATTCTAGTGCTGAACAAGAATATGTCATTGGATTTTATCCACTACAATCGCTCCTGTTAGTTCTTAAAAAAAGTGATCCTTTAAAGTTCCCTAGGGCGCACGCCTTTGGAGTAATTTTGTGTCCAACTTGCCTAATTATGCACGTAGCAGGGATTAATTATTTACCGAGATTATTTGCCAAGATTTCAAATGGGTCCGACTTCTGGTTCCAAAGATATAGGGGTGGCCCCAAAAACAAACACACTGTATCTCGATAACTAGTAACTAACGGTAGGCACTTGAATTTTTGCACCAGTGAGTTTATGCTAGTGCTGAATAAGAATATGTTATTGGATTTTATCTATTCCAATCGCTCATGTTAGTTTTTGAAAAAAAAATTACATTTTACAGTGCCCTAAAGCGCACGCCTATGGAGTAATTTTGTCACTAACTTACCTAATTATGCACGTAGCAGGGATTAATTATTTTCCAAGATTATTTGCTTAGATTTCAAATGGATCCGACTCCTGGTTCCAAAGATATAGGGGTGGCCCCAAAAAAAAAACAAACACACTGTATCTCGATAACTAGTAACGGTAGATACTTGAATTTTTGTACCAGGGTGTTTATTCTTGTGCTTAATAAGAATATGTTATTGGATTTCATCCACTCCAATCGCCCATGTTAGTTCTTCAAAAAAGTAACCCTTTAAAGTGCCCTAGAGCGTACGCCCATGGAGTAATTTTAATGCCAATTCATCTGATTATGCACGTAGCAAAAGTTGATCATTTGCCAACATTTCAAATTGATCCGACTTCCCGTTCCAAAGTTATAGGGGGTGGTTCCAAAAGAAATGGGACACACTGTAGATCATAAAAATCAAATTAATCGTAAATGTCAAAAAGTCGGAATTATGATATAGGTCATAAGGGTCATAAAGACGGCAAAGGTCATATTCGCCAGAAAAATCATACAGGTCGTATGGGTCATAGAGATCATATTGATCATAAAGGTCGTATAAGTCATAATAGAAGAGAATAGAATAGAATAGAATAGAATAGAATAGAATAGAATGGAATGGAATGGAATGGAATGGAATGGAATGGAATGGAATGGAATGGAATGGAATGGAATGGAATGGAATGGAATGGAATGGAATGGAATGGAATGGAATGGAATGGAATGGAATGGGATTGGGATGATTTGATGGAATGTTATGTAATGTGATGTGATGTAATGTAATGTTATGTAATGTAATAAAAATATAATATGATATGATATGATATGATATAATATAATATGATGGGATGGAGGGGGGGGAGGGGAGGGGAGGGGAGGGGAGGGGAGGGGAGGGGAGGGGAGGGGAGGGGAGGGGAAGGGGGGGGGGGGGGAGGGGAGGGGAGGGGAGGGGAGGGGAGGGGAGGGGAGGAAATTAATTTAATTTTATTTAATTAATTTTATTTTTTTTTTTTTTTTTTTTTTTTTTTTTTTTTTTTTTTTTTTTTTTATTTAAATGGAATGGAATGGAATGGAATGGAATGGAATGGAATGGAATGGAATGGAATGGAATGGAATGGAATGGAATGGAATGGAATGGAATGGAATGGAATGGAATGGAATGGAATGGAATGGAATGGAATGGAATGGTGAATGGAATGGAATGGAATGGAATGGAATGGAATGGAATGGAATGGAATGGAATAGAATAGAATAGAAATACTTTATTGAATACAGTATATACTATAAAACTCGTATTCAAAAGGAAAAGGGAATCAACAAAGTCGGTTTTCATCCCCTCCTTGTCAATCACTACAAGTTAACACATGTAGTTACAAATAAATGATAAATAAAATGTTTTTATAAACTGACCGATAATCCGACGGTGTATCAAGTTGATAAATAAAATAAAATAATTCAGTATGTAGAGAAACAGTAAAACAAAATAGGCAAGCAATAGATATGTTACAGTAGATAGTTTACACATTTTGAATTGATAACAACTGATTTGTACAAAAAGATGTAACTGTATTCAGTGTGGAAGAATTAACCGGCCTAATATATGTATTTGTTATAAAAAAACTGAAGCTATATAACAAAAAGATGATTTAAATAAGGAGGAATGATGATGTGGAATATCTAGACTATTTACATTTCTAAAATTCAGATCATACATACTCGATCGAAATTGTAATAAACTATATAAGTAATGTGGTATTGATTATTTACAATTTTAAAGAGTAGAGTTACAAATAGTAATATACATCTGCCTTGCATTTTGAGGATTCCATTTTCGTTATACTAGCAATATGTTCTCTTCTAGAGACATTGAAAGAAAATCTGAAGGCCATACAAGTCATAAAAATAACTTGTCATAAAGGCCACAAATTTCACAGAGGTCTATCAGGTCATGAAGATTGTCAGATCAGGTCCATGAAGATTGTAAATCTCATAAAGGTAATATGTTTTTAGAGATTTAGTCTGATTAATTATGGATTTAAAGTTTTCTACTTTAAAGCATATGGATAAATTGAATGCAGGTGTGTGATTTCTAAAACTGTAATTTATTCCTTTGTCAATCTCTTTTATTTGGGGTTGTTCTTTTTTTAACTTTATTTCTGGATTTTACGACCAAGGTATATAGGAAGTTTAGCTTGCAGATAGCCTACTATTCATGTACCTAACGCATTTGTAAACAATATTTGAGTTCCTGAATAATACTCTTATTCCTTAATTTATAATATATACACAACGTATTTACAAACGTACGTGACTATACCTGCGTCCTCATACACTGTGGACCAATATTTACCCCCGAGGAATACCAAATGTCTGACCTAAAACGTTTTATGAATCGTGCTCAATCATCCGCACTGTCTACTGTGTCTACGCTATATTTATAAAATTAGAAACTAATGGTGGGTTCATGCAGAATTTTTTAGTAATAAAAATAAAAATAATAATAAAATAAAATTAAATTTTATAATACCCTTCACGTCACACGCTGCGTCTATAAATACGGAGCGATCAATAAGGCAAACTTTGACAATTCTAAGGTAGGAAAGTTACACAGGAAAATTACCTTTGCCAGCGCGACGAAAAAACCCATCTTCAAATATTTCCTCTGAAATACTCGTATAAAACCTGATTATTAAAGATACAAAACCGGTTAAATTAGCAAGCTAGTAGATTTATAACGTTGATTAAGATGGGATGATTGAAAAAACATTTTAACGTCGCGTTTTTATTTATATTATATACGTTTAAAAGTGTAGATTAAAAAAAATTATGACAATTTAACAGAACTATAAGCTAATATATTACAAAAAATTCAAAAATTAATGCGAAAATACTTCAGTATGCTGTGGAAAGAAATGTTAATAATTTAAGTTAATCCTTTTGTTTCCATAATCCGTTGACAATACAGTTCAAAGTGTACGAGTTTTGCGTTAAGTGAGTGCGTTAAGAGTATGGTTTTCGTAAGAAATGGATCTTGTAGATAGGCAAACTTGTTTTTCAGTATGATGGAGCACCTGCTCACAACTATAGAGAAACCAGTAAGTTTCTGAACCATATTTTCAATGACAGATAGATTCGACCTAGTGGACCAATTTCGTGGCCTCCAAGATCACCGGATTTAACTCCTCTCGATGTCTTGTGGAGTTATCTTAAAATCATATTTAATCAATACCATAATCTAGAGGTACTCAAAAAAGTAGTTCAGGAAGAACTGCATCAGAGTTCAGTATTGTTCTGAAGCGAACTGAGAAATATGTATTGAAGAATTAGAAGTTTTCGAATATCGTTTAAAGCTAAATCAGCTGTTTGAAAATGGATACATTTTTATTTTGTTGTTTCAATTGTTACATAGTGTTATCCATTTGTTAGTATTTAGTTTTTCATGTCCCAAAAACTCTATTATTATATTATTGACACTTGTTTCCATAGCATACTAAACTAATTTTGCATTAGTTTCCGAATTCTTGTAATATGTGTAAATCCTTATAGCTGCGTTATTTTTCATCCTAGCGAAAAACTTGTCATCACCATTTTTATTCCAAATTCCAACATATTTCATAAAAACATACATTATTCATGGTGTTCCATTAAAAAAAAAATATTTTGCTGAAAAACTCAAAAATGCGTTCAATTGTGTTTTCAAATATATCATCTTAATCAGTAATAACGAAGTTACCAATAGTGCCCACTTAATTTGGATCAGGCTATATATGTATGTATGTAAAACACCTCACATACAGAAACAGTCGTCTTTAATTAAATTTATACGACTTTTAACGATCAATTGTTGCCAAACACATTAAAAGTTTTTGCATCCAATAATTTTGTGATAACTAGTCTCGTTCCAACAAACAGTAGGCATGTCGTATTTGGAACAGAGCCAAATATGTAACTAGGTAGGATCCTTTAAAGAGAATTTAACAAAAATTCTAAAGCTACATGCCTATAAATGACATTATGTGGTTTAAATAAGTTTATATTGTTAATCACGATGTTTTCCAAAAAAAAAAAACAGCTATATACAAAATTCCAATTTTCGACTGGAATCCTGTACAATGTTCTTTATTTTTTTTGTTAGTGATTTAATTTACATTTCTCATAAGTTTTACATATTTATACATACATATCTATGGCTGTGATACATACATATCTATGGATGCTATTTTGATTATATGTATATTTAAAATGTAAGTACCCTCTTCTAACATGTATTTAAACAAATGTTAGAAAAATAATAAAACAATTAATAGGTATGTAAAAACTTATAAATTACATTAAAATATCAAGACATGTCTTTATAGCCCTAAAATTGAGACGTTTTGTAAGAGGCATTACAAGTATGTATATACCTATGATTCCTAAATTGAGTCATATTTTTTAATAGCGTGTAGAACTATTCAAAATTTGTTTTGAATAGTTCTATACAGTTTTTAAATTCCATACTTCAATAAACTCAATTAAAACATTATCTTAGTTTCAAAAATTGCATTTATCCTCTCTTCAATTTTAAAGAAGGGTAAATTCGAAACACAGTAGAAAAACATACCTAATAATAATAATAATAATAATAAAAATACTCACCCTATAATTACTCCGAAGAGTAAACCATTAGGTCCTCTCAGGGATCTGTGCGGGAAGGAGTGGCCATTATTATTATTTGCCATGGCGCACTGGGAGCGACTTAAGATTATTTCGGTAATGCATTTGCTTTACAGTTCTGAGGAAACCCAGAAAACTCAGAACATTACCAAATCCATCTATGCATCTATGCATATATGCATCCACACCTATACTAGTGTATTAGTGGTTGCATATCAAGTCCTGAGAGAGAAAGCGAGACAATTAAAAATCCTCTTCCCCGGCCGGGACTCGAACAACGCGCACAGAGGTATCGCGACTGGAATACGGTGCACGGGTAGCCGAGTGGGTTACTCGGCTACCCGTGCCCCGTGTTAATTTTTATCGCATTTTTTTGTAAATCATTCTTCCTAGTATTTTCTTGTTTTAAACGTTTTTGTATTTAGAATTTCGCATACAACCTTTTTTTTAAATTTAATGCGGGACCTAAGGGGATCCTACGTCTTTTCCATGTAGTACTTTCCCTCTGCACAATCGTAATGATTCCTAAAGGGGTAATGTCAACTTCTGTAGTGTGATTTATTATTATTATTATTAACCGAAATGTTTGTTTTGAATACTCTGTTTGTTTTCAAAAATATGTCTCGATTTATGACCCAACTTACGCATCACCCTGTATATGAATTATAATGTGGAAACGCCAATCTGTCTGTCGCGTTGTCAATGGCAACGACACCGTATTGCTAAAAGGTTTTTCCATTTTCAATGCTACTACTAGCATAATAAAGAAGGACAATAGAAGGTATTGAACCGACGAAGTAGCGAAAAAGGCACGCTGTTAATTTCGAGTGTAAGAAATCGTCTCGTCCATAGTATAATATACTTCATTCGTGTACTTATTGCAGTCTCATTTCTTGTAAAATGAAAGTTAGCCAAATTTTGTATACAAAAGTCAACATCGTTAAACTGAATTTTTCGAACAAGAAAAAATTCATCATTTGTTAAAATATTCATGTGACGTGTCGGATGAGCACCTCAAATACAAACTGAAATACAAAAAAAAATAAAAAAAACATAAAATACAAGCACTTTTAAGCGACGATAATGATAATTAAAAAAAATAAGACAGTAGACAGTCAGTTGCATTTGAAAGTTTAGGAGTTGTTAGATATTATAGTAACACGAATAAAAAATCTTCAATGGAAACTCAAGTGTAAATAAGACCGATTTTTAATGTAACGTTAGATTTCATAATTTCCCAATGATACCAATAAGGTTGACGAAATGGGCGCGTTGAGTAAAAGTGTAGTGTAAAAGTAAAATATATTATTTGGTTGGAGGAAAACATGTTTTTAAACATAATATGTAGGTATCTATTCTTAACAAACATTGAAATGGAGGAACATTTAAGATAAATTTAGAATAATATTTATATTTTAATTTCTTTGTATTTTACAGCGCACCATCAAGTTTTATAAAAAACTTTTGTGTATTTTTGTGATAATTTGTACTAATTTTTTTTCTTTGTATTCATTTATATAATTTTCCCGTGTACCCTGATAAACAAACAAACGTTATTACTATATTATTATTATATCCAAAAAAAGTCCTACATAAACACTTCTATTGGTTCTATTATGGATTACTGCTTTATATACAATGATCCTTTTCTATACAATAATAATTATAATCTAAGAATAATCAAATTTTTGTTTGATTATTTTTATTTGTTTGATTGTTTTTCCATGTTATTGTTGAGAATTTTATCAATACTGTCAATAACAGCTGGAACACACAATGAGTCATACCTTTTACAACAACTTTCTTGGAAATATATTTAGTTTTTATGTTTAATTAGACGTACATGCCATGCACTTTATAATATACACGTGTGGAACTTTAATTTGGAAGCATAGGAGATTCTATTACATGCATTTCAAATGCATGGAATATTGGTAGGACAAGATAGGCGGAGCAGACGTCATACGTAATGTATTCCCCTACAATGCCGGCCGCCGACAATCGCTGAGATACGAGATGGGGCAAGGAGAGTGTATTAGTGGGTGGAGCTTAGAGTGGATCTTTGTTTATGTTCGGTGTTCGGTGCTGAAGTATTAGATTAGTTCAGTTGCAGATCGTTCGTAAATGGTGGATGTACTCGGTTTGGCACAAGGCACAACAGTCGAATTGCGTAATCATAAGTGCATGTTCTTAAGTCCGTATTTATAAACGGATCTCTACCTCAGACTCAAATTAACTTTATGTCATTTTTTATTTATTACAACAAATAAAAAAAATGACGTAAAACCGGCTTAATAAAAGAGGGATTTATTGAGAATTGTTTATAAATACGGACCTTAAGTCCATGGATTTGATCCCTCTTTTTTTGCCGCCTGATGCGAAATAAAACTGGTATTCTTTGGTAAATAAAATAAAAATAACAAAATTCCATTAGTAAAATGAATAAAAAAATATAAAACAAATAAAGTAATGAAATTCTAATAAAATAAAAATAAAATTCTAATAAAATAAATCTCCTTAAAAAACTATTTAATAAGGGTCTCGAATAGACCACCAGCATGTGCCAAACAATATCAAAGCCTGTTGTAGAACTCTTGACGGGTATTTTCTAACATTTCGACTGGAATATTGTTTGTTGCGTCGACTATTTTTCCTCGACGGTATAAGCGGACGTTTTTAAGTATTAAACGAGACACCAGTTACTTACGCCTAGACGACTGGAAATGCCATGGTCGCCGGCGAAACGCGAAGCGTTGCCGAACCTTGTCGACTCGAGACGCGGAAAGCGGAGCTATACGATAGGGGAATACAGCCATGTTCTTTCTGATAGGTGAGGCTTTGGCAATATTTTGTGGAAGGTATTATTTTAGGTATTATCTTAGCATTTTATATGCTTCCAAATTAAAGTTCCACACGTGTATAACTACGTTATCCTTTAAGTAATTACATTTCAAGTGTCTAAGGTTTTACTGGGGCATTTTTTGCTTACATATTTTAAGGGCCACATACATATGTACGTACATAGTACACACAACATGGAAAAATGTGTTTTTACATCTAGTCCCTATTATAGTGTGGATTATTCGCTATATGTAGTTTCTGAAATATGAGTAAGATTATGTTTATTTTACTGAAACCGTTCAAATTATTAGTATTATTATTGAAGCAGTACAATGCAATAAGTGTATTTTGTAAGAGCATTCTGAAAAATTATACTTTTGCAAATCAAAATAATGACATAAATGTAGATGTATTTATCAAGCCGGATTATTCGGCAATGAAATACATAATCTAGGTACAACAACATTTGTACCATTGACCTAAATAATTTCAAATACTAGACAAGAATAAAGTTTTTCTATACCTAGTTCCCATTATATATGTGGTTTATTAATGTAAACGTATATAAAAAAAATGTAATATAATTCACAAAAATAAAACTAATAAATTCAAATATCAAAAGTTATTTCAGATTTTGTTTTAGTGTATAATTTTATAACTTTAGAAAACACATAGTATGTACATGTTATTTGTTCATAGTGAATAAAATGTATAGCAAAACCTTCATTATAGATTTTATCACAAAGTAACATATACTTTTTACGTAAACTACAAACATTTTCAGATCCTCTGTCATTTGCTTTCAAGTTAAGTATATAGTTCAATATTCATTGGGAGCAAAATGAAAATATATTTTTGTCTTAATTAATGACTGCGTTTTTTTTTTTGAGGAGAAGAATTTTAATTTGTCGATCATTTGACGTAAGTTATAGAGGGCGCTCTCTGCAGCATTCTAAATACGTAAAAAATGTGTAATTTTTTTGCGTTTTAGAGTATTTATGTTTTTTATTGAAAAATAGGTAGTATAGATTTTCCATCATTTATTAACAGAAAACGTATACACTTTAAATGTCGCTGCGATTGATCGTTTTAGTATTTGCATTTAAAATGTTCAATGCAACAACAAAGTTGTTCTTTCATTTACAAAACAAATACCAGAGTGAAAAACTTCATAAGTCGAATTAATTAAATAAAACTAGTTGTATAGTATATTAGAACAATTGTAAAAAAGGTCCCGATTTAAAAAAAAATCAAAAGTTTTAAATAAAATATATAAACCTTTAAGTACAGTATCTTGAAAATAATCCACTCTATTTTACAACAGTAGTGATTAGGAGAGCGGCGTAAAATTTAGGGGGGATGAATGATGGTGTTACTTACCAACATTCTACGTCACTGCTACAAGCAAATTAATTGGTTTTTTTACAGTTAGGTGTCCCTTATGACAATAAAACTTCTCACAAAATTTAAAAAAGTACTAATACGTATAAAATGTTAATAAAAACATTATCAATAATATTTTTTTTGAATTTTCAACTTTAACACACTGTGTTTCGTAAACGAAAAACATTTCACAAGGATATTTGTGTCAATCATCTTATTTTGGGTAAACGTCAGCTGCACATTTCTCACCGTTAATGGGATATTAATTGTAAATCTCACAATAATGATTCAAATAGGTTGTTGTACTAAACACTTTAAACGCAAAAAAAGAGACAAAAAACTTTTTTGCGCCATTTTTTATGTATTCAGAATGCTGCAGAGAAGACTCTCTACGTCTTACATCAGTGACAAATTAAAATTCATCTCAAAAAAACCTTCAATCATCAAATTTTGTTAAAAAAATAGTTTTTTAAATAATTTTAGTTCAGTTCAGTTTTGTGAACAATATGAATAGGTGAAATATTTTGTATTGTAATATATCATTTTGACGTTTGGATAACAGATGTCGGCAACAGATTTACCAAAAACAAATTCTGTACCAGCTAATAACTTTTAAATATATTTTCTTAAGCTATTTCTAATTTACCATTTAGAATATTTTTCAAAATTTAAATATATAATATATTTTCTAAAAATTTCTAATTTACCAATTCCTCAAAACATTATACAAACAAGTGGTCAAGGGGAAACAAACGTTATTACTATATCTATTATTATTATATCCAAAAAAAGTCCTACATAAACACTTCTATTGTTTCTATTGTGGATTACTGCTTTATATTCAATAATCCTTTCTATACAATAATAATTTTCTAAGAATAATCAAGTTTTTGTATTATTTTTATTTGATATTATGATTTTTGTTTTTCCCTGTTATTGTTCAGAATTTCATCAATACTGTAAATAACAGCTGGAACACACAATGAATTTTGAATTTTTTCAAAATTTAAATATATAATATATTTTCTGAATTTAAATTTAATATTTAAATATATTTTCTAAAAATTTCTAATTTACTAATTCCTCAAAACATTATAGAAACAAGTGGGTCAAGGGGAAACAAACGGTATTACTATATCTATTATTGTTATATCCAAAAAAAGTCCTACATAAACACTTCTCTTGTTTCTATTGTGGATTACTGCTTTATATTCAATAATCCTTTCTATACAATAATAATTTTCTAAGAATAATCAAGATTTTGTATTATTTTTATTTGATATTGTGATTTTTTGTTTTTCCCTGTTATTGTTCAGAATTTTATCAATACTGTCAATAACAGCTGGAACACACAATGAATTTTGAATATTTTTCAAAATTTAAATATATAATATATTTTCTGAATTTAAATTTAATATTTGAATATATTTTCTAAAAATTTCTAATTTACCAATTCCTCAAAACATTATACAAACAAGTGGGTCAAAGGGAAAAACAATACTGCCTGCTTATAACTAGCTACTTTCTTACAACTTTTCATTACTGAGATTTCCAAACACCTGTACTTTTATAATAGCACTTACCACAAAAAGGATGGCGTGATAGGGGTGAATATGCGTAGGTCTTCACCCTAGAGATCAGTCACACCAACTGTAAAGGAAATTTCAAGGAAAATGTGTAATAAGAAATTACAATACCGCAATAGTGGGTTGATCTGATGAAAATTATTACTGTGAAATACAAATTTAGACGCCTACTTAAGTCTTCCACAAAAGCTACCGAATATCGTTCTGATAATTTGATATACACAATACATTGGTATACATATATACAGTGGGGATGGAATTAAGTTGAAAATTGCTTTCAACATTAAGAAGAGTCGAACTATGTATTTGACAGAAATTACTTTAATATTTATTTACTTTAAATTATAATTTTTTGGTTAAAATTAAAACCCCAAAAGCGCCTCTGGTTAGTTTTTTGTGCGCTCAAAACATCAGTTCTGTAAAGGCCTCAGTATTTTGCACCTGCCGAGTTCGATTTGATCATCGATTGGCTAAAGTGCATTAAAATGCAATTTTCGCTTAACTCGTATAACTTCGCTTCTATTACTAATGCCCAGCCAGGGGTTATTTCATTTTGCTCGCTTTAAAAACTAGAAATTTCATTAAAATTCGTTTTTGTACGTAAAAGAGTTCTTACGCTGTGGAGAAAATTCTCAAAAAGCCAGTGACATTTTGCTTAGTAAAAGAAGTAAAAGGTTTAAGTTGTATATTTCGTTTTAAAACCATTACGTTTCCAGATCGAACGCGTTGTGTAATATTAAGAAGAAAATTCATTTCGAAAACGTTCTTGTGTATTACAGACTATTTCATTAGATATTTTTAAATAGGTGTAAGCAATGTCACATATAAAGAATATAAAATAACAATTATAATAAAACAAGAAGTAGCAAATATAAATGAAGATTGAAGAAATCAGCATAGAATCGGAAAGTATGCTGACAAATTGCTTCTTAAGTACAAAACTAGTAGCCATTCTAGCGTGTAATAGCCTGTAGGTTAGTACACGCAGGTAATTTTGTTAAAGTCGGCTGATCAATACCTTCCCAGATATGATTCAAGGTAGCTTAGATTTTCCTCCACAATCGGGTATATTTCTATCCAAATGATCTCAAAGTTGTTCGATGGGGTTTAGATAGGAAGTCTGAGGAGGCCAAGGTAGTAATTTTCAATATTATTGTCGATAAAACGGTCCTCAAATTGTGCTTAGACTCATGCATTGTCTTGATGAAAGATAAATGCCTCTAAGTCAACTTTCTGGACGGATTGTTGCAGGTTATCTCTTTATAGGAATGTTGACATAACCTTGTTCTGTCAGTATTCCATCGATTACGACTAAATTTCCAGTTCGATATGCCACGGGGCACCTCCGCAGAAGAATCGACCTACCTAAAATATGGAAGAAACGTCTCTCCTTGTTTCCGCCATTTTCCTACATTTTTTTCGTACAGAGTTAAGCCAATAACTAAAGAAAAATGAAAGCAATAAATATAACATGTTACGCCCACAAAGACTTGTTGAAGAACAAGGGTTGCTAATCTTTTTCCAGTGAATCTTGAAGTCGATCTAATAATAAAGACAAAACGCTTAAATTCGGTTACATAAGATTTAATAATAATTTAAAACTTTAATCAGACACATCTCGAATAAAACTAGCAACCTTGACCATTGGAATCATATTATAGGCAGGCCAGAATTAATTTTTAGATATTTCTACAACACAATTAAAATATTTATGGGTACATACATATTATGTACAATGTTAAAGAACTGTTTAGGAAAAATAACAGCTCTATAAATTAACTTTATGAGGACGTCTTCTAGGATGGTGATTTCAAATTCTAAACTTTACGCAGTGTTAACAATTATCCTCACAATGTTTCGAAATTTAATAGATACTCACTTTTGTATATAAATAAACAAATACATTTTTATTCTTCATATAGAACCCCAAGTGAATGAAGAACATTACTAAATTTAAACAACAACTGCTTAAAAATTATAACTTCCACATATAATTTTTTTCATTTCTCTAAACTGAATCTCAAAAAAAATCATTATAGTGCAGATGGTGCTTAAAAGTGTGAAATTTAAATTTCTCTACTTCAACATGGGCCTCTTTCCTCAAAGAAACTTTAAATACAATCTTAAACTGAAAACCATTCATACAGTACGTACAGGTTTTTGTTTACAGTACAGGACATTTAATTATGTTATGTATTTTATGTTACCCCCTGCGCCCCCTCCTTTGTGAAAAAACAAACGAAGGGTAATAAAGTTTATTAGAACATTACATATTGTGTATACAGATAGGTACTAAACCTGGATTTGGGCATAAAATTGAAATCTTAATGTAATCGCTAAAAAAATAACACAACTGAAAAAAAAACTGATGATGTTATTAAAAACATCTATTATCGAAAACGTCAGATACAATATAAGTTATTCACAGAATGATTCTTAAAGATGTTATTGGTTTGGATTTTTAGTTCATGCAACTGATGAAAGATGACGCAGGTCATATGAATTATAAAGGTAATACTTTTAAGTATATAACCTGGTGTTTTAGCGAGTTAGTCCCATTTAATTTATAAATGCGGAAGCAGTGATTCCTTAAGTAGCAATTTTAAATTAATAATACAACCACGCGAAAAAAAAATTCCATGTGCCTAAGACCAGACCCAATATACCCACATCAGTTTTGGAGCGCTGAAATTGAGTATAAGATCTGTTTTGTTCCATAAGGTCACGATTTTTTTAATTATTATTAGGATTACATGTCATCTGTTACTTTTAAGTTTATAAACTTGCCGAATGGACCTTCAGCGTTGGCTTGAAAAGTCCACATTCTGTTTAAACCGCATTTGCGAATGATTGACGTTAAAAATTATTAAATGTTTATATACTTGTATTTAATATTGGATATAAGATTATTAACCACAGTCCTCATTATAACTTTCCATAACCATCTAGTATGCCTAATAAACTAAAAGCTTCATTCTTTTGAATTCCATATCCATATAATGGTTTAAAAACCTCCATATATCAAACATGAACCAATTATATACAATACAGGAGAGAATGGAAACCTTCGGCATATAAACTTGAACACCTTTCACCACGTAATACCCATGGTTGGCGAAACGCGTGTCGAGTACGAAAAAATGTTTCATTGTTAAGTGGTGAAAAGTGTTCAAGTGTTCAATAAATACAACCAAAATGTTAATTTATCTTTCCTGAACAAGTATTTTTGCTCTTGTGGAAGACGAGAAATAAAATATATTGAAACTAAGATGAAAATAAAATAGTAGTGAGATTAATAGTAATAATAGTGATATTTGGCGAACATTTTATTTTATTAACTATAAATACTACTACTAAACTTGCCTTTTTTACTTTACTTCATCAACTCCTATATCGTAAACAAATTGCAGTGTTCGTAAAAAATAGATTTAGACATTAGGTCGGACAAACATTTTATAACCTTTTATTTTATATATAAACATAATGTTCGGAATAAAAGACATCATTCAAAGGAAGGATCATCCATCATTCCTATCAACATCAACTACTCGTATACGTCTTGGTTTCGATCCCGCGGGAATCGTGCCATATTTTATGATCTAATTTCCAGTTGTTTATTTTCTACGAGACAAACTCGGATAAGGGAAAACGATATTTCTTCAAAACTACGTCACTGGTAATCCACGTTGCATTTAGTTTTTTAATCGGTTTAAAATAATTAATAAACTGACTGAACAACATTTTAACATAATGAAAATGAACGTAAAAATGTAATTCACAAAATACCTTGTACATGTAATAAATTACTAGCTAAATTATTACTAAAAAAATTACTAGTAGCTAAAACGTCACGATTTTTTTCAAACGAATCTAGGAATAACTGTCATAGACTCAGGCTAATATTTTAGCAATGTAACCATTATTAAAAAAAAAACATTATAAAAACGTGTATTAATTTAGGTGTGTATAATTTTAATTTAGTAAATTTAAGTAATACATGATTAACACTGATAATAAAGGAAAATCAAACAGGAGGCTTAAAGTAAGAACATTAAACAACTAATAATAAAAGCCATACTTATACAAGGTAACACTTTTTATTCGTTACCAATTACAGTAGTAACTTTTTCGCCTTCATAAGACTTTTCCATTGTTGAAAGCAGTGGTGGAAGTCCGCTTCTGTCAACTGGTTCAAAGAACCTCTGTCGCTTTTTCTTTTGCTTTGTTTCGGGGCCGTAAGTAAAAAATCACGATTCATCACAAGTAGTCACCGTGCCTAACAAGCCTGGATCAGTGTCGATGTTGTTTCAAAGCGCAAATGTTCATTCTTGATTCCTTTTGCTCGGGTGTAAGGAATTTTGGCACCATTATCTGCGCAAACTTTGCGCATGTTGAAATGAAACCCGATTCTTTCATTCTGTATTTCGCAGCGGATACTTAACGATCTTCGCGTTTCAACACTCATAGCTGGGGAGGACACATTATTCCCTACAGTTATTTAACTTGAAACTTGTAAAAGTTTCCCCAAAAAGAAACTTGAGAAACCGTTGTTTCATGAACAATTTTTGAGCACGTCACTGGTGCGTAGACTAATTTAAACGAACTGAACTACACTGGCTTGTCCAGCGAGCTCAGGGTGGGGAAATTACCCCCAGACACACTTCTGTTCAAACTTGTCACGAGACGCTCGCAGAGCACTGGTAGCAGCATCAGTTCAGTTATTTAATAGGCACACCTCGTAAGCCTTTTAACAATCAATATGAAAGAGAACAGAATTGTCATTTTTTTTAATATAGAGATTTTTAAAAACTGATGTGTATCTAATAGATTTCGATGAAAACAGCAGACTTAAACCAAATTAAGTTATCTTTTTTAAGAGTTTTTTTTTTACAATAAGTGTCACATAATACGGTGGGTGATACATTTTTGTATCTTATAGCATAGGGAAATTCTCGAAATGCAATGCAAACTTATCTAATAGTATGTGGTTATTTAGAATTTGATATAAACTTCCTCCGACCACTAAAAAGCGGATAATTTTTGTTTGATTACACCGACTGCACGACCTTACAGCCTTAGAAAAAAAACTCCATTTAAATATCTTGTGTAAAGTATTTTTTCACGGACTTGTAAATTACCTTAAATATTCAAAAACGACTTGCTCTACGAACTCTTCATAAGAGACCATTCTTGTTTTTATTATTGCTATTTAACTACATTAGTATCACCAAAATAGTGACCTTTTTAATGACATCGCTTAAAAAAATCAATCCGTGTAAAATTTCTGTGCTAAAAAAGACATCCTCACCATGAAAAGTTATCACCCAAATGTATTCAATTTGCCGAGATTTTGTGTGAAGGTGTTAAAAGTCTAAATAAATGAGACAAAATTTAATAAAATCGCCGAAAGTATGAGGTTATAATCAAAAAACTTTTTAGGTCAATTTTGGAGGTTTACGTAGGACTTAAAAACTAATTTTTACATTTATTCTTATTCTTATCTTTTAACCTACAGTTAAATGTAGTCGGTGTAAATTGCGGACGCCCTATACATGTAATTACGGAATTTTAGTGAGTTAGACCCACAACATTAAATCTATGGCATTATAAGAAATAATTTTGAATAAAGAACAGCTAAAAATGAAACTTTTTATGCAACACTGCCTATTTTTGGGAACTCATTATTTGATTAATAATTTATAAAATAAATACAAGATTATTTGAAGTCGAGAATTTAGCAGGTAAGACAATTCAAAATAAACACAAACAGTTCATAATAATGATAGGGACACATATCTAAATCACGTGTGTAAATTAAAATGCATAAACAAGCTTATGCTGGATTAGCTAAAATTATAGTACATGTCTAAAAAAATAACTTGTTAACGAAAACACTGCAAAATTTCGTAAACACTATAACTTAACAAACAAGTATCCTACCTGCTTGTTAGTCTGGTTTGATGACTTTTCTAATAACTCATCAACAAAAATGTTTAGACCTTGAAATAACTTTTCAGCAGGATTGTGGTCCTCCAAAGTACTATACCGCAATAAGATATCCTAATGAACAGTACAGGTAAACATCGTTTTGCGCCGGTTCGATTTACGCCGATTCACGATTACGCCGGTTGTTGCCGGCCGTGGGATTCCCCGGTTCGGCCGACACCAGGGTGGTGATTCTTGAAGTAAAGGGAGTAGAATGTATAGGAGAAAATGTTATTTTTCTACTCCCCCATTTAAGATTTGTATTCCTGAATTTTTATTTGTTAGCAACAGGAGAAAGTACTCCCTTATATATTATTCCCTTACTTTTAGTTAGAGAAAGATCGAGGAGAAGGTAAAACGCAATATATTATAGATTAATGTTTTTATTTACTAATTTACAATTATATATTAAAGTGATAGTCTTTCATAACAAAGAAATAATGTATAGATACAAATCTATTGCTTTAATACTGACTTTATAGCAAGTGTTTAGTAACAAAAAAAATAGAGAAACATCCAGTTATTTTTTTTATTAATTTTTTTCAAGTTTTTTAAATATATTTCATTTTGTAAATGTAACTTCATATTCATAGGTTTTTTTTTAAGTTTTTTCATAAGTTTTCAATCTTGTCTTCGAAATCATCAATGCATTTGAGTATCGGGATACCTCCTGTTCTGTTCTGCTCTTTTTTGTTATTGGCTACCTTTGTGTTTTTTTAATACATATCTGTTGAACACTAGAAACAAATGAAAAGAGTTTAATCCTTATTTTACTGGAAGATATACAGAAATGATAGCCCGCTAAAATAGTAAAGTTGTACTTTACCTTTCCCCACTGTCGCCATTCCTTAGCCGGTGCCTCGGGTATACTATTTAATATGTGATAATTTCAACCACTGTTTTTGGCATGTCATTTTGGAATAATTCTCATTAAATTTCCTTTAGAGTTCATTTCGCTGTGCTCAGAGATATATCCTGTCATCAACTGTTTTTGATAATTTGTTATATGTGAAGCGTGTTTGGGATTTTCATTTATTGCGTTCATGGTTATAGCAGTAAATGATAATTATGCTTAGTTTCTTTTTAAAAAAAAAATAAATTGATAAAACACGTGATTACAGAACAAAATGACGTAATATAATGTGTCAAATTTCAATTGAATAGGTTACCTGACAAATTTCAAAAAATTAAGAGTAGTGATTGGTTGGATTGTAGAAGCCAATGTGACAACACTGTAATAGATTCCCTTAAATATTCTCCATTCTTTTGTTATTCCCCATGCCCAAGAATGCATGTTTTTCAAAGAAGTGAATTTCAAGTGAGAGAGAGGAGAATAAATCCGCCGGGAAATAGTAATTTCTCTAGTGCTCAAGAATAGCCACCCACATGACAGTAGGCGCCGAGATTCTAATACCAGACACACTTTTTTACGTTGTTTTATTAGACATTATCAGACTTACACAACTGTTAGACGTCCCTGACCAACCACTCTCAAATCAAGAATTAGAAGAGTTGATGGAGGAATTAGATAACCGTCAATCAGAAAATCCTGAAGAAGAAGAAGAGGAGGAGGATGAGAAAGAAAATGATAGGAGAACCCTAAAAACGGCCGATCTAACTCGTATCCTTTCTTCTATAGAAAGGTTAACAGATGAGCTCTGTAAGACAGACAGGGATTTCAATCGAAGCGCAAATGTTAAAAGAAGCGTCACAGCTGCCGTTCGACCTTATGCTATGATTCTGCAAGAAAGGAAGCAACAATCAAAGCAAATGAAATTGGATGCTTTTTTCAAAAAAGTGTGAGAATTTAATTTCGTACCGACGAACTAGTGAATTAGTATCTATTTTAAAAAAATTCATTAATTGTATTAAGATTTTATTACATATTTTGTAAAAGGATTTAAACTTTATTTACTAAATACATTTATAATTTATTTAGAATATATGTATATAGTCTTGTATTGCCGGGATTCCGTTCCGACAGACACCGGCGTAAAATGAACACAAATATAAAGGACGATATAAGGTTAGGTTCCGTGTCAAAATTCTAAGAACAATCTAACATGTATATTTAAATATACAAAATTTAAATATACAGATTCTAAGAACAATCTAACATGTATATTTAAATATACAATTTAAATATACAGATTCTAAGAACAATCTAACATGTATATTTAAATATACCTGTTAGATTGTTCTTAGAATTTTGACACGGAACCTAACCTTATATCGTCCTTTATATTTGTGTTCATTTTACGCCGGTGTCTGTCGGAACGGAATCCCGGCGTAAAACGAGGTTTACCTGTACTCCAAAAAAATGAAAAGGAAACCGGGGTCTAATAAGTGGCACTAGGCCCTAAAGGCCTAAGGCCCTTTTTTTATTAAACGTAAAACCTAAACATTGAGGTATTGAAGTAGATAATTACCTAAGAATGTAGATTAATTTCCGTAGAAATACTTCAACGGGTGAGAAGATTTTGTACTGCCAGCAAATGAGCCAGGGAATTGCCCATTTTGAACATTTATTTTAAAGATATTTAGTAGTTTTGTTGTATTTTATATTAAATTAATCATTAGTTGTAAGTGAGAAATCATAATCTAAGCCAATTGTTCATAAAACAAACGACATATATGTCAAAATCAAAAAATACGATTAAATAACAATTTAAAGCAGCTTCCAAATGAGACGTCACTCGCACATTATTGCTATTAAAAAAAAGTTGTGACAATAGCGCCGCAACACCATATATAAATATTAAATATGTCGCTAGTTATTAACTAAAAACATGTCTTTTTTCATGATTTCTTTCGAAGGACTTTAGAGCGCACTGTATAAAAATTGAAATAGTTCTCGACTTACTATTAAAAGTCATTAATTTTTTTCGTTTCACTTTTTACATATATTTTTCTCTCTATCTCTCTTTTGCAACATAATATATACTACCTATTGAAAATCCTACTTTGTCAACATGTTTTAACATCTTTTTTTTTAACATCTTGCTAGCCTGGATTTCACCTCATTCTGTAAAATAGTTATATATACTACATATGACTATGTATACTTTATTATATTACATTTATACATACGTTATGTTATACGCTATATTATTAGGAACCCATTGAAACACGTCCGTACCTATCAGAAATGTTTATTGTCTTGATATGTTTGCTTACTATGCTCATGTGATTATTACACTCGTATTTGTTCCCTTTCCCCTTGCCTTTCCCATGATGATAATAACGTTAAATGAGCTGTTTAAACTTGAACCTCAACATTATCTGTTACGATTATAAAATTTTAATTAAATCAACTGACTATATAGTTTTATTAATATAATAATCATATCTTCGAGAAAACATAATTTAAAAGCATGATTCTTGGTTGTCGTCACAATTTAACATCGAATTGTATATTTTACAAGGTCGGTTCGCGAATGTGGAATAGATCTTTGTAAACGTGCTGTAGACTTTACTTTCTGTAACAAATCATATAAAAAAAATGTTCTGGACTCATCCTTTTATAAGTTCAAATGCAAAGCACAAATAAGTATGTAGGTATGGTATCGCATTTGTCAGATTTAATGATAGAAACCAAACCAAGGACCCAAGTACTTGACATTCAACGCCAATATGCTCTTAAATTGCTTCTTGTTGGTCAAAAATCGTGCGAACTACTCGTATATTCCAGTATACAATCCAATGTACGAGAATATTGATATAAATGACATATTCCATTACTTTTAAAATATACTATTCTAAAAATGTATTAGAGAAAATACTATTTACTACCTTCCCACACCCGAAGTGAGGACATATCTACAGGGTTAGTTTTTATAATTAATTTTTAGTTAAGTTAAAAAAATAAGTTAATGCGAGTTTATTATTGAAATTAGAAAATAGTTCTTCAGACAAAAGTTATAGTATATAGACAAAGGACCCCGCACAAAATAATAGGATTTCTGACCTCACTAAAAACTTCTGAAATTTTGATATGTTGTAGGTTATGACCCCCCTGATTAAAAGTTCTCATGGGCACAAGACCCAAAAATGGATAGATTTTGAGATATACGGCTTATAAGGGCATTAATTGCCTCTACGAGCGCCGTTGTGTGTGAATGAGTGTGAGTGTAGCTGTGAAGCTTTCTCTTTTCATTTATGGTTAGTGTTTGGTTCGCGGGAGTTTTCACTACAACATATCAAAATTTCAGAAGTTTTTAGTGAGGTCAGAAATCCTATTATTTTGTGCGGAGTCCTTTTATAACTCGATATGAGAAAAAACATTTGAATACCAAAAACCATAAAACTGAAACAAAAAATGTGTTTGTTTTTTTAATGGAACACCCTATATATTATTGCAAATTCTGATTCCTCGAATTTTTTCCCTTTTGAAAAATATATAACATGTCTATGTTTGCTTTGGCAGGTCGAGATATATTTTATTTAAAAATCAATAAAAAAACCTCAAACGCTCCATAATTTGACAAGTTATTACGAGTTTATTATTAAAATTAAAAGAAGAAAAATTTTTCAGACAAAATTGTAGATTTTTGCATATGTTTTTATAATGTGATATGAGAAAAGACATTTGAACATCAGAAACCAAAAAACTTAACCAAAAATATTCTTATAAGGTGTTCCAACACCTTATATTTATTGCATATTCTGATTCCTTGAATTTTTCCCTTCTCATAAATATATACCATGTCTATGTTTACTTCAGAAGGTCAAGACATATTTTATTTAAAAAAGTAATTAGTGACTACGGATCACAGCTACCATTGACGACTGGACCAAAAAAGGAACGAAAGAATGCCATAAAAAGTATTGAGCTATATTTCAGTAATTTATATTTATTACTGTAGTATTGTTTAAAACAAGAATAATATTTAGCAAATAGGAAAAGTTTGAAGTTATTCATTTATTTTTAAAATAAATACATATGTAGAGACTTGCTGAAGCTAACATAGACATGTTATATATTTTTGAAAAAGGATAAAATCAAGGAATTATAAAACGCAATAATATACAGGGTATTCCATTTAAAAAAAAAACATTGCCTTGATTCAGTTTTCCTCTTATCGTGTTATAAAGAAGTATGCAAAACTTTGTAACTTCTGTCTGAAGAACTATTTTCTAATTTCAATAATAAACTCGCAATAACTTGTAAAATTATAAAAACTAACCCTATACAATACGGATCTTGTGTGAAGACTGTTTAGATAACGTTAAATTTTCCATTACACAAACACGTCTGTTAGACCTTGGATGATTTTGAATGTTATCAAACGAAGACTGTGTGGCTAAAATTTTCTTCTAAAGTGGCACCAAGAGAAAGAGCTAAAAAATAAAGCAGCTTACGAAATCAGGCTACCACCTACCACAATTTCTATTCGAGTACATGTTTTTTTTACCAGCTAAACTTCTGTAACAACAGCACACTTGTAAACTTAAGCTATTCCTACTAACTTAGTTTAATATTATTCCTAGAAACTATTGATCCACAGTGTCGACATGCGCAAAATTATTAACTCCCTACCCTCAATCCACCCCCAACGTATACGTGATAATAGCGTCTCCGCTAATTAAAATTTTTGAGGTCAGAGTTGACCTGTGATTTATAGCATACCTTAGAGGTGAATTGTATCGACCAAATCAAATTTTTAGGGATCAGTAATTGAAAAAAAATGTTTTACTATGTTCATTTGACTGTAATTTTCTTTGCGTTATAGAATTGTATTACATTTTGCTAATAACAGTATTAAAGTTATTTTAAGATCTGAATTTTCTGAAGATCTGAATCTGAAATTTCGTATGCGTTTGTATTATAAAAAATATGGCAACAGTTAAATGTTTAGCTTTCTTGAGGAATCGTGGTGTTAATAATAAGAGGTAAGGTAAAAAAATAAGCTAACTAGAATGTTGTAGGTACGTAAACCAATAAATACGTCAAAACATAATAAGAGGTAAGGTAAAAAAATAGCCAATCAGGTTTTTGGTGTGTTCAAAGTATTTTAAACAATACATTTATTTATTTTCGTTTCGAATCATGATTATTCATAAAATACCAATAAATTACATTTAAATGGCTTAAACATCATGAGGATCTGATTTATGATTTAATTCAGGAGAAATACGTAGGCATTACTTTTTTTTTACTTTAATTGTGATAAAAGTTATCTCCGAGGTGAAGTTTACATAAACTTACACTATTTTTTCTAATATCACCTCGTCATGAAAACTACGGACAAATAACTCCAAACAGTTGTCCAAAAATTACCATTTTAAACTACTTTCTGCATTTGATTCTAGACTGGTTTTCCATTGAAAACAATCGTCATACAACAATGAATAACCATGAATAATGATAACACAGGGCCACAAAATGAAATAGAGATGTAACTTCTCTCAGCCCAGTTGACCTATATGTTTTTGGGGTCGTAGATCACGAACCCGGTATCCATATGACACCAACATGTTTGGATCAAGGTCAAATTAATATCAAATTCCATTATTCAAATTATATATTTGTTTCAATCCCGGAACCTGAAAAAAGCAGGAAACTTTATGTCCGAATACGCTTTGACCCATTGATCTAAGTGGAGGTTATCTGGAGGTTATCTTCCACTCTTTCAGAATCCGGGGTCGAAAAAAATCATTTGAAAAACGTATTTTGACTTACATTTGATCTTGATCCAGACGTGCTGCACACCGATGTGGACACCGGATTCGTGATCAGCGACCCCAAAATACAAGGGTCAACTGGTCCGAGATCCAGTGTCTCGTTTCATAGCCAAAATATACACCCTAGGAAATTGCACCTTTACATATTGGCGATACATGTGTAGAAGAGAATAAGTTAAAAGACACCAGTAAGAACAGACAAAGACAGTTAGATGAACCAGTGCTTCACACCTGTGTACGTATTAGAAACGTATGATGTAAAACGTTACCTGCGCGTAACAGAAACTGGAAAGTGTGTGGAGAGACACCGCCTATCACTTACCGAATTTGAGTGAGTGGGACTCAGTACTTTTTCGCAGCTATCGACTTAGCTGTATGGAACGAAATTCTTACGTAATTCTGACTTACAATTATCCCACACACTTAAAAGAAGTGTACGAACATAATTGTATTTGTTTTCAAATTTTTGTATTCCTTAACTAACCGGTCTGTAAGAAAATAAAATTGAAGTTCTATAAAAAATAAAAAAATAAAAAACATAAATCAACCCGGTTATAAGACGAAAGAAAGAAAAAATGCCTATTGAATAAGTGGTTCAAAAATGTCACCCCTTTTGTGCTTAACAAAAACCTAGTCTATCGTAAAACTCAGTTCTTACGCGTTCTAACACTACAGGGGAAATATTATTTAGGACTTGTACAATTCTGGCCCGTAAATAATTTAAATTTCGTAGTCTTTCATGTTCATGTCCGTAAACAGTTTATTTTATTTGTTAAATATTTGTTGGCATTTAAGGAACTGTTTATAAAAAATGGCCCAACGATGGAATCGCCTAAAATACCAACCCAAATATTTAACTTCTGGGTATACTGCTTATGGTAAGTGCTTATTTTCCGTAGACCAATATCGATATGATAATTCAATTCACACGTGCGCACTATAATTTATGGGCGAGGCGTCACGTCTATATATTTTATTGCTACCCTATCACGAAAGACAGAGAATAACGCTCATAAAAGTTTTAAAATGGCATGTCAGTCTGGCAACTATAGATATAATATTTCTCTGTCAGTTCCTCTATCTGAGAGTTTATTCTTTTCTTATCTTTTAATGCTCGGCTTTGAAATCTTGGACGTTCCAACCCTGTACTTATATCTCTTTCAGAACTGGGGGTCAAAAAAGTTATATCACTTGAAAAACGTATTTTGACCTTCTTTGACATTGATCCAGACGTGATGGGTTCATATGGATACCGGATTAGAGATCTACGAGCCCAAAAACATGAGGGTCAACTGGGCTGAGAGAAGTTACATCTTGATTTCATTTTGTGGCCCTGTGTAATTGTATGAAAACAACTTTCATACAAAATTTTTATGAAGCTGAAGTCAAATGCTTGATAAAAAGCTAAAGTCAATTGATATTGAAATTGAAGTCAAATGATTTGGTATTTCGATCTTATTAGATCCCATCAGAGTGATATTCCACTGCGTATGACGAAGAATGAGCGCGTCGGTTATATCCATAACCAGGAGAGCGTTACCTCCGCAGTCTCTAATGCATTCTAATCGGACTAAACATATTCTGGAGGTATGACAAAGTCATCAACTACCAAATTTCCAACTTTTACAAGTATATAATTTAAAAAATAAATAAAATAAATTAGTGTAATCAATCACCACGCCACTGGTCTCCAAAATGCGTCGAGTCCGAATTATCGTTCTCGGGAATTGCAACGTCCGCAAAAATGAGGGAGAGCGCCCGCCGCTTAATACCAGATACCAGAATCATTCGATGTTGCACAATACTGTTAAAAATGCCGTCGTATTGCAATTTAATGTTTTAATGCAGTTTGATTAAATTATCTATCGACGCGACCGGCCTTGTTTGCACCATTTCGTTACAACATATTTGTTTTGGTTGTATGTAGGTATCAAATTTTTATTTATTTTTAAGTTTAATCCTGAGATCTATGTACATACGTCCTCGACGAAACCAGATACAACAGTAAGTTGAAACAATATATTTATTTATAGATCTAACTGAGTTTACACGGAATTTTCTACCTCTATAAAAACAAATCATAACAGACTGGAATTCAATTTTATCAATTTCGATACATGATCGCGACATGCTTTTCACAAGTGAACGTTTTCATGTTCCATTTTGAATTGTTATTATTATAAACAAAATTATAGGTCACTTTTTCAAAACGAAAAATAAAAATTCTCAATTTAAAATGGTTCACGTTTCTCTAAATAATAACAAATATGTACATCGTTTTTCATTGTCTCGCTTTGTTCGTATCCTGTTGTGACTAATTGTCTAATTGAAACTCGAAAGTCTAGATCTTCGACGGTATCATGCTTGAATATAGTGCACAATTCATCAGTTTAAAGCATGCCAATCCTTCATTGATTGTTCTATGGACGCGATCTGTCATAGAGAAACTGGTACTGAACAAGAAACTGTGCTTGTTATCTTGCTAATTTCAAGCATCAGCGGCTCCGAAGAAACTATAATACCCACATACATAAGAGGTGTGTAAATTAAGTAATTAGACTGGCGGTAGGTTAACATGTAATGCACCTTCAGTACAAGTTTGAACTTGCTAGAATCATTTGTTTCTTTGTGACTGATTTTGTAAACCATTTTTTTTTCTACTACGTTTTAAAAATGAGTGACATTACTTTTGACAACGGTATGCTATCAGGTTTTGCTTCAGACTTGGACACAGCGCAACGGATACTTTTGCAAAACTTCAACACGTCTACGGAGACAGTGTTTTTTTTCAAGACCCAGGTTTTTTCGGTGGTTTAAGGCGTTCTCAGAAGGAAGCGAGTCGATTGAAGTGAACCACGCAGCGGAAGGACTTACTGGAAGGACTGTCGATAAAATACGGGCTTATGCGTTCGGGTCGTCGGTTGATGACAAGAATGACTGGGGGAGAGTTATATTTGAATCACACCACTGTTCATCAGATTTTGACTAACGAATTGGGGATGAGAATTCCAGAAAACCTTTCGCAGGAATAAAATGACATCAGAAGAGAAAGGTGTCTTGACTTTTTAGAATCGATTGAAAATAATCCCCATTTTATGGAACGTTTGATTTATGGAATTAGTGATGAGACTTGGGTGTTTGAGTACGCGAGTAACCAAGCGCCCAAGCATGGAATGGCACACTTCAAGCTATTCAAGACCCAAAAAAGCAAGAATGAGCCAGTCGAAGATCAAATGCATGCTGATTTGCTTTTTTGATAGCCAAGGAATTATCCATAAAGCTTTTGTGCCTCCGGGCCAAACAGTAAATTGATACTTTTACAGAGAGGTTCTCGAAAAACTTCGAAAAAGGGCCATACGTGTGAGACCAAACATCAAGAACAACTGGATGTTGTATCACGACAATACGCCTTGTCACAGAGCCATTTCAGTAAATGAGTTTTTTAGCCAATAAAAACATTCCTGTGGCTCCTCAGCGTCCTTATTGGCCTAACTTGAGTCCGTGTGACTTTTTTCTCTTCCCGAGATTGAAAATGCACCTCAAGGGATGTCATTTTGGAACCATAGAAAACATTCAAACAGCTGTCACCGACCATCTGAAGGCTATTCCAATATGAGTTCCAGCACTGCTATGAGGAATGGAAGAACCGTCTCCAGCCGTATGTGGCTTCCCAAGGAAGTTATTTTGAAAAAGACAATACTGGATTGTAGTTCTATTCGAATAAAAAATAAATCAAAAAAATCAGGTCTCATTAAATAATTGACACACCTCGTATATGCTGAACTTAACATTAGGTTCTTATCTTATAGTCAGTAATGCATATAAGTATTAAGATATATTAAATTATAAATTTTCAGTAACTATTTAAGCCGTTCTAACGTACATAGGTAATTCATGAAATAAAACAATTTCGTGACGGCATATGACACAAATCATCTTTTTTTTATAGACTATGCACTAAATTATTTTAATGATGTGCTAGGAACTACCAAGACCATGTGTCATAAACAAATGTTATTGGTTAATTGCCAATTATTTATGTACCTACTCAATAGACATAATAGCATTTGTTTTTCACAGAGTTGCACATACATATGTACATATTTAAAAGGTATCAATGTTTTCATCATATTTTATATTATTTTGTAAATTATTTTTTTACTAAGCTTTATGTGATGGCTAAAGGGTACTTGACTGAATGAATAATTTATTATTATTGTTATAATTATTAAATATCAATAAAACCCTACACTTAATTAAACCGTACCTTTTTTCATACCCTTGTCCGTCAATTGATTATATTATTACAGCATACCACAATGCTTGCAACTCCCGCCTCTGATGCTGTTAATCTACTAAACTGTCTGATCATTAGTTATAGTTGGACTGTACTACCATAAATCAATATGTAACAATTTTATTTTCTATTCCTCGTAATTTATTTTCCCTTCAACCCGTTTACTAGTTATTCAACCCAAAATGTAAACTGTTCTGAAAGACACAGTATGATATTTATCATCGTTTTTATTTCAGACAGAGATAAAGACTTCATAGACTCAATCCAGTCCCGATGAACCTATGACAAAACGACGGAAAAAATGGCAGCGGACTTGAGAAGTATCAACATACATCTACCTTTAGACTGTGAAGACGAAACTGGCTGTGTATCCTACAATGCCAATGGGATACGTTCCCCACCCTTCAAGGAAACTGAATCTCTCAATAACGCTTCTATTTTAAGGTAAATATTGTTTTCTCACCGAAAAACATGTTTCGCGTCGGCGTTGTGATAAATATTTAACGGTTAGGAATAATAACATAATCATCATAATTGACTGGAAAATTATCTAAATTATTAGACATTACGTCCGAAAATGTATAAACGGTATTCTATTTCACTTTACAGTGACTTAGAATTAGATTTCTTTAGATTAAATTATTTGATTTATGACCATACATTTCGTTTACTTATTCACATATGATTGTAGAAAAAATTAATAAGTCATTAACATATTTCAAATATTTCAGAATATTAAATTCCAATTTCTCTCTTGTTTTTTTCTATAAAAAGAAATGAAATATCAGTTCTAACACTTGTATCATAAATAACTACGTATTTTAAACACTATTGTCTTAAATCAACGAATTAACGTCATTGACGGCACTTGACTTAAATCTTTATTTAACATAAAATAAATATACATTGATATTTACTCAGTTTATAGAATATTTATTTAATTTGGCTACGATGCTTGGTTATACAGGGTGTGTGGCTACTCGTGTTACAAACTTTGAGGTCGTACAGGAAATTTGACGCTGAACAAAAAAAGGTCATTTTCAACATGGTCCGATTCCTTATTGTTTTTTAGATATTTCGATTTTTCAAATTTTTCAAAATTTTCCAAGGATATAGAATGATATACAAACGTTGATAGAACATCGTTATATCAAAAGCTACAATAAAGGGTACCGTTGGATTCTACGTCAAATTTGCTAAGAGAGAACCTCGCTTGATCCCAGAAAAAAATTCAACTCAAGGCAGTATCGTCTGAATTTTCAAATATTTCAAAATTTACAAAATTTTGTAAAAGTATTGTATTTGAGACACAAGTTCCATACCTAAATGGCCATTTTGACACTCCGTCTTGCCACCGTTTAGCCACTTTAAAATTAAATGAATTTCGAAATTTTTGGAAATTCAGATGATGATGAAATTTTTCTGGGATCAAGCGAGGTTGTTTCTCACAGAAAATTTAACTTGGAATCCAACGGTACCCAAATTTATTGTAAGGTTCGATATAACGATGTTCTAAACGTTTTTCGTCCAAACGTAGTAAAATTTTGTTTAAAAAATCGAAATATCTCAAAAACGGTAAGGAATCGGACCATATTGAAGAGTACCTCTTTTGTTCAGCGTCAAACTTCCTGTGTGATCTCAAAGTTTGTAATATGAGTAGCCAAACACCCTGTATATGATGTGATGTTGATATGACCGTATTTACTCTTGATCAGACAACGATAGATTTCCTGTTCTGTATTTTTATGCATTCATTCATTTATGTTTCGATTGTTAAAAATGACTAATCTAAAACAAAATATATATTGTTATACGAAAAAGAAAATATACTTCCTAATATATAATATATAGCCTATGCAATGATATATATATTTTCTTTTGTATTACAATAAAAGACATGTTTCAATACGTGGGGTATTGTAAATAAACATACGATACATAATCTATTTTTCTCACAGCATTTGACTGATCTACGATCTATGTATGATATAACTTATATTATAGATCAAACTTATCCCTTATAACTTAGTTTCAAACCTATTTAAATATTTAGGTATTGGTTTTATAAAAACGAACACATTTTTTTTAGTTTAGGTTCTTGGATAATAGCGTAATTAAAACTGCTGATACAAAAGCATAATAATAGGCACAAAACAACAAAAATTTTCTCTAACAGTAAAACAGCACTCAAAGCTCTTAATTCTCAGTTAAAAATAATACTTATAAGACTTTTTGATCATCGCTTAGAAATGCTGTTTTAGTAGCAAATGCATGCCACCTTTATTTATTTATTTTTTTTTTGAAGAGGGGAAATCTTGCATAAAACTCCCAACGACTTGGGGAAGTATGAGATTCCTACCGACTAAAACTCCTCCCTTCTTCACCCCACTCATCGGAACCGCTTTTGGCATTACTTCAGTGGGGGAACTGTTTGTTTTCAATTATTTGCCTTAACATGTTATATACTTTCCTCCAGCTATCTTCTCGGAAGTCACTAGGTTATCCATCATATTTTGTTGATTGAATAGTCCTATTTTAGAACATATAAAGAGTGCGTCGTCTGTCGATCCACAATAATTGCACGTTTCTGTGTCAGCTCTGTTTCGATCGTGGAGATTTAATTTTTCAAAAGACCATTTTCCAAAAGAACCATGGCTAGAAAGGACATGTGTCAAGAAGTAGACCACCTCCTCGTAAGGCCTGTTTATCCACACACGGTGGATTCCCCATTTGTCCTGCATCTCGTCATTAGGTTGGTCCTTGCAGTTTCTGTATCTTCACAGACAGAAACATGTGTAAAAATACAGAACATAACGTTGACCACAACGAACGGACGTTTGGTTAAGTAAAATTAGAATATAAATTTCAGAATATCACATTAGTAATATGATAAATTACACAACTTAGAACGTATATTTCTTTGCTTATTTTGTAAGAGGGAATTACATATCAGTTTACATAACCAAACGTAGCTCCGTTGTGGCCAACATTATGTTATAAATTTTTACAGATTTTTTCTTTCTGTATGTCCCTATGTTAGATATTTATCGGTTATCTTTTGTATTAGGAGTTCTACGGGAGATACTCCGGCTGTGACGTCCGCTGTCGCTGTCGAAACCGTTCTTTGCGAAAGGCAGACCCTGATATTAATCTTATGATGGACACTGTTTAGCTTATTTGTTAGTTTTCTGTTTTTTTGCCGTACGCCAGGTAGAGGCAGCGTAAAGTATTTGAGACGAACATTGGAACAACATGATTCGTATTATTTTGCAAAGCCTTCTCAAAGAACGAGCTAAACGGTCACCCAATAGCGAATGTACTAGAAAATGGTAATTGACTTTATCAAAAAACGAAACCTATTTGGTGAAATATGTATAATTAAAGAATGAACCACCTTTATCCTAAAAAATCGCAGCAGTGGAGAGTCTCATATGGACCCAGTCACATTTTAGCTCTGCCTTAAAATAAACTGTTGAAAGATTAAATGTTGGGATTTCTACAGAAATAAAAACATAATAGGTGTTTCTAATTTGTACTTCTTATTTTTCCTATCACGAATTTCCCAATGTCACATACTTTTCAGTCTAATATTAAAATAAAAACGTCTCTTAACAGCATTAAATAATTTTGTTAGTCTGTACAGTTTAAATACTTTTAAAGTATGGTAATTAAAAAATTGCTTATTAAAATTACATGTGTAGTTAGTAAGTCGAGGTCTTTCTAATTTGTGATGTTTTTTAAATTGTAAAGTAAGTAATATATACATTCTTGTTAAATACAGATAAATAAATAGACTTGCTAATTCAACAAAAACACGCATCTCATCGAAATAACTATATTTACCTGCACATGTTCTTAAAAAAGTCGAGAAATCATGGTAGCAGTAACAATTGGAGGGACTAAAAATGCTCGTATTTTCGTAAGAAAACATGAAAGCCATATCATATTTTGGGAGTAATTATTACATCTAAATAGAAGGCCATAAAAATAAAAAAAATTCAAATGAAACTTGCAACAAAAAAATCGAAAAACGCTCACCAGAAAATCTTGGCAACGATTTAAAATATTTACGATTTTTTGTTTCCATAGTTATCAAGTGAAGTAAAAATAAAACTTATTATAAAATATCAAAAAGGATATGCTGATATAAAATACAACTTAGAATTCCCATAACTAGAGATTTGAAAAGGTTATGAGAATATAAATTAATTGTATTTGCGTGGTGATTAAGAAAAAAAATGTTTCACAAATATTTTGCAAGCTGTTTGCAAGATTTCTGGTGAAGCTGTCATTTTTGAAGTTTTTATTTGCTATTATAGCATTCTATTTAGGTTTAATAATCACTCCTAAAATACGATGTGGATCCCATGTTTCCTTATGAAAATACCAGAATTGTTAATTCCATCCACAGTCACTGCTAACTACTTCTCGTTATTACGGTTCTGATAGTGTCCGCAAATTTCTAGACTCTGATAATAACCATCGTTAACTTAACATTTTTTTGTTTTCGAAAAATAGTTTCAGTCGTCAACACGAAATCAGTAATCCATAATTAAAAGTAAATTAATTTTCCTTGAAGATATACATTGTTTTATTTATTTATATTTCTGCAATAACGTAAAGTGCACCCTTCCATATGTCACCTTCTGTCCTCTATCCTATAATATAAAATATTTGTGGTATAAGAAGATGTTCCTCAACAATGGTATCCTTGATGTATATGAACGAGATCTGTGGAATTATCAAAATGATGCGTCAAGAAATTCCTCTTAATTGAAAAACTCTGAAATCAATATACAGGAAAAACAGTAAATGACCAGCGATTTCATCAAATTCACTGATTTGTGTTATACTTCGTCATTCAGTAGTCGCGGTCACAGTGCAGTGAAAATCTTTAAGTACGATGTCGGTGAATTTTCTTGTTAATTTTCTCACCTAAATAGCCTTACAATGCTCTGAAACACTGAGATTTTAAGTTTCAGCAAATAAAATTAGTACAATTAGATACCATAATGATAGTAAAAATATGTACGTAAAAAAATATATCGATGTATTTCATTTGTACTCTGGTATTCTTCGTTAAAGAAAAAAGAAATAAAATTCTCCGCGTGACATATTTATGACATTTTAAAACTCTTAAATTTAATCTAGGAAAACATGGAAAAGTGAGGAGTAATTATTTCCTAAAAATCCTAGGTTTTTAAAATTTCCCTTAAAAGTCAGACCGAGGCGTAAAAATTACTATTGTTAACAATACATAATGGATAAACAATGCAATTTTGAATGAATTTGAACTGCGTTGGAGTAATGCCAGACGGTAGGAGTGTACTTTTACTATCTCTGATGTAACACGGTGATTTTTGTCTGGTCAACAACCTTGCTGCAGTACCTGTTTGCAGTATTTACTTTTGGACAATAAATAAATAAATCACATTAAAACTCTACTACGAGTTGAGTTTCTAGAATAAAACAAATGCAAATGTGGACTGTTTGAACTTTGAAAAATTCAGGCTGTTTGTACTTTCAATGGCATTGACTTAAATCAGTTCTATCTGTATTTTTTTCTGTCTGCAATGATTCAAATATATATTACTAGCGACCCGCCCCGGCTTCGCCCGGTTTACGACATCACATTAGAAACCTCTAAAATTATCAGTGTTTCTCTACTATATTATGCATGTATTATACATATAAACCTTCCTCTTGAATCACTCTATCTATTAAAAAAAAGGCATCAAAATCCGTTGCGTAGTTTTAAAGATCTAAGCATACATAGGTAGTAGATAGATAGGGACAGACAGCGGGAAGCGACTTTGTTTTATACTATGTTATGATTATGTATCTGTGTTTTCTTGAATTGATATTTTGTTTTGCGAGACATTGGCGTACCTAAAGAGTGGACCGTAAACGTAATTTTAAACATCAAATTTTAAATTGTAATTTCACAGTAAACGCATTTTTTGTGTACAAGAAGAAACGCTACCAAAACGAGCGTATCATCGTCCGAGCTCGGCATAGTCCACACACAAACTGGCGCTTGTTTAAACTTTAAAGGTACGGCCTCATGCAGTCGCTAGTCGCTCGTTTTCAGCGACAAATGAGGTCACGTGGTATGATTTTGAATTTTTCCGCAATTTTAAGAATCGCAGCGACAAGTCGCAGCGTCAAACTGGCTGCTGGTTGTAAGAATGCGCGATAGAAATATCGAAAGGTGATATAATCGATAAATATCGAAAGTTGATATATCGATATGTACAGACCCTCTATTCCTAACCTCTTTAAATAGCAATAATAAAAGTAAACAGAAAATACCAAATCGTGCGAAATCAATTAATAAATCATAATAATTAATGAGAGAATTCTTAAAATACAAGTGAAATAAAAAACAATATAATATGAGGGTGGGCTGATAAGTCCCGGGCCTCTCTATGAAAACAACATTAAAAACATTTTTTTATTTATTTCTCAACATAATCTCCAGAAAGGCTAATACATTTGTCATATTGGTGTTCTAATTTAATTAAACTATTTCTGTAGTGCGATTTATCAAGGTCCTCAAAATAGTTGTTTACCGCATCAATGACCTCCTCGTTGCTGTGAAATCTTCGGAGGGAACAGGTGGTAGTCACGGGGTACTAGATGGCGAATAGGGTGGATGTTCAAGCAATTCGAACTTTAATTCGCAAATTTTTCCCATTGCAATGACTGAACGATGGGCCGGAGCATTGTTGTTAACACTCTAAAGTTGTCTTTTTAAAAATGCTGTCGTTCAAAAACTAACCAAGCTACTGACCTGTAACTATAGATACAAGCTAGTCTGGAGTAAAACTATAGATGCTAGCATCTAACTGGCCTGATATAATAAAAAATTTCTTTACTCATAAACTTACTTTTGTTAGGGCATATATTTTCATTTGTCTCTAATTCATCTTCGACCACACCTTCCATATGATCGTCCAGTTGAGACCGTCGAATTATGGTTTTTCCATCATCTTAACAAATATTTTATTAAATACACTTTATCCGTCTCGTATTATTTTAATTGTTTTGTTACTTACCTAATACCGGATAAAAGTAGTGGTTATTATCGATATAAATATGCCCGTACCCTTCGATGCACGGATGATCAATAATTTCGTCGACAATTACTTCACATAGTCCACAGGTATAGACCACTTTTATCTTTAAAAAGAAAAATAATTTTTACATGATTATACAATATTGTCATTAAATCGTTAGAAATATTTACCTCATCTAAATCCATTGATTGTACGTATGTATGTATTTATTCCATGAATAACAATGTACACTTATTGTATTGTATGTGGTTGTTTATATTATAAAGGTTATGTATCGAATGTATTGATTATTTCTATATCGATGTTTCGACCGGGATTTATTTCATCGCTCCTTTCACAGCGACAAAGTTCAACTTATTGTAGAAACACTCAAATTGTCTGCGATTTTTAAAAATGGGGAAAAATTTAAAAAAAAACCTCCCCCTTGTCCTGAAAAGAGGACTTTACGCACGCAAGCAGTTACGTGTGTAGCCACCTTTATACAATTTTTTTCTGGGACAATTAAATGTATGTGAGACAATCAAACTACCAATATTTAAATAAAATTTGTTTTATATTTGTACAAACTGTGATAACATCATCAGAAAATCTATTTAGTTATTCTATAATAGAGAATTCGATAATTTTAGACATCAGAGAAATGGTTGTTGTTTACGAATACGTTTCATCACTGTTAACACTTTCATGATTAATCACAATTGTCGGTTGCTTTATTACAAGTAGGATGTCTACAGATGCAATTAACATGTATTAAAGTTCAATGAATACGACGCCATTATCATTATTGTAGACAAATTTCACAATATCAATTTAATATGTACTTATTTATAGATTTTTATTTAAACTAAGTTAATATTAAGTGACCGCCAATTGAGGCAATAACCCAAACTTTTACCATCAATTTCATCGAATAATAAAAATTAATCACTAAAATCGTATCATTTAAAATAAGTTTTTCCACTGCTTTGAAAGAGGAAATTTATCTAGGGGAAAATGGGAGAAACGTAGTAATTGATTTTAGGGCTTTCTCCTTATGTTACACTAGGCGCAGAAATTAGGGATATAAAAAAAATCTCAAATTTTTAGGTGGTATTCAAAGAGTTGAAATTTGGGGAAAATGGTGGTGGGAAAAAGAAAAAAGGAAATTGAAGCTCCACGTTTCTAGTTTTTGGATCTTGAGTTTATTTTTTTTTAGCGTCAGCAGTTTTTGAGTAATCATAAGAAAACCATCGAAAACAAAATTTTTGCTTGTCTTTTAGAATGTCCACGGACCTCAATATTTTTTTCCATAATTTCATGATAAAGGACTTTTAGATAACTTAATTATCTTTAATTCGACCTATTTTCGAGCTCTATACGATGACTTTTCGCTGAGTTATCACCGTTCAAAGCAAAAAGTCATTGTTAACTTTGTAATCAATTACTCGAGAAATAATGAACGTACATAAAATTCAAGTAGGTTTTTTGAAAACTGCAAAGTATCCTTTACAAGTAGTAGTGATTGGTGGAACAAACAATCAAATTTCGAAATTTTTTTCAATGGTTTCCTTATGATTACTCCAAAACATTAAAAAAAAACACAATTTTTCTCCAAGTAACACCTCTTTGAAAATCCCCTAAAAATTTAGGATTTTCTTATATCCCGTAATTTCTGCGCCTAGTGTATAATCATGTATTGCAAAGTCTTGCAGTTTAGCATTTATGAAAAATATGTCTTTTTGAAAAACAAAACCTACCTGTCCATATTAAATTTATTCCAAACTAAAGGTAGGTATCCACAGCGAAACTAAAATTTCAGGAGATGTTTTCTCATCAGTTTATCTCAGATGTGTTTCTACTAAACATTAGATATGTCTCTGAAACAGCCGATTTTATGCGACGTTTGAAATTTTACTTTCGTAAAACAAGGCGCCTGTGAATGCGCAGTTTTGATAGTATCTAAAATATTTTGTGAAATATAGCCAAACAAAAAGGAGGATTAATAGTGGGGGGCTCCTTTTTATAGCGTGATCGTGAAATAAAACTTATTGCGAAAAGTCATAACTGTGGTTTTAAAAATTGAATATGGTCTTTTAGCGATTTTTTAACGATTCTTTTATTTTTTCCGTTAGTTTGGTTACGTTTCACTTAGGGGCGGTTAATAAAGACATCTAAACAAAATAGAGACATCCAAAAAATACGTCATCAAATCTGGCTATGAACAAGAGAAATAGAAATAACGAAGTCATGTCGAAGCTTTTCGGTTGTCAAAGTTTTGGCAAATGACTGTCACAATTGTAAAATAAATAATGGCTGTCATATAAGGTTTGACACTTAAATAAGGTTATAAATTTAAGATAGAATAGACATACGTCTTTTTTACTCGGCCAAGATGTTTTTCTGCATTAGGTTTTATTTAAATCTCCTCCGTTGTAAAAATGATACTATTATTAACAGTAATTAATAATAGTCATTGATAGTAATGTGATTGTATTAAGAGATATCAACGAAAAACAATAGAAGAAAAACTGCAGTTTTTTTTTGTAGGACATAAATTTAAATGAGATTCATATAATTCGATAAACCTCAGTATCGTCGTTCTTGTCCAATTCACATCACACTCTTTTCTTTTTAAGCCTCTTTTTTTCGCTAGTTTCGCTCATATTTGATGAAAATGTGTTTTTTTATTTTAGAGAGAACAGCAGTACACACGTACAGCAAGTGAAGTAAGTGGTTCATGCGAGACGCAATAAATATATCACGTTTACATGTTGAAAGTTCAAGGATTAAACTCTCATGATATATTATTTCACAAGATGTTCTCACATATATCAAATATTTAAGCCCTATTTTTACAATGATGATTTTTACTGAGATTTTTATTTTATGAAACAAAATTCTCGTGAGATTTTGGCATAGTGGATTCACACCTTAATAACTACAATGTATTTATCAAATTAAGTAGATTATACAAATATTATGGTACACTGACCATGGAAATTTAAGTATTACTTATAACAAAAGATATATGATGATTTACCATATCAATGATGATGTCATTGATGACTGACGTACTACTGAACAGGCAAATGCAAAAATTATGTTTATGCAACAAACTTACATACAACTCAAACAATGCCAAAATCTCGAGATAATTCGGAAATGGCAACGGAAATAGCTAGGGACCAGATGCATACTTATCCTAATGAATATACATTAGGATAAGCTTATCCTAATGCATATGAATTAGGATAATCTAAGCAATCTATAATCATATAGATACCCACTTTTTTTAATCATTTCTATTAGTAACAACATGTTTTAGAATGACCAGTCTATGATGCTTATGAAGTGTTCTGATCATACCTGCATTATCACATATAGTACCATTCTAACAACTATACATCTTTCCAGGGTTGATCGAAATAATTTCTGTAGAAAATATGGGGAAATAAAGAGAAAACGCGATGTAAATAATGTATTAGATATAAATCTTATACTACTTAATCTAATTCATTTATTTGGACATTGTCTCATTCGTTGCAAGGCTAGGCGAATGAAGGGGGAGATGTACTGGTATTGGACAAAGTTGGCGAGATCGATGTCAAACAGAAAGCTGAGGAGTATGTAGGATTGTTAGAATATCCGGATTCATCTTGGTTTGATGCGGTTTCAGTAGTATTTAATTGATTAGATGAAGAATTTAAAAAGTGAGTGTCGATCGCCATGTCAGTGCTCATTTCAGCTTGGAAAAGCAGATTGTGAATTTGATCAAAGTATATCAAAAGTCTCTAAATATAAAAGTCTCAAAATAAATGATCTTTATAGAAAGGTTTCTGCAGTCGGAGAAGCTATAACTAAAATTCTTATTCAAGTTTTTTGGACTTTATTTCTGGTCTCTCGTTGAAGTTGAATTCAATTTCACACAATAAAACTTTTAAAGCAAAAAAAAATTGAAACCTTAATTAAGCTACCCCCTATCCCTTTCTCTCGCGATAGTGTACCCCTATAAGATAGAGCTTGTGGTAACACAAAATTATATGACAAATTACAATAGTGATAGTGAACAATAACAGAACATGCCTTTTTAAAATTAAAAAATGTATGGATGTTTGTAAGAGTCGTAGATATAATGTACGAGGTGTGTAAATTAAGTAATGAGACTGGCAACGCAGCGTCCGGTTTAGCAACACTGCGGAGACGAGACTTGGAAGGACTGTAGCTTGACATGTAATACACCATCATTACAAGTTTGAACTTTATTATTGGAGTCATTTGTTTGTTCTTTGTAACTGTTTTTCGTAAACCCTTTTTCTAATGCGTTTTAAAAATGGGCGATTAGTTTTGAGCAACGGTGTGCTATCAGGTTTTGCTTGTACAGAGACGTTCTTGAAAAAACGAAAAAGGGTCATGCGTGTGGTACCAAACATCAAGAACAACTGGATGTTGCATCACAACAATGCGCCTTGTCACACAGTAATTTCAGTAAACGAGTTTTTAGCCAACATTCCTACAGCTCCTCAGCCTCCTTATGCATCTGACTTGAGTCCTTGTGACTTTTTTTCTCTTCCCGAGATTGAAAAATCACCTCAAGGAATGTCATTTTGGAACCATAGAAAACATTCAAACGACTGTAACCAACCAGCTGAAAGCTGTTCCAGTATATGAGTTCCAGCACTGCTATGAGGAATGGATGAACCGTATCCAGTGTTGTGTGGGTTACCAAGGAAATTATTTTGAAGGAGACAATACTGGATGGTAATTCTATTTGAATAAGAAAAAAATCAGTCTCATTACTTGATTTACACACCTCGTATATTACACGTGCGGTAGAGATTTTTACTACACTCGTGTGATTACTACGACTTGGTCTACAATTTTGTGTTATCAATATTCCCTACTCGTGACTGTAATATCACAATGGTATATATGTCGTGCCCACTTAGTGAAATCGTCCTTTTCATGAAAAGCATGTCCACTTCACGAAACGCATCCACTTAGTTTAATATGATTTACTTACACTATTAGCAAAATTAGATTTGTTCATTTCACAAAACGGAACTATTTTATGCTCTTTGTGAAACCTTTTTTAAAAAGGTTAAAGAAATAGTTTCATCAAGTGAACGAATGACTTAAATATTTTCAAGTAATGGTCAACGTGGTATGTGCGCTTTACGAATTACACTACCTATGTGTTCAATCCAGTAACGATGGCCGAATCACTAGTTTTTAATAAAAAAAAGAATTTTATAATAAATAATCTTCAGACTTATTATGCAGTTAAGTCGAAAAAAATGCAGCAGAAATAAAATCTGCTAAACTAAAGGTGTAAGTAAAATCATTCTTATGGGTGAGATTATGTGTTTGTAAACAGTGGCGTATTAAGGATTTGCAGGAGGTATGACCCTTAGGATTATGCCGCATGCCGACAAAAAATAATCTTTCTAGGGTCCCTCATTTCGAAGACATTCTTGGTCAAAAACGAATTTTTTTGGAAGACCCTAAACTCACACCCTGTACAACAAGAAAGAAATGCCAAAAATTATTGAAGATCAATGATGGAGAGGCCAAGGATGGCGCTTTCCAACACCGGGTCAATTTTTAAGATTGATCAAAAACTGTGAAAGTTACAGCTTCATGATTTTTTTAGGTGCCCCGTTATAAACACATAACCTAACCTATAAAAATGATTTTACTTACACCTTTAGTTTAGCACATTTGATTTCTTTTATTATATCTTGTTGCAGCTTTTTATCAAACACTTTTTCCCCGGTTTAACTGCATAATAAGTTTATCATTAAATTATTTTTTTGATTACAAACTTGTGATTTGGCCATCGTTACTGGATTGAACACATACAGTGAGCAACAAAAATTTTCGGACACCATTATTATATTACGTTTTCATGTGTTTTTGTAAGTAAAATATTAACAAAACAAAAAATAACAACCAGTAATAAATACTTTATAGTCTTCTAGCTATTTTATATAAAAATGAAGGGGTTACCTCATCATAATGATAAGAAAGTCACAAAATTATTAACTAAACCGAAAAGTAACGCAACAAAAATATTCGGACAATCATAACAAAGGAGACGCGAAGCGCTGCGCCGGGACAATACGTATGTGACGCCAACTTAAAAGCTATGGCATACTGACTACTTCGGTAGTTCCCACGAAACTGCAGCGAAATAGCGCCACTGGATGTAATTGCGAAAAGGTGAATAATTGCGAAAATTGGCCGTAAAATTAAAAATACAAGATTGGAGATAAGACAATTAGTAATTTATCATTATGAAAAGGGGAATACGATCCCCAATATTAGTAATATATTAAATTTGAAGAAAAGTACAGTTTGAGATATTATTAAACGTTATAAAGACGAAGCAGGAACTGTTTGACTTGTATGGAAACAAGTATCTTCACAAACAATACGTACGAGTAGATACCTGCACTCCGGTGGATATCGAGGCCGAATTGCAAGAAAAAATCCGTTTGTAAGTGAACAAAACAGGAAAAAAAGATTAGAGTTTGCACATAAATACATTTTTTGCATTCATGTGACGATTAGAGTTTGCACATAAATACATTTTTTTGCATTCATGTGCAAACTCCAATATTTTTTTCCTATTTTGTTCACTTACAAACGGCTTTTTTCTTGCAATTCGGCCTCGATATCCACAGGAGTGCAGGTATCAACGTATTGTTTGTGAGGATACTTGTTTCCATACAAATCAAACAGTTCCTGCTTGAGTTTTGGGCCTAGTACTAATGTTGCGCATCGTTTTCCCCTCTTCTTCTTTCCATAATGATAAATTACTAATTGTCTTATCTCGAAGCTTGTATTTTGACTTTTACGGCCCATTTTCGCAATTATTCACCATTACAGTGGCGCTATTTCACTGCAGTTTCGTGGGAACTACCGAAGTAGTCATTATGCCATAGCTTTTAAGTTGGCGTCACATACGTATTGTCCCGGCGCAGCGCTTCGCGTCTCCTTTGTTATGATTGTCCGAATATTTTTGTTGCGTTACTTTTCGGTTTAGTTAATAATTTTTGTGGCTTTCTTAACAGTATGATGAAATAACCCCTTCATTTTTATATAAAATAGCTAGAAGCCTATAAAGTATTTATTACTGGTTGTAATTTTTTGTTTTGTTAACATTTTCCTTACAAAAACACATGAAAACGTAATATAATAATGGTGTCTGAATATTTTTTGTTGTCCACTGTAGATACTGCACAGGTATACGCACACACCACGTTGACCATTACACGATAAGATTTAAGTCATTCGTCCACTTGATGAAACTTTTAAAAGGTTTCATAAAGAGCATAAAATAGTTGTCCTTTTCGTGAAATGAACAAATCTGATTGTGCTAATAGTGTAAGTAAATGTGGACATGCTTTTCATGAAAAGGACGATTTCACTAAGTGGGCACGACATATATAACTTTCAACCTCGTGTAGAAATAAAAAATATAACGTCAATAATAATTAAACGTCAGTTTAATGTCGGGTAAACATTTGATAGAAAAAAAAACGTATGATTTCATCTACGTACCCCAGCAGGTCCAAAATTTTCTGATTTTTTTTTCGTTGCCGTGGTAGCGGCTAAAAATAAGAACAAGATTGGTTTAGAAATAAAAGATGCGACATTGAAAAAAAAATAAATCTGGTCACAGTCACTTAATTTGTAAACTAGTTCTTTTATCTTACAGAAGCGAGGATTTTCAATTTGTCTTTGTCATCGTGAAAACTACTTTTGTACCTTCTGTAGTGTTCAACTTTTCTGTTGTTTGATTATTTCCTTTGTTATTTTTTGGTAACGAATGTATCTCCCTTTCCTTCTCCATCTCCCTCTTTCTAACATACACATACTTTTATGGCAGTAATAATTGGCCATCTTTCATTTACATATTCTGAATCCTGTATACCTACTTTATCCTGTATAGCAGCAAAAATTCACAAAAATATAAAAAACGCGAATTAGCGCCGTCGAGAACTGCTGTCTCGTTGTACTTCATACTTCCTCTATGTATTTTTATTCAGTAATAAAAATATTATCATATGCTACGTGTTTGGCAAGCATAAAAGTTAATTAAAACGTATTCAGTGATCCCATTTACTAATTGGTACAGCTCAAAATGTGTTTCAAACTAATGTGAGTGAATGCAGTAATGTACACTACACTGCTAATAAAAGTATAACAATTTGCATATGTTTGCTTAATTTAAAACATACATACGTATAGCTAGTCTCACAATACATCGAGTGTTTTTAAATTATGTGAAGGAATCGATTCAATGGTATATAGTTTTATTTATATCCATATGTAGGCATTGCCAACAAATATGTACTTATAACTATGCAGTTTGTTTTAAAATGTATGCGGAATCAATACCTTTAACAGCAACTGATTTCATTCGGAATTTAGAATTACCAACAATGTGACTGTATGTGTATGTATAGATCGTCCAATTTTCGACACTTTTGCGGGATAACTCAATTGTATTTAAAGATCGGACACCAGTGGCAGTGCGTGATATTTCAGTTAGCTATATCTTGAAAACGACGCATGGGACCCACTTCACTTTTTAGGTGATGACTATACACCTCTTACAGAAAGGATTTATAGTGAAAAAACCGTCAGCAAAGTTTGCGAAAAAAATTTCAAAAACACTGGAGCACTCCCTGGGTTCTCAGTAACGCTCTGTAGAATATTTGCAGTATATTTTTTCATAATCTAGAAACAAATATAAGGAGACGAAACAAAATGTTCCTATAAAATTAAAATTAAAATGGCCATAACTTTTTGAAAAAAAAAATATTTCACCTAAAAAGTGAAGTGGGTCCCATGCGTCGTTTTCAAGATAACTGAAATATCACGCACCGCCACTGTCGGACACCCCTTCTAACTCACTCTTCTTTTATCTTATTGAAAATGTAAAAATGGACGGAACTATTAAGATAATATATTACTTTGATAAATTGGTTCATAAAATTGGAAACTAACATATGAAGTCCTGTGTATTGTCAGATTAGATTGTTTTTTAATTTATTATAAACTAAAGCTTACTGGGAATTTAAAGACAAGTTTTGTCAAATATTAACTATTAATGAGAAATGATATAACTATTAATGAGAAAATATTAAATAATGAGAAAACTTACCAGTATTTTTGAAATGCTTAGAAAATACTTAATTCAATCAAATAGAAATATACAAGGTGTTCCATTTAAAAAAACATATGCTTTCTTTATTCTGAGAAAACGGACGATAAGAGACATGAACTGACTACTCCACTGAATTCTACATAAAAAATTGTATGGGGGTCCATTTTTACATTTCCAATAAGATAAAAGAGGAGTGAGTTAGAGGGGCGTGTCTGAAAAGTGCAACAGTTTCAGACTATATCTCGGAAACTAAAAGTGCCTAATTGAACGCCCTGTACACAATACCGCCAAGAGTTATATCATGATGTTTATCGCCTATAGCGGAAATACAAAGCATGGTAGACACATAAAAGTTACTGTCAGAAACTTAGGAATGCCGTTTTGCACGCAATCGCCTCAAGTTTCTCCCTGATTGCGTAATCCAGCGGATTTAGGCATCCCTCAGTCGAAATTTAAACTAATAATTTTGTCAATTTTAGAAAATGTATTGTAATTTTCCTCAGCTATTTTTTTCTTTCTTGTTCCGATTTCTGATACATAGTACTCAACATATAATTCGCAAAGTCACAGCTTCCATTTGTAAATTGATGTAAATAGTTCATTGGGGAAAGGGAGGGGCTACAGACCACTAATGACGGGCCATCCAAAAAAAAACTAATCAAAGTTAGCCGAGCAAAATGAGACGTATTTCTATTCTATTTTAAATTTATATCCTTATTTAATTGTCAATGCTGTTACATTATGTGACATCCATTATTCATTTTACAATTGTAACAGCCACTTGTCAACAGTTTCACAACAACAGTGTTTCACTTTGAGCTTCGATATGACTCTCGTTCATAGCTAGATTTGATGACGTTTTTTTTTGGGGTGGCTCTTTATTACACCCTTAATGGTGGCCCCTGCCCAAAACAATATTTATTTGTCAGTGAATAATATTATTTGCCGTCTTTCTCCAACAGATGAGATACATTTGGCAAGCATGTCCCAGCAAGAACCGTTTGCCAACGCTGTATATTTTTTAAAATTAAATCTTTTACGCGGAATATTAAATAAAATTTGATGAACATAAAAGCTTGCTTATATACTTGTAATATTAAATAAAGATTATATCCTTATACATAACACGATGTCCTTAACCTTTAAAAACAGAAGGAATGGAAGCAGTCACGATTTTATGTAACTAATGTAACGTAAGGAACAGAGGACTAAACTATAGAAAATATTTTGAATTATTACTTAACATTTTAATGTTTACTTGATCTTTTATTTTTCCATTAACAATTTCTATATTTCTTTCTAACAACTGAATACAACTAACAATTAAATAAGGTATGTGCAACAAAATATCGCCAAAACAAGTACCGTCATCTGGACAACAAGTACCGTCAAAAAATACTATAATAGACATAGCGGAAAATTTAGAGAAACAAAAACATTACAACGAAGACAGATTGAAGTATTTTCAATACTATTCATATAAAATGCCAGTCCAAAATATGAGACAGTATTCAGTATTTTTATTAATATAAGAAACTACCTTAAAACCGTCTTCTATGGCACCCGATTTCTAGTTTTGACAAACCCTATGTAAGTATTTAAAAAGGGGAGAATAGAACCTATGGATCTATCAAAAAATATACATGCTCCATCAAAAAAAAATGTGTCTCCTATTTTTTTTAAGTTTAGTTTAGTTTTAAGTACATTTGTTTTTTTCGGATGATATCAAAAGATAATACGCAAAAATGATTCGTATTTAAATAAATAGAAACGTTCGTATCTAAAGTATTTTTGCATCTTTCACGATTCACCCTGTGGGTTTCAAAATGTAAAAGGGTACCCTGTACCTACTCTTAATTTTAGATTCCTCCTTTAGAGAAGTACTCCTATGTTTTTTTTAAATAAAAAGGTCATGAAGTAAACGAATACGCCATCTGATAATCTGCTAAAATTAAACCACGCATGTCTCTAAACACATTTTTTCTCTTTTCTACTTTCTCTTCTCTTTCCAGTGGCTCTCAAACAAATCTCTGCAATGGATCCTCGTCGGTGACAATAACCCGCACCCTGAGGAAGGTGCCGAACAGCAGCCCATCCAACAACAAAAAGCCCATGATATCGCTCACCCATCTGCCCAAGCGACCTCCGGTAGACATCCAATTCATCGATCTCTCGTATTCCGTGTCGGAGGGAATGAAGAGGGGATACAAGACTATTCTGAAGTGTGTCAATGGAAAATTTCGATCTGGCGAACTCACAGGCATCATGGGGCCATCGGGGGCTGGCAAAAGTACCCTCATGAATATTCTGGCGGGTTACAAGTAAGTATAGTTGCCTCAAACATATAGTATACATAGTCAGATCCCTGCAAACGAATTTTTTTTTGTGGAGCTGTGTTATCCATGTTCTGAAATTGTAACCGTGTAACGTTATGGTTACGAACAAACAAACGTAAAAACTTAAACACCAATAGTAGTTTAATACTAGTGTTAAAAATATTTTAACACCTGTGATAAAATTCTTTTAACACCCTTCTCTATAAAAGTCAACTTTGGGAATGTAAGGCAGCTGTTAAAAACATAACTTTTAATGACACTTGTACAAAAAATGAAAAGAGTATTTTTTTCTAAATTTCCGATTGCTTACAAAATATTTTTTAATATTCTAGACAAAATTTATCCGTCTTCCATTTGCCAACTAACTGGTTGCTGGTCTAGATGTATGTATAACTACTAAACATAAACACTTTTCTACTAACATTGAAACACCGCGCTAAAAAAGGTGGACATTTCGCCACACAATGTTGACATCATCAGATGATCAAAACTAACGTTAAATCTAGATATCTTCATTGTTTATTAATTAGTGGACTATTACGTAGGGAATAATTATTATTCATGCTTACATTTAATAATCTTTAGACTTTGGAATGCATCTAACAATCTGCTGTATATTATATTTCTCACTTTTAAGCCACTATCGTCTAATTACACAGCCACACAAAAAAAGTTATGTGCAGCGAGCATGAGGGTATGGAATCGACAGATTTTTTAACGCTGATTACGAATCCGAAGACGAAAAATTGATCTATCGTGTCAATGTTTCAGGGCCGGCCCGTTAATGGGTCCGCGGGGGGATTTTAATAAGTCCGGCCTTTTGATGCTGGGGACCAGAGACAGAGTTGGTAGAGTCCTGTAGCACTGAGAAGTTGGTAGAGATCACGCACAAGGTCATTCACCCATCTCCATGCACTCAGCAATAATTCTCGAAACCCCAAAGCAATTGAACATCTCAATTTTAAACCACTGAACATATTTTTTTTGGGAAATGTGAATACATCGTGGTATGTCACCCAGAAGGGGAGAGAACTTGTCGACCAAATGTGGAAATCATAAAGTAACGGAGAAGGTTACCGAAATGGACAGGGCGACCAAGTCCAGAACGGGAGTCCAGTTTGTTTCAATCAGTTAATACACTGGGTGACCCGAATTTCCAGAACCGTTTAGTATTTGTTCGTTTATCCGCTAGAACATTTTCGATTCAATCTGTCACTGATTTGTGGGACAAACTTACTACTGTGAAATTTTCTTTTTTTTTTTTCGTTCCCACATTCGGTTCCCACATGCATACCGATGTATTCACCCTTCCCAAAAAGATATGTTCAATGGTTTAAAATTGAGATGTTCAATCGCTTTGGGGTTTCGAGAATGATTGCTGAGTGCATGGAGATGGGTGAATGACCTTGTGCGTGATCTCTACCAACTTCTCAGTGCTACAGGACTCTACTAACTCTGTTTCTCTAGTCACCATGCATCAAAAGGGCCGAATTTAGGAAAATCCCCCCGCGGGCCCCTTAACAGGCCGGCCCTGAAAAATTGACACTATAGATAAATTTTTCGTCTTCGGATTCGTAATCAGCGTTAAAAAATCTGTCGATTCCATACCCTCATGCTCGCTGCACAGAACTTTTTTTTTGTGTGGCTGTGTTATTATCAAATTCATAACCAAACAAGATTTTTCTGTTATATCGTATTGTAGGTGTATGTCTACACAGTATGGGTACAGCCGACATCGGCCGGTTGCGAAAAAGGACAAAATCTACACTTCTAGTTCTAACGATTGGCGTAGCGTGGTGAGAGGGCCGATCTTATTCCCTCACTACCTTCGATCCGTATGCGGTTGCTTCTTATATGTCGTCTCCCTTCTGTTTGTCCTTTTTTATAACTGGCCGATGTCTGATGTACACATACCTACGATATATGTTCTTTAGATCTAGTTCAAATTAACACTTTTGCTTGTCGTGTGACCAATATGCTTTTGTTCACAATGTTTACAAGTCAGTCCATAAATTCCCGACTTCTATTTATTTTATCTTTAGGGTTCTCAAAATTTTATTTTTTGAGTTGTTTCATAGTCACGGATATGTTTTTAAATATCTATCTGATTAGATAAAATCTTTATAATCAATAAGCTTCTAAAGTCAACTAACACACGACATGGAATCAGAAATAAACATTTTATAGGGCTTTGAAGACTACGTCTTTCATTTATTTTTTCTTTAAAATGCGGCCTTCAAGACTAGTTTTGAAAGAACTATATTGATATCGAGCAATAACATACCGGGCGTCCATGAAGATAATAGGGTACACTCAATAACCTTGAAAAGAATGAGATACGCGTTTGGAGTTTTCATTGTTCCAAATAACTTGAAATTAGAAAACTATATGAATTATAAGCCTAAAACACGAAATAACCAGAATAATTTATGCACAGTTGTTTCCATAAAGTATTTAGAAAATCCGCTATTTTGCCCTAGTTGCATGCCTTATGGAATGTTTGAGGAAAAACAAAAAAAAGCTACCCCCAAAACCCGGGCAAATAGCGAGCAACTTAGATTACACAGCTCGTATCGTCCCATTACCATGCCTTAACCCATTAACGCACAAACGGACACAATTTTTCGTCCTTTTTGGAGCGTGAATCTCGAAGGGAAATTAATGAATTCACTCAATAAAAACCATTTATCCTAATGTTTTCGGATGTGATCTTTCGATTTCCGGATATTCAGAATTGTGATTAAATGCTCTAGAAAAAAAATATGGCTGACTTTATGGAGAAAAGTCCTGAAAATTTGTTTTTTTATATATATATTTTTTTAGTCCAAAAAGTACTCTAACCTGCTCCGGATTGTGAAGGAAGGTGGAGGCAATAGTTGGAGTTGATGATTTTTTTTGCCAACCTCAACTAATTCTTAATCTTTTGATTAAGATTAAATTTTTGAACTGATGATTAATCTTTTCAAAATGGCGGAAATTGCATAAAATCTCATGAAATATGAATTTTTCTCTATTATTAACGAGAAAATAATGTTATTGTGAGTTTTTCTTGATCCACAGTCATTTTCCTCAATCAAAACAATACTACAGAATATATTTGACTGAGAATATATTATATAGAATTTTCAATTTTCAATGATGGCGGATTCACAATGGCGGCCGGATTTCTCAAGAAATGGCGCGTTTTTTATTATAAGAAGTAAATAGGAGTTTGTAATTATACTTTTCCTATGTCATTTCATGTTTTAGTAACATTTTGAGTTATTCCTGGTGAAAAAAGTCTGAAATCTAAGATGGCGGATTCCATATGGCGGACATCTCCATCTTTTTCATAAAAATGCGTTCTATCTGAGTAAAAAATTATTTGTCAGTCTAACCTCAAAACGAGTTTTTTTCGGTGTTGATGTTCTCATGATGAAATTGTGAGAATTATATATTATGCATATAGGGATGCTCAGGCGCAAACTACTCGCCGGAAGTACACAGCATACTTGTTTCTCGTGGTTCATATACAATTTTTTCTCACACCCACCAGAAAGTACGTTCTACGTACTATTCTTTGAATAAATATGCGAGGAAGTTGCGGAAAAAAAAATTCGTCAATGCGCCCGAATTCAAAATATATACTTGTATTTTCTATTTATATGCGGAGAAGTTCCGAAAAAAAAATTCTTCAATGCGCCTACATCCTTATAATATATAATTCTCATGATTTCATCATGAGATCCTCAACACCGGAAAAAAACTCGTTTTGAGGTTAGAATGACAAATAATTTTTTACTCATATAGAACGCATTTTTATGAAAAAGATTGAGACCATTTTTCCATCAGAATTCTACGTAAAATATAACTGTAAATATTCCGTTTTCAAATTTTGAATTTTCAAGAATAATGGCCGCCATATTGAATCCGCCATCTTGGATTTCAGACTTTTCTCACCAGGAATAACTCAAAATGTTACTAAAACATGAAATGACATAGGAAAAGTATAACTACAAACTCCTATTTACTTTTTTATAATGAAAAACGCGCGATTTCTTGAGAAATCCTGTCGCCATTTTGAATCCGTCATCATTGAAAATTGAAAATTTAGTCAAATATATTCTGTAGTATTGTTTTGATTGAGGAAAATGACTGTGGATCAAGAAAAACTCACAATTACATTATTTTCTCGGTAATAATAGAGAAAAATTCATATTTCATGAGATTTTATGCAATTTCCGCCATTTTGAAAAGATTAGACTCAGTTGACGTCGGCAAAAAAAATCCTATCATCAACTCCAACTATTGCCTCCACCTCCTTCCACAATCTGGAGCAGGTTAGAGTACTTTTTGGACTAAAAAAAAATATATATATATAAAAAAAATCCCCAAATTTTCAGTAGTTTTCTCCATAAAGTCAGCCATTTTTTTTCTAGAGCATTTAATCACAGTCCCCGGAAATCGAAAGATCACATCCGAAAACATTAGGATAAGTGATTTTTATTGTGTTAATTCATTAATTTCCCTTCGAGATTGACGCTCCAAAAAGGACGAAAAATTATGTCCGTTTGGGCGTTAATGAGGTAATTTGCCAATTTGTTCTTCTGTAGTTTGCGCTGGGTAATACGGGTTCGATTTGAGTCTCTTTTCGAGGTGCCCCTTGGTCGTTTTTTGTGGAATTTTTTATGTCTACCTTCTAAGTTCGTGGTCGACTATACCTAATTACCTCTCCCTTTTTGCAGAACCTCCAACTTGGACGGGCAGGTGATGATCAACGAGAAGGAGCGCAGCCTGCGGCGCTTCCGTAAGATGTCCTGCTACATCATGCAGGACGACTGCCTCTCCCCCCTCCTCACCGTCAAGGAGGCGATGCAAGTGTCCGCCAACCTCAAGCTGGGCAAGGGGATCACGCAATCGGAGAAGAAGGTGGTGATCAACGAGATCATCGAGGCCCTGGGCCTGCAGGACTGCGTGGACACCAACTCGTCCAGTCTGTCGGGCGGTCAGCGGAAGAGGCTCTCTATAGCTCTAGAATTAGTCAATAACCCGCCGGTGATGTTCTTCGACGAGCCTACCAGTGGCTTGGACAGTTCCTCGTGCTTTCAGTGCTTGTGTCTGTTGAAATCGCTCGCCAGGGGCGGCAGGACTGTTATCTGCACGATCCACCAGCCTTCGGCGAGGCTGTTCGAGATGTTCGATCACCTGTACATGCTGGCTGAAGGGCAGTGCGTTTACAGGGGACCGGTCATGGGGCTGGTGCCGTTCCTGTCCAGCATGGGGCTGAACTGCCCCAGTTACCACAATCCCGCCGATTACGGTAAGTGAACAGATACATATTACAGTAAGAGTATTATGGTAACAGAAGAACAGGTATTACAGTAACAGCAGCAAATTATAGTTGTGATAAAGAAGCGGATCAGTCTTCTATATTGCGCAACGTACTTAATGCACAACCAAAATTTAGTCTTAACATTGAGTCGGTTGTAAAATATATTTATTTATCGAACTAGAATTACAATTCAGTATTGTCTCCTTCAAAATAACAACCTTGGGAAGCCACACAGCGCTGGAGACGGTTCTTCCATTCCTCATAGCAGTGCTGGAACTCATATATTGGAATAGCCTTCAACTGGTCGGTTACAGCCATTTGAATGTTTTCTATAGTCCCAAAATGACGTCCCTTGAGGTGATTTTTCAATCTCTGGAAGAGAAAAAAGTGACACGGATTCAGGTCAGGCGAATAAGGAGGCTGAGGAGCCACAGGAATGTTTCTACTGGCTAAAAACTCGTTTACTGAAATGGATGTGTGACAAGGCGCGTTGTCGTGATGCAGCATACAGTTGTTCTTGATGTTTGGTCTGACACGCATGAAGCTTTTTCGAAGTTCTTCAAGAACTTCTCTAAAAAAGTGTTGATTTACTGTTTGTGCTGATTTACAAACCTCCTAGTTTGTAAAAATTCCTAGTGTACAATTCCCTGGCTATCAAAAGAGCAAATCAGTATGCATTTGATCTTCCACGTGCTCATTCTTGCTTTTTTTGGGTCTTGGTTTGGCTTGGTTTCTTGGTCGTACTCAAACATCCAAGTCTCATCACCAGTAATGACACGTTCCATAAATTGGGGATCATTTTCAATTGATTCCAAAAAGTCAAGACACTTTTCTCTCCTGATGTCCTTTTGTTCCTGCAAAAGGTTCTTTGGAACCATTTTTGCGCAGATTTTTCTCATCCCCAATTCATTAGTCAAAATCTGATGAACAGTGGTGTAATTCAAATTTAACTCTTCCCCGATCATTCTTGTCGTCAACCGACGATCGGAACGCACAAGATCCCGTATTTTATCGACACTTTCATTAGTTCCTGAAGATGAAGGCCTTTCGCTACGCGATTCATCTTCAATCGACTCTCTTCCTTCTGATAATGTCTTAAACTACCGAAAACCCCGGGCTATTGAAAAAACGCTGTCTCCCTAGGCTTGTTGAAATTTTGCAAAAGTATCAGTTGCGCTGTGTCCAAGTCTGAAGCAAAACCTAATAGCACACCGTTGCTCAAAATTAATGTCACACTTTAAAACGCACTCGAAAAAACCGGTTTACGGAAACAGTCACAAAGAATAAACAAATAACTCTAACAAGTTTAAACTTGTACTGAAGGTGCATTACATGTCCCGTCTGCGTAGTGTTGCTAGGTCGGGCGCTACGTTGCCAGTCCGATTACTTAATTTAGACACCTCGTATGTATTTTCGATTTGTTCATTTTTATTGTTTTTTTTTTTGAAATATTTTTTTTTATTAAAGTTTTTTCTTAATAATATCATTGCTCCTCTTCATCTTATTTTCGTTGAAAAAGTAATTTTTATATATCGGGTGTTATTAAATGTCAAAATTAAACTCTTGAATCGTTTTTTTATGTACTTTTTACAAACATTGCTTTCAAATTCGTTGCCTCACACAGTAACTACGTCCATCAAGTCACTATAAGTAAACCCAAAAATGAAAATGTTATCATTTTTCAGGATAATATGATACAAACACTTGACGGATGTCATGGTGTAGGATGTCATGAAAATTAACTAAAAAAACCTGAAAACGTAGTCGAAAGGCCAATAAATACAACCCAGATAATGAATTCCACCTCCGTCATAAATGACCTCCCGATGTCTTTAAAATATATCCTTTAAATTAAGATTCTCATTTCGTTCTTACCTAAACCATTCCATAAATCGACTAGGACGTTCACCCAATTCTTCTATATTTTGAGGTTATCGTTCTTGGCTTCGTAACTGTCTTCCAATAAACATAATCAGTGGGAGTTAGATCGAGGCTATCAACTAGCCATTCTATGGATTTATTTTTTATATACGAGTAGATACATTTATTCCTACCTCCGCAAGAAGATTTCTTACATTCTGATTCGTATGTAGACTCACATTGTCATGCGTAAGTATGATAATGTACGCAAATAATGATAATCAAAAAAAAATTGGATCCTACATGCGATGCCCAAGGCACACCATATTCTTCGGAAATATCTGTAATGTACCTTTGAGAACTAAGACTTCTACTTACAATTACCAAGTCCGATCTTCCCGTCAAAAATCGCCACACCAAGACGGATGCACCTCCATATTAAGTTATGTGCAATTCCATTAACTGTATCGCTCATTGGGTCTCCTGTAGGCACGGGTGTGCCTATCACAATAGTCTGAACCTTGATCATCGACTTTCTATGAAATTCTAGGTCTTCTTTCTAGAAATAATCTAGTAGATATTCTATTTTTCCAATAACAGCATTACATGTAAAAACACGTAGTGTTTCGAAACAGTTTGTTTTAGGAAATAACAGAGAAAAATAAATGAATAAAAAAACGGAAATGTAAAGGAAACATGAGGCTATAATTTGTCTACAATTGCAATAACTCACCATGGCTAGTATACCCCACAGGGTGTTTTGAATTTTCGAAAAAGAAAACATTTTATAACACCAGTTATCAACACCAAAATTATTTTTTTAACCAAAACAACAAATGCAATGATATTCTGAAGAAAAAACATATTATTACAAAGAATTAATAAAAACGAACAACAAATCAAAACTTTCGAAAGTTCATAACATCGAAGTTGAGGCAAATTTTTGGTTGTGCGTTAAATAAGTTGCGCAGTGTATGTGGATTAACACCTACCTGTTCAAAAATCGCTCCAACCTGTCAATACTTAATTATTTTGAAATCTTTTGTTTCAAGATTTACCAAATGTAACTTCATGGTTTCAACAGAATGGTGGTCCGTCACATGATGCTGCTGATATAAGTACTTAAATATGTATTTTTTGTGGCTATGGATAGATAGACGACAGGCAATATAGTGACCAATTAGATCGCCCGATTTTAACCTGCTGGACTTTGTTCAGGGGCAACGTTAAAAATTTAGTTTATGAATGTAAACTGCACTCGGTGGATACCCTTAAAGAGTCCAGTTCTGAAAGTTTCCGAAATAAAAGAAATCAACATTTACGGCACAAACATATCGTCGCTCTCGACACGAAGTGACGTAACTGACAAAAATTGCCAAATTGACATACATACATCGCACAATCGATATATCGCGTACATACCTTCGATCTCACAAAGTGGCGTAAAGTAAGTTAGTTCTTGTTAATTTAATATGTATTTGTTAGGAAAACGATCTCTTTATTTATTTTATGCGTTTAAGAGGATCCTTTTGTTTATTAATCTAAACATTTTTTTTATCATTTACCGAATTCAAAGGATTTTTTATTAGAATACATTAAATCAGTTTGTTTTAGTTTGAAAAAAAAATCTTATTATGTACCAACGTTTTACAATAAAGTAAATGTATTTTAAATACCTTTTTTATTATTAAATGCCACAATCTTTAAATCAGAGACATTGGGAGTATCTTAAAATAAATAAATTCAAGTTGACACGAGATGACGTATCTGTAATATATATTTTTTCTCTGTAATATGAGAATTATTTTTTGTTTTACTGAACAGGAATTGTAGCTTAAACATTAAAGAACATTATACAAAAGTATATTACCTAAATTTTGTTTATATTCATTTTATAGTTATTCGAAAATTGTGAATTTTCTTTTATCGGCTCCCCTGTAAAATTATCCAAATGTCAATTACGCCACTTCGTGTGGAGAGCGACGATATGTACCTATTACGTTTATTCAAAGTATATCCTTAAAATATTAGACCGTTGCGTAATGAAAATGTTTTTAAAACGTTTATTTGCAGGCACTATTTCTGCGGACCAAAAGCTGTCGCCATTATTTTACTATGTTCTGTTCAGAAAACTTTCAGAATGACTTCCGTATATAAAAATTATACATAAATGGTGTGCTTTATAATCCCATATGCCAGTACACCTTTTGATTACCTATTTTAAATTTTCGTTCTAATCTAAATACACAAATATTTTCACTCTCTTAGGGTCATAGAAATTTAGTTTAAGAATAAGAAAGTAATAAGATAAAAGCTAAACCTTGGTTTTATAATGACCCAGTTCATGCAGTAAACATAATTTTTAGTAATAATTTAAAAAATAAAGATTTGCTGAGACGGGAAAAAAAGGTAACTTTATGCTTATTACTATTCTTTTCTTATTACTAAAAATTTCTGCATACCCCATTACTTTCTTAGAAATATAGCAAACATAAAGTACAAATAAATTTATTATTTTTATTTATAGCACTAAAACGTAATTTTCTTATTATGTAACGTTCACATTATATGTTTTATATGTTTCCAAATTACTATAGAGAGCAAAGTACATCCATAAAAACACTGTTTTCGGTTTTTATAGTCACTTAAAAACATTCTACAAGTACATCTACGTATGTATGTTAAGCATCTAAGCATAATAATATACACTGGTTTATTTTTCTTGTCACGCTGCAATAATTATAAAAAAACAATTTATTCTGACCAGATCCGACTTAGCCACTAATTAGAATATGAGAGTTTAAAAGTTGGACAAGTTTTTATTAGTATTGTCTAAATGGCGCAGATTTGTTTCGGCAACGAGTAATTGTAGCGACTTATTTCCTTGATTGTGTAAGTTTCTTAGAGCCAAAATGCGAACTCTCTACAAGACTAATACCTGATATTCCTGTAGAAATAATTATAACTATACTTACATACTACTTTGTAGAGAAATTGATCCTCTATACAACTATTTCGTTCATCTTGTTTAAATCTAAATTTAGAACTATTCGAAATTTAAACAGAACATCTTAAAATACATCAATAAATGAAGCAACTCAAAGAGCTTCCAGAATCTTAGCCGCCTCTGCATCTTCTGTTTAGCCAGTCTACTGTACTACTATCTAATGCTGTACTAAAAAAAAGAAACTCTAGAGAATGTCTACTTATGAAGTGTGTAAATTAAAAAATGAGATTGTCAATGTAGCGCCCGATCTAGCAACATTGCGGAGACGGAACTTGGAAGGGCGGTAGGTTAATATGTAATACACGTAACACCTTCAATACAAGTTTGAACTTGTTAGTCATTTGATTCTTCTTTGTGACTGTTTTCGTAAACCGTTTTTTTTTTCTAGTGCGTTTTAAAAATGAATGACATTCATTTTGAGCAACGGTGTGCTATTAGGTTTTACTTCAGACTTGGACATAGCGTAACGGAGACAGTCTTTTTTCAAGAGCCCAGGTTTTTCGGTGGTTTAAGGCATTCTCAGAAGGAAGAGAGTCGATTGAAAATGAACCACGCAGCGGAAGGAAGAATCTTCAAGAACCGATGAAAATGTCGGTAGAATACGGGATCTTGTGCGTTCAGATCGTCAGTTGACGACAAGAATGATCGGAGAAGAGTTAAATTTGATTCACACCACTGTTCATCAAATTTTGACTAACGAATTGATGATACAAAAAATCTGCGCAAAAATGGTTCTTCGCAGGAACAAAATTACATCAGGAAAGAAAGGTGTCTTGACTTTTTGGAATCTATTGAAAATGATTCCCATTTTATAGAACTTGTATTACTGGTGATGAGACTTGGGTATTTCAATACGACCCAGAAACAAAGCGCTGAAGCACGGAATAGCACACTTCAAGCTCTCCAAGACTCAAAAAAGAACCCATTAGCAAGTCAAAGATCAAATTCATGGTGATTTGCTTTTTTGATAGACAGGGAATTATCCACAAAGAGCTTGTTCCTCCAGACCAAACAGTAAATCAACACTTTTACAGAGAGGTTCTTGAAAAACTTCGAAAAAGAGAATCATGCGTGTGAGACCAAACATCAAGAACAACTGGATGTTGCATCACGACAATACCCACATCCATTTCAGTAAACGAGTTTTTAGCCAGTAGAAACATTCATGTGGCTCCTCAGCCTCCTCATTCGCCTGACTTGAATCCTTGTGGCTTTTTTCTCTTCCAGAGATTGAAAAATTGCCTCAATGGACGTCATTTTGGGACCACAGAAAACATTCAAATGGCTGTAACCGACCAGCTGAAGACTATTCGAGTATATGAGTTCCAGTACTGCTATGAGAAATGGAAGAACCGTCGCCACCGCTGTGTCACCGGCTGTGCGGCTTCCCAAGAAAGTTATTTTGTAGGAGACAATACTGAATTGTAATTCTATTGGAATAAAAAATTTTAAGAAATCAGTCTCATTACTTAATTTAAATACCTCGTATATCCTCTATTCTTTATACACGCACTGGGGCAAATGTCGATATTAAATGTTTACAGCTTTTTGTGATGCAATTTACATTGAAATTTCCATATTTTATAAAATTATAGCATTATATTCCAAGGGATTGAATGAATTTTTGTCCCTAGTATGCAAATTTTTCTTTTCAAGTACCCGAGTAATTGAGAATACTTTAGTCCCATGTTATATGTACTATTTTTCGCACTTCCGAGACAGTATATCAACACAACAATTATATGGAACATTATGCTGCAAAGCGGCAAGACAACGATGTAATCTAAATTTGATACGACTTTAAATTTATCATAGCATAGCCTACTGAAGTTCAGTGGCGTTTGTATTATGTACAAGTTATATTATTATTTAACTGAGGGGGGTGAAGACGGAATGGGAATTTGGAGTTCGGATTGTGGATGTCGATGTATATGAGTTTAGATATCCTCAATGTGAGCTATTAAGAATGAGAAAATAAAAAACTTATATTTATATGTATTCTTTTTTTAAGTGTTTTTTTATTACGTCTATTGACTTAATTTTTGTTCAAGATGTATTTTAAATTTTAAAACCGTCTTAAATTTTTAAATCTCTTAAATTTGCTGTTAGTGCATATGATTTGAGTTTTTGATAATACAGTGATTTGTAAAAATTTGATTTAATATTTAACTGTTGCTAACAATTAGTATCGGGTATGTCAAAATAATTTGAATACCTGTGTGTGGTAGTCTTTACACTTGGAATTAATCCTTATTTTCACATGCACTGTAATTATATCCACATCAATGAGCTCAACTCTAACCTACCCTATCATACATATTATACAGGGCGTTATACAGGGCATTGCTAGAGGGCCACAGCGAAACTACAGATTATTTGGGTAAAAATATAATGATTTAATTAAACTTACCTTAGTCCAAAAGTTATCGGTAACCAAAATACAGGGTGGCAAAGTTATAATTTTATTTTCGATTTCCATAAATACTTTAAATAATCACAGTTTTTCACGAAATTTGTTGTTCGGTAGTTTTTTTTTTTTTGGAGAGTAATTTTAATTTGCCAATCATTCTGATGTAGGTACATAAATTGTAGAGGGTGCTCTCTATAATATTCTGAGTATACTTAAAAACTGGTGTATGTTTTTTGCGCCTTAGAATGTTCATGTTTTTATTAAAAATGATTTTTTCGTCATTTGTCGGGAGATAATGTTTACCTGTTAAATGTCGCTCCGAAATATTGTTTTAGTGATATACGCTTTTAAAGTGCTCAATGCAACGTCCTGGTTAAATCATTATTGTGAGATTTTGAATTAATATCAATGGGACATGGGCAGCTGATGATTCTCTCATTCAAAATAAGACGATTGACACAAACATGCTTAAGTAAAATGTCCAAAATACCAGGTTTAAAGTTAGAAATTGAAAGAATTTTATTGATAATATTTTTCCTCTCCCCATTAAACCTCCAATCACCAAATTTTGTGAAAAAATGTTTTTTTAAAAAGTTATTTACGGAAATCGAAAATAAAATGGTACTTTATTACTTTAACTCCCTGTAATTTTTAGATTAAGGTAAGTTTCATTAAATCATAGTATTTTTACCCAAAGGATCTGTAGTTCCTCCCCCTTAATAATGGGACACCCTGTGTACTTATTATTTTTAACATTTCTATCATTATTCATTGCGTTATTCCCTCTGAGGTTCTTATTATTTTACAGTTATGGAGGTCGCCTGTGGTGAGCATGGGGATTATGTCCAGAAGCTAGTGATTGCTGTAAATGCGGGATATTGCAACAAATTCGCCTCACCCGACCACAACGGTGTCAGCAAGGTCATCACGAACGACATCTCCAAAGAGGTGCCGGTGAAGCCGCCTGGCGACACCGTTGCTGTCCCCAACGGATCAGTGAAGACCCCCACCACGCCAGCAACTTGCACAACGTCTCTATTAGATTCTTCGGAAAATCTACCACAGTCCGAAAAGAATGGTTAGTATTACATAATATGTACATGTCTGAGGCCAATTTCATAAAGTGTTGGAGGTTCAATAACTTATAATCAAAAGTTATCATGAATCCATTGATTTTAACAGAGAATTAAAAAATATATTTAACGTTTCTAACGAGTCTGAATCTGTGCGCAACAATGATGTAGTTGCAGACTCTTGTAAAACCTATCAGTGTCGGTGCGTGATCCTAAGATTGGGGGTGCACCATACATAAAAATAACGATAATCATAAGAATAATAAGAATATCCCTAATATGAGATAAACATTATGAGATAAATATTTATCTCATATTAAGGTTATTCTTATTAACTCTATTAATTTGAAAACTTACCTAATTTTCTTTGTAAATGAGCTCAATTCTGCGATTTTTACATTGTGCAAATTTTTCAATTACTTTGTTGTTAAAATTTTCGATATTTGTAATAAAGTATTTTTCAATGGAGAGCATAGCCAAAGCCGACAGTCTTTCCTGGCACATGGTGTTGCGCAAAAATGTCTTTATTCGTTTTAAATAGAAATTTTCCACAAAAACGAATACAGTTAATAATAATGTTTAAAACATACCTGTTTTTTGAAACCGCTTCATTGTGTGCTGCCACTGCTCGTCGATGAGCAGAATCGAGCATTGTCGCAATATTTGTAGTGCCTAGCATGGCTAAATCCAAAACATTATTCATGTGTCCAGCAGAATTTGCATGTTTTTTTTTTATTTTTCTCGTTTATGTGATTTAAATCCTTTACTCCAGTTTTGGTCCAAGGTGTTTCTCCGCCAAACGAAACACTGCGTTCAATACATCGCATCCACTTAACCACAAATGTTTTTTAAATAAGTCATTATTAAATGTTCTTACAAATTGTTTACTTTTTCCTTTCACGGCTAATTTTAAATTAATTTGTGGAGTGGGCTACCTAGAGTTTTAATTTGCACTTTTTCCTCCAAACTCAAGTTAGAGAATGGAGTTTTTAATAAGTTTTGAATATAATTCATTATTCCAAACTAGATTGTAACCGAGTTTATATTTATAAAACGTGAGCGATAAAACAGCAATCGCAATGTACGAAAACAATTCACAAACTAACCGATCGATCACTCTCGTGCGCTCTTAAACTCCGCACATCATATCTATAGGATTCGCCCACTACGCGTCCTAATTGTGGAGGGGCAAGCAGTAACAATACGCGTTCGCTTTCTCGTATTGCACGGAAGCATGATCGTCGTGCCGCTTTTTCGTATTGCGTGTGTCGACTCCCGCGCCGCGATCGGAAACCAGTGGCGTTGGAGATAGAGACCTAGCGTCTAGTGGATTCGTAACGCTGCGGCCAAATAATATTCAGATGGTATTAACGCTAGGGATGCGGCAAGACGATAAATTAAGAATGCATCCATTAATTACTAAATAAAATTATTAATGCTAAATTGTTGGTAGTGCGCGCGCACCAGCGCAACTTATAGCCCACCGCCACTGACACCTATCAATACTGTTTTATTTTATTTACAAAAGTAACTTGGTAGTCAATACTCAATGAGTTCACAATAATCAATGAGGGTCACAAGCCATTCCAATTGAGTGTACATTTGGGATAGGATGGCAACTTTCTTCCGTTCAGTTGAAACGGAATACTTATACTGACCATCTGAATGTTATGAATTATGAACACTCCTGGCCGATTAGAATTAGCATTAATATATCTCCAAGTTTGGTCCACAAACAATCAGATATGAGTATATGTAGTTAGTTGAGTGGTCTTCATTATAGTCAGTAAAAGCGTATTCTTTCCCAGCTGAGCATTTTCCTTCTTTTCCGTCTTTAAAAAAGAACATAATTTTCATTATCTAAAGGAGAATTACTTGCCCATCATTTAACACTTACCATTGTTTAAAACAATGGAAGTTAAAGTGAAATTAATTTCACTTTAACTTCACTTTTAATTTCACTTCACAACAATCTTCTAGAGCTCTGAATTTATCAGAAAATATTAATAAATTATTATACAATAAAATTAGTTACAAGTTTTTTCTAACAGTTGAAGGTAATATGTGAATTTTTAGTGGATAACTTACAACTAATTCATTTACAAACTTGTGAAAATCCAGTAATTGTAACTGTAAAATAAACGCTGTAGTTAAAACTGCAAACAGCGACATCCGAATTGAAAAAGAAAACGATTCACAAATATAGTTTTATATACACTGTTTTCTAAAAACAGAATAAAAACAGCGTTTTAAGTTATTAAATGTTGAATTTAATAAAACTTTTCAGAAAGTTGAATTCTGTTTACTTACAAACGAAAAAAAATGTGCATTTTTCAATTAATCTTCAAGGAATATAATTTTCATTTTATCTTAACGAAATTCTCAATCCATAGGTTTTCCAACGACTGGTTTTCAACAGTTCGTCATATTGCTCAAGAGGAGTATGTACATAATCCTAATGGATAAAACTTTAACGAGGATGAGATTGGTTTCACACTTCATTATAGGGTGCCTAATAGGACTAATTTATTACGATATAGGAAATAACGCTGCCAAAGTGTCCAGCAATGCAGGATGCTTGTTCTTCTGTGTTATGTTCATGATGTTCACCGCTATGATGCCCACCATTTTAACATGTAAGTAGGCTTGTAGATGTAATTATGACTCATTTAAATCCTGAGCACCTGAGCATTTATTTATTAATTCATTTCAACCGGATATTTATTTTGAATATAGGGTATCAAAAACTGTGCCAGCCAAAGTACCATTTATACGTTCTGCTTACAAAAAATCAAGAGTTGCTGTGATTATTTGATGACTGAAATTCAAAAAACTGACGGAGTCTAAATGCCAAACTCCGATAATTCGAGTGCAGCAACGCTCGATCGGGTTGCGTGTTGGATGGGTGACCATATCTTCTCTGTGAAAATTTGTCGGACAGTAGCATCTAGCGGGTAGTACCAGAGGTGACAATCTGAGCCATCTGCTGAACCTCTGTCAGTGGGTTCGAGTCCCGCCTAATAGACTTGGCAACTCTATTAGGACATGGGTGTTACTGTGTGAGTGTATCGAGGGTTAAGTGGAAGAGCGCCGAGGGTTACCTCGCGAGGGCGAACTTCGCCCCCCGTAAAAGGCACAAAAAAAATGAAAAAAATCATGTTAGCGATTTTTATCTGAATACAAAAAATCTGAATACAATCCATTCTTCAAAATGTGGATGTACCAAATTTAGTTTAAAAACACTAAATTTTATTTTAAAAAGTTTGTTTTAAAAAGTTTTAATTTATGTATTATTAACTTACCTAAAAATAGATGTTTAATTTCTATCTATAAGTTTAAGGTGGCTTCATCTTTTACCTCTACTTGTTACTCTTGAGTCCTCTGCTGCAGCCCACTTATGTTATTGATGTTTCCTTAAATAAAAGAAAACTTCATTTCTTCAAAAACCAAAATGAAGTGAAGAAGCAAACCCATAGTGAGTGGAGTTAAACTCCTAGTCCACAGAACATATTAAGATACAGAGAATGATCTTACTATTATTTTATATTCAGAGAGTTTTACAGCTCCTCAATAAAACTATATTATAAAGTAAAGAGAATATAATAATATGTAATTCAATTTCAGCTAATTTAGTATCATTCGAAACAGAACATCTACATCAAGTTTCGAATGCATAGGCATAGGCAAACGAGTTGAACTCATCTATTCCATCCACTTATAATATACTTTTGGCACAAAATGCTGACACATATCTCCTTTATTTCAGTTCCCCTGGAAATGTCGGTTTTTGTACGAGAGCATCTAAATTACTGGTACTCAGTAAAAGCTTATTATATGGCCAAAACTCTAGCAGATATACCGTTTCAGGTAAGTTTTATCATCACATCGTCTTCCTTTTTATTATTCTTATTCTCTTTTTTAGATAGTCTTAACAACTTGCTACATAATTGGTGTGTATTTTATTACGTCCCAACCGCTAGATGCGACAAGATTTGGAATGTTTCTGCTAGTGGCAGTTCTTATAGCGTTGGTTTCTCAAAGTTTTGGACTTCTGATTGGTGCTGGACTCAACATAGAAGTAAGAATGATGTTGCACATTGCATAGTAGTCACCTTTTCATCCAGTTATCGCTTAAATGAGAACATCTAATTTCACTTAAAATTATCCTGTTATACTGTATATAACAGTAGTAACAATTAATCTATTTCCTCACAAGAGAACACCGGCAACTCGAAAATTCAGTTATTGATGAAACTTGTAAGTTAGCTTTACTTAAGGAAAGAAGAATGCAATTTGTTTTAGCTGCCCAATTGCCCCTTTTTAGGGTACAGCACCCCTAAAACGAAAATTCACTCTTCGCTATACCCCCAATGTAAGTGCATTAAGAATACTAAAATATGACTGCAGTGGAAACCCCCTTAAAAAATAAATAATTGCCCCCACAATAAGGACCTATCCACAAATTATTATAAATTGTGTCATATTGATTATGAAAGAGAGTATGATATATCTTCTATCGTTGTAATCAGAAGAAGAAGAAAATTGCAACAAATGAAATAAATAAAAGGTGTTTATTTATATAAAAAAAAGTTATGTTAATTAAACAGCTATTACAGTTTTCTTTCCCCCGTAAGTTACTCCCGTAAAAATATTTTCATAGCTCTTAAAATAACGGAGAAACGGGGGGGATGGGAATTCTTACGATCTCACCCTCTGCCTATACATTTTACAGTTGTGTGTGGTGGTATATATTTTGATCAGCGATGGTATAAATTTTGACCGATATTCAAATTGTAATAAACAACACTGACAAAAAAAAACTTTGCTCCTGTAAATAAGTATTATCAATTATATTATCGCTAATAGGACATAAAACTGTAACACATAAACCTAATAGGTACATACATATCGTAGTATACGGGATAAGACAGTGTACATATTTATACGGTAAAGCGTTTCTGGGCATATGCTCCTCGCTTAAAGCCTCACTTGTGCCGAACCGTTCGTCCAGATGCCGCGGCATGCCCAATCCCTGTTCAAACTGTCGGCAGTGGACCATCTGCGTGGCCCATTCCACACTGCCTTCCCTTCCACATAATTTTTTTAGCTGGAAATATTTGCTATTCCTATGTCAACATGAGCCAACCCGCTATAACTTCCATGTTATAAAATTCACGATCTAATACATCATCAATGGATTTTTATACATTACAATATTAGGAGAGAGTGGAGAACGTTGACGAACTAGCTAGATGAAGGAAAAAACAACTGTTAATTATATTAAAAACAGACAATAAGGATGTGAAACATGTATATATTTACTAAAAAATGAACAAATAGTTAGAATAGTAAACATTTCGGTAAAAGCATATAAAAACAAAACTTTTTTTCGTTCTTTTCGTCATTTTATTCCATAGATGGGGCAAGATTAAATGCATAGACAAGACGGCGAATTGGAACAAATATTACACTTGAACCAACCGAATCCTGGGTAGCTTGTATAAGATTCATGGCACAGTTTCACAGTCTTTGTGCTGAATCCAATATTCAAAAGGGAATCCGAATTAAGTATGTCACAACATTACGTTTTGCAGTCTCATGTTCTTTATTTGGTATGACAGTCGTCTTTATTGAGATGATTCGTCATCTTGTCCATGTCAACTCATCCCATGACCTAAAATAAAATATTTCTGTGCAACAGTACAAATATAAACTACAATAATTATTATCATGCGATGTGCGGTAAGTTATTCTACACTTCTCTAAATCTATTAATAGCATACCTATTTTTTACAAAAAAATACTTTATTTTTATAATGAATACTTTACAACAACCTACACTCTTATTTAATATTCACTATAACGGCTGACGTAATAAACACTAGCACCATTTCTTAGCACCCCATACAATTATGCTGTTATGTATTTCGCTTTAAATTCATTTCTCGATTTCAAACACTTTTATTAACACATAACTCTGTAACATTCCAATCACAACTAACTTAGCAACACCGCTATTTATAGTTTATACATGCTCTAGAATATTCATATATTTGTTCTAGAATGTTCATATGTCATTCCATACAGTTCTTTACTAGCTAAGTACCTAGTATATAAACTAAATAGACGCAATATGTAAACTATAAAACTTAATAACTGTCAACTGTCACGACTGTCTCTTCACAAATGTCACAACATACTTGACAAATTCAGAAAACTTCCGTAGAACAAATAAGATAATTTTATAAATTCAAAAAAACAAACTCGTTATCTTGCCCTTTCCATCGCTTTGCCCCACTCTCCCTACCTTTCGTTTTCACTTCCACTTTTACAAAAAAGATTGTTGAGAGATACTACTACAAATAGCCAAGAAAGGCTTTTTATTTTAAAGGTGCTACACCCAAAAAGTGGGCTATTAGCAATTAAAAATAAGGCAATTAAATAGGCATTCTTCTGACCTTAAATAAATCTAACAATCTGTAGAGTTTCATCAGAATATACACTGTTCCTGTTGTCCTATGTCTGTTTCCTTGTTAATACCAGTCAGTTTTACCAATAAATCGTGATATCTTGCAGAGCGGAGTGTTCTTGGGGCCAATATCGACAATACCGATGGTCCTATTCTCCGGCTTTTTCGCCAATCTAGAGGACATACCGTACTACATAAAATGGTTGCCGTACATGAGTTACCTGAAGTATGGCTTCGAGGCTAGCATGATTGCCATCTACGGCTTGGACAGGCCGAAGCTGGAATGCAATGCGGACTATTGCCACTTCAAGTACCCAAAAAGTTTCCTGAAGGAAATGTCGATGAACGAGGACATGACGTCGTACCTCATAGACGTCGCCGTGCTGTGCGGACTGTTCATTTTGCTCAGGATTTGCGCTTACTTCGTACTTCGAATAAAGTTGTTCCAGAATCGGTAAGCTGAGTCGTCGGCCGTTCAGGCGGACGGACTCGTGAGCGGAAAGGCGGAATCCCAAATTGGGCAAAAAAGACAGACTATTATTAGATTACTCACTCGCCTACATGCAGATATCTTGGTAGCAGAAAATCTCTTGAACCCGTACTATAAAACCATAATGAAAACGATATTTATAATGTAAACTGTATGGAACCACGAACCAAATCAATAGACTAATAAACTGGCATTGTACAAGTAAAACTGGAAAAGTTTTTTGTACTTCATTGCTTACTACTTGAAACATATTTATGATACCTTCCTTCGACATTTTAAATCAAATGTCTATAGTTGCAAGAAGTACCTACTATACTGGAGTCTCCAAAATTCGGCGTAGCTCGGGAACAGAATGTCTCCAGAATTTGGCTTCAAGAGGGGTACCCCACCACAGCCACTGAAAAGTCACGGCATTGGTGCTTACTGTCAAGTGAGGCTGTACTTATTTGTTGTTTTGCCGGCGTGAAAAATGTACATAGGAGTGCGCGGACCAAATTTTTTAGTAAATTTTTAGTAATGGAGCCAAAAATTGTAAGGGTTCTATAAATACACATAAAGGATCCCATAATATAAAGGAATATCGCGTTTTTAAATATAATTCTGCTTCCTATTCAATAAACTAATGTTGCAAGGATTTCAAATAGCGCGCCGCACAGAAGCAAAGAGCTCGTGGTAATAGTGGGTATAAGAAAAAACGCCGAATTGCGGAGGGATTTTTCGTCAAATTGTGGAGGCAAACGAATTTTGGAGGGCCAAATTTTGGAGACTCCAGTGGTACGTACCAAAAACAAATATATGATCAATTATTCTCTATCTAGATGAAAAGAATAAATATTCATTTGTTATATAGAAATGTATTACGTTTTTAACCAAATTACTTTGATAATACAGTATTAAATATACTTTCATATGAATGCATTATAGACCTTTGATGATTTTATTTACCAATATTTCGTAGAAGCAAGTACCTCTTTTTAGATGTAATAATGGGGGGGCATACCTCCGTTTTTACAATTCATATCAATTTAAGGGTTTTTGCAATCATTTAAATGTCATAATTATTTTTATAACAAAAATGGTCCGGAAAGATGGTATGCAAATGACATTTTAAGTTACACAACAAAAATGAGATATTACTTAATCAATAATAAACTAAATGTTTTAGTGGAGTTTTTTTTTAAATTGTATTATATGTAATATTTGTGTATTACAACTAATAGTTATGCCATTAGGTAGATTAAAAAAATATCTCAAATCAAACAGTGTGTTTCTAAGCCACAATAACCTGTATCAAAATTCTGTTTAATATCTCAATCCGCTTTCGATATTTTTGGCACATAGAAACCGAAAAAAAAAAAAACTAAAAACTTTACACTGTGTGTATTGAACATCAAGCGCTTTAGGAGTCATGTTTATATGAATTTTTCGACTTAATATTGGTCTAAGAATAACATTAAAATAAGTCCATAATATTACGTTACAACCTTTATGAGTAACGTTGTCTTCTGCCTGTTACAAAAAAAAAACTAACAAAAAAAAATCTATTGTCAAAGGTAAAGATTTGTATATTCTCTAATATTATTTACTCCAACTTTTCCATTTTAAAAAAGAGTCAACAGCAACCGAGAAAAACATTTAAAAAATTAATCACTCGTGTGAAATATTGACGTAATAATATTGTTTGTTTCTGGTACGTTAATGGATAGAAATGGAATAAGTCAAAATATTTCCAAATTTAATTAACCATACATTATATTATTATTATTATTATTATTATATTATCTTTACCATTGTCACATAAAGCTTCAATGTAAATAAATGAAGAAATTCTGTTTAGCCACAAATTCAAGTTTGTTTAGTTGCAAGAAATGCTCACTTTTATATGTAAACACTCATGGCACCAGCAAAAATAAACTATAAAACTGTAAATAAAAATGTTTAGTTACACCATATAAAAATCAACTGCTTTAATGTATCTATGCAATCGAAGACACTATTCAGGCAGAAATCAATTAGACAGAAAACTGCTCAATATCATCGAAAAGTAGTTAACGAATTATTAAAACTCTATCTATATATCTTTATCTCTAGAGAAGAGACCACCTATATATGTTTTAATTTGTAGAATTTAAATTGTACATAATTACATAAAGTACAATTTGACAAATATAATACTCTTTATTAGTCTATTCATTCTCCTATTTTGTTTTGACTTTATATAAGGAAGTAGGTACCTGCCTACCTGTACACAAAAGATCATTAAGTATAAGTCAAAGAATCTTTTGAACTAGTTTTGACTAAAATAGTGACAAACTACATTGATGCCTACACTCCATTTTTATTTTAAAATAAACCACAGTCTCTTGTGTCGAACTCAAAGGATGCCCAAAATGACCTCATAATGGTCAAGGATGAAGTCCATGCCAGACGACAGATCAAAATCCAAGAAGAAAAAAAATTGCTTGCCCAATGACACGTTTACTTAAGGGGATGAGATCTTTCAATTGGCATAGGTTTCAGCATGGCAAAAGGCGCACAAAAGAGAAAGGGTAAAACCCATAAGGATTTGGGTAGATACCCTTCTTACTCGATTCGTCTCATATATTTGCCGTCTACATCCTACTGGCAAGATTAGCGATTTTAAATACATTGTGATAGTTTAGATTTTATATTGTGATGTTTTTATATTAGCCATGGTGAACCGGAAATATGTGCTTGTTAAAAGCTTTAGTAATGTCTAGTCCTAGTGAAATTTAACGCAGCTGAACAATCGGTTCTTTAATTTACCATCAACGAGGTAATACACATAATACGGTAGGAAAATATTAGCTGGAGACTGGATTCATAAGTCAAAAACAATTTCATTTTAAATTAAAATATTATTTACCTATATTACAAAAATGATTTTAATCCTTAAGTATGTTGGCAACTTTGTCTTTGTTAAAATTTAGTACGGCAGTAATTTCAAAAATTTCAAAACAAGATGTTAAATTTTGTAGTTCGTCAATATATCACACAAGGCAGCTAATCAAAACAAAAAAAAAAACACTGTGAGCGTCGAAAAAACTTAGACCTGCATCACAGTATATCAGATTTATGCTTTTTTTATTCAGGAATTTATCATTAATGTGGAAATCGAATACGTCGCAAATTGGAAAAGAATCGGGTATAATTTCATAAATGTAATTTTTACTATTTTTTTTATCTCAGCAAAATAGTGTTGTGCTAAAATTAAAGAAATATATACTGCTGTTGTTTTTTCTGTACCTATAAAAAATAGCTACCTAGTTTAATACTAAAAATGCCACTTAATTTTTTAGGATTACAACTGCTCCCTCTTTGTTATAATGGAAAATTAAAGAATACGATTGCAGTTATTCATAAATTTAATCCCAACAGTGATCCCCGCGGGTCACAAATTAATCGGTAGGTGTCGTGCACATTTTTCTGGTTCCCTCTATACACATGTATAATATTACTGTTTTTTTTTTTATTTTTTATAAATACTCCATTCACTTAGCTAGCAGCAGGTTTTCATATTTATTGCGACGTCTTGGTCAGCGCACTAATACTCATTCATCAGTCATTATAGTTGGCAATATTACCTATTTAGGTGATCGGTTTTTTTGAATATTATTCATAAAAATTAATAATCTGTATACATATAATTTAATGTACATATTTTACATTAATACATTTTTATACAACTGAAGGTTTTTTCTTTGTATGTATTACTTGTCCTAATTACCCGAAATCCAAACCAAGCCCATAAAGGTGCGTGTACATTTGTGAGCCGAACGGCTCGCGAATCGCTCGTAAACCATTAGTTCTCAAGATTGGGACGGGGTTTGGAGCGCGGAACGAACCGCTTGTGAACCGTTCGTGACGATCCACCTCGTGTCAGTTTTTTGACGAACACAAAGGGATTCGCAGTTCAGATTAAGACTGTGTCGTGTGCAGTTCGTTGTTTTTCTTCTGCTCGCGAACCATGTGGCTCAATTTATTGTTTGTGCCCTTTAGTATGATTTTTATTTTCGCTGTTGTTTAATAATTATCTGCCCGGTGTTAATTATAATTTTATTTAATAATTATTATAGTTTAATTATTAGAGTTCGGAAAGTCTGCTGTCACACGTGTTAACTATTTGTGTTAACTATTCGTGTTAACTATAACGTGTTAGACTATCCTGCTCTCCCGCGCCGGGATGACGTACTACTACGCATAGGCGAGTTCTGGAGCGGTATTGGGAAGGGTCAATGCCGTATGCAGTACAGGCAATAAATACAGACCTATATAATTTACAGGCACTTAAAAAATACGGTTTATACTTTAATTATCACAGAATTGCCAAACTGCCGAGCCCTGCGTTGCAGCACACATTTCCGGACCCTGTTAATTATTATGGAGTGGCCACAAGAAAGTGTACCAAAACCTATTGACATTTATAAAACTAAAACTTGCCATCACTAAAGCCACGCCATTCATAACTAAAATCGCATACGATTGCGTATGGGGTAGGTACATACATGCCCTGTGCACTTAAGTGATGCTTATTGTGCCTCCATGGTCTAGCCATTCCATTAGTCCTGATTCATTAAGAAATTTAAGGACAGTTTCTAATGGAGCGTCTGTTACTTCTTTTGGTTCTATTGTTATAGCCCCAAAAGTTCGAATACCTGATAGCTGCCAGCGCTGAGCATTCGCATATATGGAAGGAGGTTTCTTCCTCCTCTCCGCACCTTCTGCAATCGGGATCATTTTTCACCCCGATTGTCGTAAGATGTCGCATGAATGGACAGTGTCCTGAAAACAGTCCTACTATTTATCTCAGCTGGTTTCTATCCAGTTTTATGAAGTCTTTTGACTTGTCCCAGGATGGTTCGCCAATGAACATCCGCGAGTGTCTCAACCCTGGGACTTTCGCCCAGTGCGATATATGTTTTTCTCTTAATAGGTCCTTCATGACCCTCCTGGCTGTCCGGTAAGCCAGACCGCAGGTGGGTTCCGGTCCTATCAGTGAAACCTCTGCCCCTTTCTTTGAAAGAAAGTCCGCTCTTTCGTTCCCTTCATGGCCTTGGTGCCCTCTCATCCACTTAAGAGTGATACTATTGTGTTCCGCTAGTTATGTTAGCGAATCCATACAGTCTTTAACTACCTGGGAATGTATTTCTACAGCTCCCAGGGCTTTAAGTGCTGCTTGGCTGTCAGAGATGATCTGGATCCTCTTATTTGTGTAAGACCTCCTGGTCAGCTCCTGCGCGCAAGCGGATATTGCAGTTATTTCTGCCTGAAATACGGTTGCCAACATCCCCAGTTTTATACTGATTTCGCACCCTGGGTGTTGCACCCGTTCCAGTGCTTTGTTCCGTTTTGGACCCATCTGTGTACCAGATGGTTCCACTCTGCTGGACTGGCGTGTGACTTATGTCTTCCTCTCCCTCATTCGGTACGATCACCCGATAATTTTTGTGGAAGACTATGTCACGGCCAAATCTGTCCGAACGCATGTTTAACATGCGGTTTTGCTTTAATTCATTGAATATCTCTGTATGGAATCCCCGTTTTGTGGTGGTTACTCCATATCTGGAAATTTCTAGCCTGTAAGCTGCCTTGAGCCTCCGCCTCTAGCACAATGTGTAGAGGCGGAAGACATAGCATTTCTTCAGGTTCCATAGCTGCAGTGGGCGTTGTTTGCATGGCCCCTGTTATTCCTAAGCAGGCAAGTCTTTGCAGCTTGCCTAGTTTTGCTATGGCTCCCTTTTTTCTAACTTAAATGAGAGAGCCATATGTTACCATGGGAATTATCACTTTGGACTACATCCAAAGTGCCATTGCTGGTTGTAATCCCCATGTCTTACCAACCATGCGTTTGCAGGCCTATAGGGCCCTGGTAGCCTTGTTGGCAGTTCTTTCCAGGTGAGCCCCAAAGTTTAGTTTAGTGTCTAATACTAGTCATAAGTACTTAACTTCGTTGCTCAGTTGGAATTTAATTCCCCACAGGTGAAGTCCCTTCAGATCTTGAAGATTTCTTCTTTTTGTGAAGGCAACTACGGCTGTCTTTGAGGGGTTAACGCTTAGCCCCTCTTTCTTGCACCATCTTTCTACTATTCTCAGGGCACGTTGCATGAGATCGGATACAACCCTTGCAAACCTCCCATTGACTAGAATAGTGATGTCGTCCGCGTATCCTTGCGCATGTGTGCCTCCTTGTTCTAGTTCCCAGACAAAACTGTCCATCACTAAGCTCCACAGTAGAGGCGACAGTACGCCCCCTGCGGACAGCCTTTGGCAGCCAAAATCGCATAACTAACTTTCCTCGCACGAAGACATGATTACACGTAAGCTCACCGAACAAGGCTGGTGGTGGTTCGTTCCTTCTTCCCATGGATCTAATTCAGTTTAGTAGATGTTCGTTGTAAAACTAATTTCAACGAACGGTTCACGAGCGGTTCACAAGCGGTTCGCGAACGGTTCGGCTCGCAAATGTATACGCACCTTAATACGAACTCGGAGCTCTAAAAACTTGCAGTATTGCCGATTTTCAGGGCACTGTAATGCTTTTTATACTTACACCGGAAGTCAGTCAGACTCCCATGTCACGTATCAACCTTTCCAATTTTTGTTTATAAGAAGAACATTTTGAAATTCGAAACATATCTACTAGACACAGGTGTGCTGAATGTCTGAATAACACCCCAGATAGCCAATTTTCATTCGTTTGCCTATCAGTTGCCATAAACGTGAACACTTGGTTTGCTGGCCGTTTGACATCAAGCGGTCGCCACAATTTGTCATCAAATATGAGCAAATGTTTGTCGGCAACCTATTGTGTGCAACCGACGGGCAAACTGAGACCAACTTTAATACCTTAATGGTCTACAATGTTTTGTGCAAGTTGTAGGCAACCTTACTGCAAATTGAGTACAGCAATATACATATACACACACACACATATGTTTATATAAACATAAACCTACAATGATGTTACATTTTCTTTATCAATATACAAACAACAATCTTTTCGAGGGACAAATATTATCATGACAATGTACTACACACATTTAAATGTTAATTAGACATTATCGGCATTACGCTGCAAAAAAGTTTTCTTCCAATATTATTATAAATTATCTTATATGTGTATTTTTATATCTAGGTTTTAATTAAAACCGATTTTCACAAATAATCGATGCCTTTATTTTAAATATTAAAAGTGATTGTTACTTACCTGTTTATGTTCTCTTTTATTTCGAAATAAACAAGAATAACGTTGTCATGCGATAACGTGGCGTATGACTATGAATTAAAAAAATTCTCTGCGCGCGCACTACTCAGTCGCTCTCTTTTCAAGACCTTGTGCTTTGCCAGCAACGACTAGGAAACCCGTTGCGCTTCGATTTTAGAAAACAGGTTGCTCTCCGGTTGCACGCCGGTTGCCAAAAATGATTTGTCAGCAATACAATGAATATATGTGCTGACAATGATTGTCTATCTTTTGCAAGCAACTACTGGCAAAACGTTTGCTTACACAATAAATTGTTTTCATTTTTGCGGCAACTCGCCGGCAATGAGTTGCCAACAACGGATTTGATCTCTAACGCAGAGCAACTTTTGCAATCTGGGACTTTCGGTTTTACCAGAAATACAACGAATTTCATTTTAAAAATTATTCAAATGTATTCTTGTACCCTATGTATTCTTATTTAATTGAATCAATTATTTCAGAAACACGTCTAACGCCAAAACAAAATAAAAAGAGTTAGTTGAGAAATATTCTTTGAATAGTGGCCTGGAGTAGTTCTTGAGTTATCAAAGGGTGAAAGCGAGTTGTGGCACCACACACCAATTTATTTGGCAGCATTAGGAGTCAAGGATTCGCTCAACAGAGGTCAAATAGCGCAAAACCCAGCGTAAATGCAAAGGGGTGACTTACGACGTCTGGAAATGGGTTGAAGAGATGGGACAGCTACCACATGGACAGAGTTTATTGAGAAGTCTTAATGTGTGCCGGGATGAATTTTTACCCGACAGCGTCCTTCTTAGTCCTTTTTTCGACATCGAGTTGGTTTTTGGGGTGTGGACGGCGAACCGTTTAAGACGCAGCGTAGCGACTTCGGAGGATTAAAACCAACCCTATAGGGTACCGAAATTTAAAAACAGCAAATCTCTAGCTTGACTAGAATGTCAATGGCGCTAATCTAAAAGGTGTTACGCTAATTTTGACGAGCAGTTTAGTTGAAGTTTGACGAGTATGAAAAGTTGGTGTTTGATGAATTTCTGAAATATATAATCAATTCAATTTGATTCTGCATAAAATTCACTATATAGCACAACATGCACACTTTTTCGATTAACGCTGGCCTGGTTATTTAATTTTTTCTAAAAAATCAAGATTAGTACACATTTACACATTTATTAACATTTTATTGTCATTTATCCGTTCAAGCATTTAACGATATAAAGGGTACTGTGGTTATCTGCAATTTTCGAGTAATTAAAAAAGTTGCAGAGGCACATTGTGCAGGATCCAAAACGGTACTTTTATGTAAAAAAGGGTATAAAACTGAGCAAAGCAATTAATATTTAAACAGAATGTTTTGCAATACGTTTCAGAAAAAATTAAAATAGTTTTTCAGGGTTCAAGTTTAACACAATTTTTTTAATAAGCTAATAAAATAACCAACTCAACTAAAACGTCGCTCATCAACTATCTTTAGCGAGGTGGACAAACTATACAAGGTGTGGCTATAAAAAACGTATTAGCACTACAAAATCTTGTATCGATTTTCTTTCACAATTTTAGCATTATTACCATCTATGTATATACATCCCTCCACGATTTATATACCACTCCATACGAATTTGCCGTTGGTCATAGCACTGCTGTAAATTAATTTTTGGAAACATCATGTCCATAGGATTTTCTTAAACAGCTTCTATCGTTTCCATTTTGGTTCCTTTCTGTGCTAATTTGACTTTGGGGAATAAGAAAAAGTGACATGGGGCGGCACCCGGTAAATAGGGTGGATGTTCTAATACAGGGATCCCGTGCTTGGCCAAAAACTGGATGATGGACAGTGCACTATGAATAGGAACGTTGTTGTTGGAATCATGACTTGTTTTTCCAGAATTCAGGTCATCTCGTCTTACTCATTCAGATTCAGAAAGAGCAGTCGGGATCTCAGTGTAGTAACACAGGTTCCAGAATGACGTGATTGACACGTTCCTCTACTCGAATATTTAATATTTACGACGGTGGAGAGGTACAAAGTCTAGGTACAAAGTCTTTTGGACAAAGGCCACAGTTCAGTTGAGCGCACAAAACATCCATAGAATAACCAGATGTTTTGTGGAATAACCTACGCTAGAACTCCCTAAAGACAAAACATATTGCGCCATCTATCGTTGACAACGGTACTAATATCAATGGCGGCAAATTCAAATCAGTCCATCCCACAGCCTCATTAAAAAGCTCATTTATTATACCTAAGATTTGATGCAATCTCAGTTATTCTCGTTTAATAAACAAGTAGTTATCGTCGACAATATCTGAGATATCACCAATTCTTAGATATACATAAGAGACAGAAAGGACACCATGAATATTTTAAGGTTTTCGAGATAAATTGAAGATGCATAAAATATTTAAAAAAATGTTTTAGACATAAAGACAATAATAAATGGAACCTACATATTCTCTAAAACTATTGACAGTACATTTTCCTTTCTTGTTTGACGATACAATAAAATCCTCTGCACAATATCTGCTGACTTTAAGTGTTTGCCACACACAAGTAGTATTTTAGAATATACATCTCTATTAAATAAATTGTTTGAAAACTTGAATTTCCTAAGCACGATTTCCTTACCCACGATTTATACATTTTTTATGAGTTTGGCACCTATAAAATTAGGATGGCTTATGACATCCCACAACACTACAAGTTCTAACGGATTTAGATGAAGAAGTCATAATTCTAACAAATAAAAGCTTAAATGCACGAAACGCACAATTTAAACACGCCACCAAGAAAACTAAAACACCGACACGAAAATAAGATATAGTCGCAGGACATTCAGCTGAATGCATAAATTAGTGATGAGACAATTTGAATTAAATAATAATCGGATTATTGAAATAATCGCCACATCCGAATGTTATATGTAATCATTCAAATTATTAGAATAATTTACTTGCAAATATTGGAAGATTGCTTTTTATCAATTTTTCCAACGTATGTCTCAAAAAAATCGCCATCACTGCGTGATAATTTTATTATTTAAAACATCTGATTATGCGCATCACTAAAATAAATCAATAAATCGTAAATGGGAAAATAAAGTTGTGTTATATTGGGCGCATTCAGGGACGCTCAGCCGTTGACCGCTATGTGTTAGTAGTTAGCATATATCTAATACTCCTATATTGCTGGTTCCCGTAGGTAGAGGTGTCACGGGGTAAGTGAGACAGCAAATGACTACTTGACCTGTTGTGCGCAAGCGTCACGAGTACACTGGAGTCTCCAAAATTTGGCCCTCCAAAATTCGTTTACCTCCACAATTTGGCGAAAAATCCCTCCGCAATTCGGTGTTTTTCTATCCCCACTATTACCACGAGCTCTTTGCTCCTGTGCGGCACGCTATTTGAAATCCTTGCAACATTAGTTTATTCAATAGGCAGAATTATATTTAAAAACGCGATATTCCTTTATATTATGGGATCCTTTATGTGTATTTATAAAACCCTTACAATTTTTGGCTCCATTACTAAAAATTTACTAAAAATTTGGTCCGCGCACTCCTACGTACATTTTTCACGCCGGCAAAACAACAAATAAGTACAGCCTCACTTGACAGTAAGCACCAATGCCGTGACTTTTCAGTGGCTGTGGTGGGGTACCCCTCTTGAAGCCAAATTCTGGAGACATTCTGTTCCCAAGCTACGCCGAATTTTGGAGACTCCAGTGTAATTGGCTGTGTGTGACTGGATGTTCAATTCTCGGGCATGCGCGTAAGACTCGAAGTAGTTACGAGAGAGAGACAGACGCATATATGTCTGCACCGTGGTGATTTCGCCAATCTCCAGACATCCTAGCAATATAGGAGTATTAGATATATGGTAGTTAGCTTTTTCTGACTGTCAGCGGCTTATCACTCCCTGAATCGTTCGTATGAGTTTCGCATAGATCTAGAAAACGTAATATGTTCTATGGCATAGATAACTTTCATGAATCATGTATTCATAATTCCCTGCCATATTCTGTGCTTAAAGACACTTAAAGGACAAAGGTTCGTTTTCTTTTCCATAACTTTTCTTTAAAAACAAGCAATATTTTCTTTTCTATAACTTCTGTTTAAAAGTAGGTTAAAATTCAGTTGCTCACAGCACAGATAAAACGATAGAGAGAATCATAATAGAATTATTGTCCAGTCAGCATCTCAGCAATAATATTTTAGGCTTAGTAAATTGGTCAGCCGCTGAGATCAAAAAAGTGTCGGCCACGTCCATTCAGGGAAGTAGCTAAGTTAGCTACTCAGCCGCTGAGCGTCCCTGAATGCGCCCAATGACTGAGAGGAGTGGTCAAATGATATAGAGTATTAGATATATGGGTCAAATATGTACATGCGCCAATTTAAACGTGTTTCGTTTTGGCCTATTTCAGTTGAATACCCCTGAAAACATTTAAATAGAGTGGAGTGGTATGCTAGCTACTTTGACAATGACAGGAATAGAGCGGGGGATGTCACATCACTCGGTTATGTACAGGTACAGTTTAACATTGATGAGTTCAACGTTTGTCTGCAGAACGATCAATCCGGATTTTATATTCACACCTCGTTCATCTCTAGTAAACCGAAAATTCAACAAATGCAGGATATGAAAAAACAATAGCAATGCAAAATGAGCAACAACTCTAATCCAGGGACTTAAAATAATGTACTTAGGTAAGTATTAGGCCTCCCCTCCATTGTAAGCGGAAAGCCCCAGAAAAAAAAAGTGTTTTGTGCATCTGATTACACCATACTATTCCCTACTACATACTATAGTATGTAGTTGTGAAAATTTTGAATCAATGTTTATTTCTTATTATTTCAAGGTGTCCTCTAAAACCCTAAAAAATGTACTCCTTGGGCACCAAAGGGTGCAAAAATATGGATCAGCAAGGCTAAAAGCCAATATTATACAGTGTTTTGTGATCTGCTCATTTCACTGAAGAATTGTTTAAAGAAGTTTATTAAATTATTTCTAAAATGTTCTTTTTTGCACCGATATTTCCCACATTAAAACATAACTGAATGCTTAATAGAAAATAAAACAATTCTAAAACACTATAAATAAGTTGTAAATATTTTTTACATTCATTATAACAACCATATTTTTTTATTAACAACATCGTATTCAAATACGCGCCGATATGTGATCAATGTGATCATACGCATAGCGCGAAAACTGATTTGCTGCGATAGGGTTTCCTTACTCTCATACAATATGGTGGACCCTCAAATTTCCCCCCACTTTAGTTCTACCTCCTTTCTAATTAGTATACAGATCAGTGGTTGGACTCCGTCTATTCCGAAATATGTCGTATCTATTCCATGTCTTATCGGAAAAATGAACTTTTTAAGATTGGTATTTCTGACTTCCGAGTTAAATGATCTGATTAATTTACGATTTTCCTACTTTTATTGTCAAAATTTGTTTGGATTGTGGTATATTCTCTTCCAGAAGTTTTATCAAGTAGTTATTTAACATCCTGATAAGTATAATGAGAAGTAAGATATGTAGCTTGTCTTTCTGAATGTGTACCTATCTTTTGTTTAGTTTAAAGTTAACTTCTTTTAGGTTAAGAACATCGTAAATTTTTGTGCTTGTATTTTCAAATTTTTAGTTTGCTATTTACATCTTGCAGTATTTAATAATCATGTGTATTATACTAATAATTGGTGATATTATTTCAGAACAAAATCGAGAATCGTGGATCTATCTAGAAGGTTATAACTGAACACGGAGAGGAATAAGCTTGTACAACAAAAGTTAATTTTTCTGTAATAAAATAATTGACAGCAATTGATAAACACGGAAATTGGAGGAGAAATGCCAGCTGCTACAATAGGTAGCATTCAACACCCAAACAACGAGGACTGTGGTATCCGAGATGTTTGGGCACATAATCTAGAAGATGAGTTTAGAACAATACGACAGGTTAGTAACACAGAATAACTCATTATTGAAATATATTGAATGGGTATTTTCCAATTTTACGTTATATTCTGGCCTATTAGACATAACTATTTTTTTTAGATTGTGCAGAAATATCAGTATGTAGCAATGGATACAGAATTTCCTGGTGTTGTTGCCAGACCGATTGGAGAGTTTAGAAGTTCAGCAGATTACCAGTATCAGATGTTAAGATGCAATGTGGATTTACTAAGAATAATTCAGCTAGGTCTTACATTTTTAGATGATAATGGTAAAACACCTGGAGGTGCATATACCACTTGGCAGTTTAATTTTAAATTTAATCTTCAGTAAGTAGCAGTTATATCTATTATATGATTCATTTATACAAATAACATACCCTGATATATCTGTTTCAAGAAGGAAACTAGTGTTCTTGCTAACTACCCTAGAGACTAATTATGACTTTATTAATATATCGTACTTCCATTAAATACATATTTATATTTCAATAAATAAGCAGGTATATGTATGACCAATGACTATGTATATTTTTAAAATCTAGTTTACACTCTGTGTTTACGTATAACAACCTGTATTAAGATGATCCTACTATTTAAAAAAAATCTCATAATTATATTATCTTAGGGAAGATATGTATGCGCAAGACAGCATTGACTTATTAACCAACTCTGGTATCCAGTTCAAAAAACATGAAGACGAAGGTATTGAACCTTTGGAATTTGCTGAGCTGCTAATGTCATCAGGCATCGTATTGATGGAAAATATCAAATGGCTTTCGTTTCATTCTGGCTATGATTTCGGGTATCTTATAAAGTTATTGACAGATAACAATTTACCTCAGGATGAAAATGAATTTTTCGATTTACTAAAATTATATTTTCCGACAATCTATGATGTAAAGGTAGGTGCCATCATATTTTCATGTCTATAAAAAATGTCTATATAATGTGTCTTCCTCTCTTAGTATCTCATGAAATCCTGCAAGAATCTAAAAGGTGGCCTTCAAGAAGTTGCTGAACAGCTGGATTTGGAAAGGATTGGACCCCAACACCAGGCAGGATCTGACTCACTGTTAACGGGAATGGCATTTTTTAAAATGAAAGAGGTATATTGTTATATTAAAAAAAATTTTTTTTCAAATAATAGTTATTAGTTGGTAAATTAGTGATTATATGAGTCGCGTTTTTATCACCGCGACGATTGCTCACTGGGTAAAGCATCAGGTGAGAAAATGGCAATTATTTTGAGAGCTGTTATCTGCTCGGGTTCAGATCTCTCCTGTGACAATTGGCACCTGTCAGGGTTTGGTTGTGGTCTTTTTCATATGTACTCTCCCTCTGACACAAACGCATTGATTCTTACAGGGGGAATATAAATTTCTGTGATGTGATTTAATTTATATACCTGGCGTCAACGGAATCACTTTGGGACTATCATTTGTTGAATTTTAAAGATATTTTAATGAAATTTGATGTATGACATTTTTGATATAAATGCCAATTAATATTCTACACAGCATATTTGTGCAACTTCCGGTTTCGCCGAATATGCATGCAACTTTTGATTTTTAAATAGGACATCCTGTATGTTTTTACATATTTGTAATCTTCAGGTCATGTTCAGTGAAAATGATTGTTTTGTCTTTTTTCGTGGTTTTCTGTTTTTTTATTAAAATTTTGAAATTGATTAAAACAGCATTTATTGCCCAAATATGATTCTAGATGAGGTTAAAAAAAATACAACTGCTATGATAATAGTGTCCTGTCGTCCAGTATCAATTAAAGTTCGCAAAAAGTTTTTTTACAATAACTTGAAAAACTCAAATGGGCATATTCCACTTTCATAACTGCATAAAATTAAGCTTTTCAAGACAAATCCAACATATTAAATGTTGAATTTCGATAACAAATTATTGTAAAAAATTATAAAATCCATATAATTAATTCATTAATTCTGACGCGAAGACTCCACTGATCTGAGTGAGAAACACAATTTTTTTTTGGTAATAGTGTGCTATGCTGGTGTTGAACTATCACCGGGAAAAATGCTTGTTTTAAACTTTGACATCTGTATTGTCCTTAAGGGGGGAAATACAATTAGACCGATGAAAAAAAAAGCAATTTTCATTTTCACATTCACTTCACATTTTTTTTTGCATAGAATTTGTTATTGTAGTATAATCAAAGTTTGAGGAATTACAAATATAATCTTAAAGAATACAAAAATATTTTTTTTATTTATTTATTAACAAAATGGCGGCTGTACATTCGCTCAAGGAAAATGCAAATTTTTGATGGCGTAAGTTCTAACGATCGTAATTTTGATCTGAAACAAACCACGAAAAAAACATTTGTTAATAACACTTATGGTTTGTAGTTAAACTAAGAAAAAGTGAAGAAAAATGACCAACCGACGATTGGCAGAGCTTTGAAGAAAAAATTTAAATTTCACCTTTTTTTTAAACTAATTTTACAATAAAAATATGATTTTGTTTAAAAAAAGTTGATATTTTTTTAGTTTAACTAGAAACTAATATAATAAACAAGAAATCTTCAAAATTTCAGCCCAGTCGGTCAATTAGTTTTTTAGTTATCTCTTACACCAATTCATAAAATGTTGTTTCGGGAAAAACGCGATTAAAATGTTATTTACCTGAATATGATACTATTTACGCCTTAATCAGCGATGCCAGAGGCATATAGTAGGCCTTCAGATTCTCTAATTGTATTTCCTCCCTTAATTTCTAGTTGTATTACGGGACTTAAAAGGTGTTAAAAAATATGTTTATGTTTATGTTCTAGTGTTCATCTAGTATGTTTTCTAGATATTAAATAGAAGCGAAGAAGTTGATATTCTGATGAAATGCTTTGGCAGTGGAACTCATCGACAATAATATCCAGATAGATGCAGTTATCCATCCAGACAATACATTATTTATTTAATAAACAAAACATGCCAAGAACCAAATTTTGTTTTCAAAAGACTGTCATCCAATAAAAAAAGAATGTTTACGATAATATGTTATCGAAATTCAGCATTTAATACATCGTTGGAATTGTCTCGAAAAACTTACTTTTATGCAGTTATAAAATGGCATATGTCCATTTGAGTTATTCAAGTTATTATAAAGAATCTGTTTTTGCGAACTTTAATCGATGCTGGACTGTGACAGGACATTATTATCATAGCAATTGATTTATGCAATTAAGAGCAATTTTTTTAATATCATTCTAGATCAGAAGAATCATGTTCAGGCTATAATTATTACTCTTTTAATCAATTTCGAAGTTATTTTAATAAAAAAAAAATACCAAATAAAACACTATAAACACAAATTTTCACTAAACGTGACCTGAAGGTTCTGAATATGTAAAAATATGGCATAGGGTGTCCTATTTAAAAATCAAAAGTTGTATACATTTCCGGTGAAACCGGAAGTTGCACAAATATGCTGTGCAGACAGTTAAGAGACACATACCAAATATGACATACACCAAATTTCATTATTATATCTTTGAAATTAAAAAAAATGACAACCCGAAAGTGATTCTGTTGACACCTGGTATATACCTTGTGTTACCAGCCAGTTATGAAAAAGGACAAATGAAAGTGAGACGATAGATAAGAAGCAACCGCACATTCATCGAAGGTAGTGAAGGAATGAGACCAGCCCTCACACCACTTGCGCTAGTCGTTAGAACAAGAAGTGTAGCATTTGTCTTTTTTTCACAACCAGCCGATGTCTGCTGTACACACACGGTATATATATATATATTATATATATAAGTTTAAAATAAGAATAGCATTTTCTAAGTTGTCCTATTGCCTGTCTTTATTTGCAGATGTTCTTCGAGGATACTATTGATGATTCCAAATTTTCTGGACATCTTTATGGACTTGGTACCTCCTTCGCTGTAAACGGAACATCAAACAATTATGCAAATGATAACGGCGAAACGACTAACTCCTCATGAAATCAATTTTTACTTTGTTTATTTAAACTGTTAAGCTTAAGATAGAATCCGTGATTCTTTCAATAGATATTTACGTAAACTTCTATTTGTTTGACTAGGTAAGAGTTTTTTTTATATTACTACAGAATATTAAATTTTAACCTACTACTAAATAAATAACCTAACCCACTTATTTAATAAAAAATATATAAATTATCATTATGTTATTTTTGTAAATTTTATATCTTTATTAGTTTCAAAATTTATTTGCAATTTTTAATTTGTAACTATAGTTTTTAAATAAAACGTATTTGGTGAAATGATGTAATATATTTATAGTAATACTGAAAGTTTTTATTTGAGCCTTATTATAAGGATCAATGACCTTTAACAAAAAGTTGTATTTGACAAAGGCATTCATATAACATGGTGAATATTATAATGGTAGATTCTCCAACATTTATATGAAAACAAAAATCAGATCAATTTTTATAGCATTTACTGCTAAGAAAGATGACGACAAATTTTAAGAATAACTGCCTACTTTTACTTCTGTTGTAGATTTTCTTCGCATGTATGTTGTGTACAACAAAAATGTATCAACTTATAAAGTTTGTTTGTCTTTGTTTACACTTAAAAACCTAAGTGGCATAGAATAACCACTGAGTGAGAGATTCCTACTTTTTGCAAAGAAAAAATGTAGAGTAAATAAAAACCCACAAAAAGTAGAAGTGAACCTACCACAATCATTTTAAAAATATTGAAATAATTCAGTTATGTCTAACAAACCCAAGTATTGGCTCTCAAGTAGTCTCAAGGTCTGTCAAGTAGTTAAATAATTTATGTTTATTCCATAAAACTAAAAGATTTCCTTGCATGTTGTATTTATTAGACATTGAGAATTTAGAATACCTACCCCTTGTTTTAAACAGTGGCGCTAAACTAGTAAGCACAGAAGTTATGACCAGAAAGAAGTATAGATGAATATCAGTGGGCATGGTCAACCATGCAGGCGCTGACCTAGCATTGAGGTAAGCGGTAACGCTTACCTCAATGCTCAGCGATGGCTTATATAACGGCCATCCAAAAAAAAACCTCATCAAAGTTGGCCGAAAAAAAAGACGTATTTCTATTCTTAATCGAGTTTATAATCTTATTTACTTGTCAAGGCTGTCACATCATATGACAGTCATTGTTTATTTTACAAATTGTGACAGTCACCTTGTCAAAAGTTTGACATGACCGAAAAGTTTCGACATGACCGCTATTTTCATCTCTCGTTCATAGCCAGAGTTGATGACGCCTTATTTGGATGTGTCTCTTTTACAACACTTAATGCCGCCAACAAGTACCAGACCAAATAAGAGATACAACGAACTTGGACAAGCAGTCAAAGCAAATACTGTAGTAATACTGATACAAAACATTTTAAAAGTACCGACTCTGTGGCAAATATACAAGGTTTGCTTATTTATAGGGTTATGTACTATACAAGTTTTAACATTTGCTCATTGCTTTCAGCTATCTATTCAAAACAGAACGTCCTTATGCTATGATATTAGTGCTTGAATAAATTATCGGCTAGGTTACTGCTTGCACAGAAGAACGCGCCCATTAGTTTCGCTGGATGACTGAAAAGGGTCAGTTGCTCACCAAAAGTCATGGAACTCAAAAAGCAGTGGAAGTTTTAGATACGCTCATGAAGTAGGCTAGTACGTTCTTTCTATCAATCTGTTGGGATAGTAATAAATAAAAGTATTTAGAATGGTGTGTTGTACTGTGAGGAGCTATAAAATAGACAACAGAAAACTTGGATACTAAGCTAAGGATGGAACGGCGTTTCATTTGTAAGCGTCGAAATACCTGTCAGTTGCCATAAAATCTGGCACATTCCTTTCCGCCCTACCAGCTTCACTAAATCGGTACTCTAAAGCATCTCTAAGTCCGCTTTACAGTTCGCAATTTTTATTTCACGCATGCGTATTTATGTTTGTTCGTGCAATTTCTTGCAGATAAAGCCCGGAATAAATAAATGTCAATCCCGGAGCTATAATTACTCTCAACATCCACATTTTCGAACTTTTACGTTCCGCAGACTTCCACATTTCCGAACTCTCGTCACCTCGGGATTACCGAACTGCTGGCGCATGCGCAAAGGGTTTTTTCTTGTTCATTCTAGTACTTCTCTTTGTTTTTCGAGGTTTTTATGCAAATGTAATACATACATACATGTGTACATGTTAATAAAATAACGTTTTTCTGAACAAAAAAAATGTCAGGTGCAAAGGAGAGTGATGCAGGTAATTATTTTGTAATTCAAAGTAAAGGTCTGTTTTATTGAACATTTTGTTGACGTAACCTATAATAATTTCAAACTGAAATGAAAAATTATGAGAAAATATGTATTTTTAAGAAAACCGTGATACGAAACAAACATTATTGTACTGTTTATTTGCAGAGAAAAGAGCCTGCTAAGAGGCTAACCTTGGAGCAAAAGCTGGATTTCATAAATCACGCAAAAAATGGTGTTAAAAATGTTGATCTATGTAAGATGTACAATATTTGTAAATCGTCAGTGGCAGAAATTCTTGGAAAAAAAGAAATTTACTTTGAAAAAAACTGAAAAAAAAGACGAAAATTGTGTGGACGGATTGACACAATAAAGTGCACCGGTACTTATGATACGCCATTTGAAAGAAGTGTTTTTCACTGGTTTGTACAAAGAAGAACTCTTGTCTCAGGTGTGCTGCTGAGGGAGGGCGATTTCCTCTTTGCTGAATTCTGTGACAATCGAAATGTTTGAATACAATCGCATTATTGTGTTTACATTTTTGTTCTCATTTCAAATTTTGCGGTTTTTTGTCGTCAACCAATCAGCTACAAGTTCGGTTATGTGGAAGTACAAGTTCGGAAATATCGTGAGAAAAAGTTCGGAAATATCGTGAGTTCGGAAGTTTGGAGTTCGGATATGTGGATGTTGAGTGTATCGCGGCTATCTGCAATTTTACATGTTGGCAACTGTTTGACATAACCTCAACGTTCAACGTGCTGTGCCATCGTTTGTATTGTGTTGGGATATATAAAATTTCTGAATTTTGAGGTTTTCTGAATTTTCCCTCGAGATTGTTGATCATTCCTATTTTGTTATTTTTATTGTTTAAAATGGTTCAACATTTTTGTAGCAAATGAGTTTATCAGTAATATTTTAGAGTGGCTGACAATTAGCAATGAAAATTGCAAACTGTAAAATAACACCGAAATAAATGCAATAAAAATTACTACGATCTTGCGCAATAAAAATTACTGCGATATAAATTGCCGCAAGAAAAATTACAGCAATTTTTATTGTACGCACGCGTATTTGTGTTTATTTGTTAAGAAATTGTCCAAACAGACATAAATACGTGTGCGCGCAATAAAAATTGCTACAATATTTCTTGCCGGCAATAAAAATTGCGAACTGTAAAGCGGCCTTACAGCTGCCTTAAAATTGTAGAAGACCGTTTCTTCCTCTTTTGTAATTTGGCTGTGTATTTGCTATCCCTAAAGGCCGCTTTACAGTTCGCAATTTTTATTGCCGGCAAGAAAAATTGCAGCAATTTTTATTGCGCGCACGCGTATTTATGTCTGTTTGGACAATTTCTTAACAAATAAACACAAATACGCGTGCGCGCAATAAAATTGCTGCAATTTTTATTGCCGGCAATAAAAATTGCGAACTGTAAAGTGGCCTTAAGTCAATATGGGTCAATATGGATATATACACTATGTGTACACAAGACATTGGCCGGTTGTGAAAAAGGACAAATTATACATTTCTCGTTCTAACGGCTAGCGTAGGTGGTGAGAGAGTCCGACTTTTTCCATCACAATGCGTAATGCGTATGCGGTTGCTTCTTATCTGTCGTCTCACTTCTGTTTGTCCTTTTTCGTAACTGGCCGATGTCGACTTTACGGTAAAATAAGTTCTCTATATGTTTTGTGATTATCATGATCGACAGAAACTGTTAAACATTGCTGTTGAGTCAAAACACATAGTAATTTTAATCAGGTTCTTGGATCTTCCATTAAGATGTTTTGTGTAGTACCATTCATGATGTAAAATATAATTCCTCCTCTCCAAAATTTTTTTAAATTGGATTTACAATATGGCGAGACATCCGTCTTTCAATTTCTTAGCAACCTATTACCATCTATCTATCTTTAATACTTATGTATATCTGTGATTGTGCGAGCCGATGCTGCAGGATCTAACCTATACGTATTCGATTTTTTTCGTTTGTTTTTATGTTATTATTTATTTTTTATTGAAACTATTTGGAAATGAATATCATGAATACGAAACCGAATAGTGGTGCTATAATCCTAAGTGAAGCAAATTTACCTTCTGGAGTTTTTTACAAAAATAAGGCACTCATTAATAATGTCAATTTTTGGCATAAATTTATTGTAAGGATTCATTTAATAATGTATACCTAAACCATGATGAACTAGACTTGTAACCTGATATTTTTTAGATTCACAATACTGCACATATTCCTCGTAATATACTCTTAAGAGCTATTTTAGATCATGTTCATCCTTTTGGATTTAATTCCCGTTTGTTTTGGTAAAGATGATCATACTTCAGGTTTTCTAGCAAGAAATTGCGGTGGTGCTATTGAGAAGCTATGCAAAGATAATTTAACAGTACCTAACCCTAATGGCAGTCGCCCAGTAAGTTTTAACATTTATTTGGTTTAAAAATAGCTTTATAGGTCCAAATAAATTCTAACCAGTTGTGTTCTAGTTTAAGCTTACTGTGATTTTAAAGTTTTCAACCACTTCAGAATTCAAGATTGATGTCCAAAAGAATATAACTAGTGTGTTACTCAAACGGTTTGACGTAACTACAAAAACATTGGATTTATCCAATTTCCATGAGGACCCAGGTAAGAAACTTCATTGTAAATGAGAATTTGTGAAGATGTATTAGGTAAAGTAAATTTTCAATTTTTAATTTCAGATCTATCAGAATTTTGTCCGTTATCTCAACCAAAAATTATGTTCTTTGTGTTACACCTATCAAAGAATACACTCGCTGAACGTTATATATTGTGTAATAATCTTATAAAAGTTATAAATCCTTTAGAAGCATTAGGCGGTGTCAAAGTAAACTACATTGACCTAAGGGATAACTTGGTAAGAAAAATCATTAGTGTTGATTCTGTAATATATCTATGACTCTTTCCAGATCGTAAATCCTGAAGATATCGCCTATTTAAGAGTATTTAATCTTACTGATATTTTGTTAGATGGCAATCCAGTATGTGAAAAACTAGATCAAAATACCTACATAGAGACTATAAAAAAAATACTGCAAGCACATCGAGAGAATAGTAAGTCTGCTTATTTTATCTTCCACACTTTTCGCACAAACATGATAGTCTAGAAAAAATTTTACATATTTATAGAGTGGTCAAAATTTGTATTATGTAGGTAATATTTTGGAAAATTTCTGGATGGGTGGATAAACAATTGGTAGAATAAAATGTTAATAAAGTTATCAACAATTTCGAAGTTATTTAACCCTCCAGTAGGTGCGCATAGGTTAGAGACGTGGTAGGTCGCGTGGACTACAGCTGTAGTCCATGTGAAATATCGATATTTTGCCAATGCAGCAAATTACATGCAAACTACAAATAAATATATCTCAACTATCACTTATTTTTAAGGTGTTTTTAATGTTAGTTTTATTTTCACGCTACGATTGCAACTAAAAAAAAAATAAACACCAAGTAATCGAAAAATGAGATTTATTCCTGCAGTGTTGTATGTTCTGTCATATAACAAAATGACCGGTTAATGAAAAATAAAAATATATTAAATATTATATAGTAGAGGCATGACACTTATAAAAAAAACAGATTTTTTAAAGTAACTACATAAACCTATTCACTGCAGCTGCAGCTGATGCATATGTCTTTCGTTTTGCATGCAAATTTTCCACTATTTTTCACGTATTTTTGTTGCGATTTCTAGGACATATATAGCAACGTGTTATATCATGTTCACTCTGCTGGATTTCCAAGTCACCCTGTTCTATTTCACTCCTTTCCTCGTCACTGTCATTCGCATTAGAACTTTCATCCTCAGCTGTCAATTCCTTATACCACTTCATCCATACTTCTGGATCACGTGACCCCATAGTTGCTTCGTAAATTATTCAACTCCTAATGCTGAAGAATACTTGTTACAAAATTATTCTAATAAAAATAATGTTGAAACTTACCAAAACTTAAAAGTAATAAAGTTACACAGTAAGGCGCCTGGACTACGATTGTAGTTTGTGCCAAATAAAGCAGTTATAACCACCCACTCTGCAGATTTCATTAATACTGACCTTTACCTCTGCATAGATAAAGGTTTAAGAAGCAGCTACTGAGAACCACGCCAGCGCATTATGTCAGTTTTTGACGTAACACATAATTGAATATGGCTGGACTACAACAGTGGTCCACGCGCGCATTGGAGGGTTAAATTTTCGAAAAAAAAATCGAGACCTTGCACAAATTATAAAATGAAATATGTAAAATTCATGTATACTGAATATTATTCATTACTGTTATCAAATACATTAAACACTTTTTTATGTTTCAAAATTTTTTTATATACCATAAGCATTGCTCCAGAGCAGCAAGCTGGTTCAAACAAAATTTCTTGACCCATGAATGAAATACCATGATGGGGAAAGTTCTTTTCATTGTTTTTCATTGAGAATTTAGTTTTTATATTACATATTTGTATTCAAACAATTTGGCACACTTCTAATGTATTGAAGGAATTGGGTGCATTATTTACTTCTATAATGGGACTATTATTTACTCCTACAATTATTAAAACACATTATTGGTAATGATAATTAAACTATCATAGATAATGACATATTTTTTTCGGTATAGATAATATATGTGTAATATATATATTTTTTCAAGTTGTTATTCTTTTAATTCAACAGAAATTTTTATTCACTGTTAAAAAAAAGGTGGAGTCAGTTATAGATTTCTTTCAATGTAAGTGTGTAATGTATTTAATATAATATATTTGTTGTTTAAAATGGATATTATTTGCAGGATGGAGTTTCACTAAGAGAAGGAAATATGCCAACAATAAGAACAAATTTTCTATGCAATACAGAAGGGTTTGACTTAGTAAATCAATTTATAGAACATTTTTTTTACCGCTTATGATTTGGGAAATCGTGGCTTACTAGAGCCCTTATATCATCGAAATGCTCTATTTTCCCTTACTTCCGAGTACCTTGATGGACAACTTTCGTCACCTAATGCGCAGTAATTATAGTCAAAGTTTTATTAAAACAACTCTGTTATACTTAGTAATAATATAAACACTTTTATTATGACATTAAATTAAAGGATAGACGAAAAAACAGAAAACAGTTTTATCTAATTTGAAACATGGAAGTAGTTGACTGAATAAAATTCACAGTTCACTTAATATTTTTCACTTCAATAACAATAATAATAACTTAATAAAACAGTATTACTTATAGTAATCTTAGGTAATTAACATTTATCTCTAAATGAAACTACTTTATTTTTTTAGTATGAGACCTTATAATAATGTCTCCAGAAATCTGTTAAAAGTGGCAGATTTTTCACGAAACAGTGAATTCTTATTTAGAGGGTCTTTACAAATAATGAAACTATTCTCCCAGTTGCCGCCCACTGAACATGATCCTTATTCTTTCAAAGTCGATCTGATATATTCCACGGTAAGTAGAGAAAAATACATAATATGTATACGCAAATTTTTGGAAGTTAAAAAAAATGCATTAAAAAAGATGGTTAACTGTCCATTTTTACTGAGTTACTCAGTCCTTTACCTTTCTCTTTATATAAAAAAGTCTTTGTGGTCAACAGAAAAACGAATTTGTTTTGTAGACATTTTGTGCTATTATTTGTGTGACTGGAGTGTTCCGAGAACTGCCTAATAACCTCTTGGATCCTGAGAGACTCCTCGGTTTTACGAGAACATTTGTCATAGAGATACTAAATAAGGACGGGGAATGTTGTATAACAAATGAACAACTCCACCTTTATAATGCCTTGTCCACACAGGTAGCCAGTAGTTTTAAGATATCGAAACCTCTTCAATCAAGTGGCATACCACATCTTCCTAATAGCAAGGAACAGCAACAGTTGGCAGATACTTTAAAAATTATTACCAATCTAACTACAGACTGGTCAAGAAAGTAAGTACCTACATAATGTAACACATACATATTACATCATTTCTATTATCTCTATATCTCCATATTTTTTACTAGTTCTAATCTGAGTTCTAATTTTGAATTTTAATATACGTTTTACAATATGTGAGCTAAGTGAAATAAGCTATTAAGTGAAGTACGAAACAAAATAGAGAGACTATATATATGAACAAACGCATTAGGCTGTAATTTTTGTTGTCAGCAATGTTGCCAATACTATCCATTTATGATTTAATTTACCATTTAAGCCAATTTAATGGCACATAATTTATTTACATTTTGTACATCGCACATTTAATATTATGGAGATTTCATCTATCATTTTACCATATATTTTATTTTATCATATCTAATACTCATAATCAGACGTTGTTTTTTTTTACAAATGATTTTCCACTATTTTTGTGACGTTTTTAAATACTGTTAGCTGGTTAATTTGGTAGTTCTGCCTTAAGTATTTAAATTCAATTGGGTGAGTTGTATTTTTAACAGCCATTAATGCTATTTGGCATAGCAATACTGTCAGCACTTTAGTTGGCATGCTGTCTTTCCTCTGAGTAAGGAGTCAATCTCACCACTACACCACAATTTTCATAAAACTGGTTGCAAGTAAACTCGTCTGGGCTTTCCGCTTCATCAATGTTCCTAATTGCTTGCTGTGCACTGTATATTAGATCTTCTTAAATTTTAATCAATAGATTGCATCACCTATTCAGCTTCTCGATATATTTCTCTTCCACAACATAATGTGACTTTCTTTGCTTACATTATGTTGTAAATAATATTTTTAATCATCCGTAAATTATCTGCACTTTACCTATATGTACATTATATAGCCATCCAAAAAAAAAAAAACATCAAATCTGGCTATGAGCGAGAGATGGAAATAGTGGTTATGTCGAAACTTTCAAACTTTTGACAAGTGACTGTAACATTTGTAAAATAAATAATGACTGTCACATAATGTGACAGCCTTGCTAATTAAGTAAGTTATAAATTTAAGACAATAGAAATATGCCTTTTTTTTTGCTCAGTCAACTTTGATGACGTTTTTTTTGAGTGGCTCATTATAATAGCTCTGTAGAGCCAGTTTGTGAAAGTTTCCCAACCATCAGAAGTAGCGGTCCATCTGAGTTTTGTAGTAAATGGAACAAGTTAAAAAGTCAAACACAACTGGTCCAATATTTCTGGCACTTAGAAACTATCAAAAATGCTTGTGCGAACAGACCAAATATCTTAGCAATGTTCGGTAATAAATCAATTTATTTATATTTCAGGTGTTTGGAGGAATGCAATTACGACTTAAAAAAAGCATTAGCACTATTTGTAGATTTATATAAAGCTGACAGAATTCCTTCAGAGGCTTTTCTTAAGAGCAGTATGTAAAGTCATGTATATTATTGTCTTAGAATAATATTTATAATTTTACCCTTTGTTATTAGTTTTCTTATTTGTAAAAAATAGTTTTATTTGTAAAATAAGAAAAGATGTAAGCACAATTTTTCAATTTGTTTTATGTGTATCCATTTATTAGAAGTTAGTGACAAGTCGGTAGTCGTTTTGGTCGTAAAATGATCCGTGTAAAACATTGTAATTTATTACAAAATATATAAATACATTTTAGCAAGAAATGTGAGTGATATTCAATGATTTTATGTATTAAATCCATTTTTTAAACCTGCCTCTCCATGATACCATTCTTTAAAAATTCGAGTAGGTTCATGTTTGATTTGACTTTACGACATTTTTTTGGATGGGGTGACAATGGCCTTTTTCCCATAGCGTCATCTTTGTAAGCTGTTTTCAACATTAGAACAAAACAGCGCTAGCAAAAACAATCGCTGCAGATAAACAGAACAAGCCAGGTCGACAACACAGGCGGCACTGAACTGGCAATGAGTTGCGCTATACACGCCAAGCGGCAGAAATGCGTACTATACAAGCTCCGCTCACGGCAATGTTGTTCTGGTTATTTTTGGGTACCCCCTCGTATATAGATCGAGTATACGTCTCGTTTAATTAGGTACTTGAAGAAACTACAGCCACAACATAGCGCTTGTCCGGAAGAATAGTGACACATCTCAAAAATGACCAAAATCAAGTTATTACTTGGTATGGACTTAAAATATGATGGACTTTTATATGAAAGAGTGTCACAGTGGAGTTTCAAATAATAAAAAAAAACTTCACTATACTGCTCAATGAATGACTGTAATTACTTTCAAATGCGTTTCTTGACAAATTCTAATTTTCGAGATGTGTCACTATTCTTCCGGACAAGCGAATTAGGAAGACCTCCATATGCTGTGATACAGCTATCATCTATTATTACAGCTCTGTACTGAAAATATTCCAAGAGTGCGAGATGGAAGTTTAGGCAGATATTCTTTATCGGTAATTTCACATTCAATCGAAAAAATAGCGGTTATGTCAAAGTCCGAAGCGTAACTTTGTTGTCAAACTTTTGACAAGTGGCTGTCACATACATAAAGTGACAGCCTTGATAATTCAATAAGATTAATTGAAGGTTAACAATAGAAATACGTCTTTTTTGCTCGGCCAACTTAATAACTTTTTTTTGAACCCTTATCTGCATATTATACCGGAGTGATATATTAGATAAACTTAAACTCGTTTTCGTGAATATTTTTTTAACTGATGGCTATAATATGTCAAAATCTAAAGGCTCGATCGGAATGAAATTTTGCTCACATCTTCATTATCAAGATGTCAAGTTAATTCACATTAGAAAACGAGTAGTAGAAGTTGGAAACATCGATCTTATATTCCAACAGTGTTTTTTCAAGAGCATAAGTGTGGTAATTTGTATTTCTTTTAATGGTTTTTGTTCTTACGGAAGGGAGAGTCGCCTTTTGTTGCGTATCCGTTTAACTCCAGTTCCAGCTAAAATTCGTGTCCATATAAAAAAATTAGTTGGTAATTCCATCAGATCGATTTTATTAGTTTTATTCGGTATTTATCCACAAAGGTATAGTGTTTAAAAAAAGACCCTCTTTACATATGGCAGTCACTTTACACATGGTTCACTCTAGGTAAAGTCTATTCTAGGCAAATTCTCTTTTGTGGTATTTGAGCAATTTTTTTAGTAAGTCTATGTATATGAAACAATGGTCACACCTCAAATACTTATTCAAAAGATAGATAACCTTGAACTACAAAACACACTATGTATTTACATATACTACATATATATGTACATATGTGCCAGCAGATCTCATTTTTATTATTAGTTGTAATAAAAATTAGGTAACATTTGTTTCGTTTCTAGTTTTTAGCTTTATTTAACATATTGCATTAATTAATAGTGTTAATATACTTATTATACATTATGTATATGAGTGAACATATAAACTCGTGAATAAAAAGTTAATAGCGCATCAATTAATATTTCGACTTTGCATTAATATTACAACATAAAGTGAATGATACTCGTATATGTATGTATACTTCTCTATGCGTATATTTATATACAGGGTGGCAAAAAAAGTTGCGCATAATGCCGGGAACTTTTTAATAACCTTGTCTATGAAAAAATGCCCCGATTAAAGTTTTTCATCAGTTTGTTTGCCATATTTATGGCAACAGGAAATAATTTTGTTTTTTCGAGGTTGGTTGCTATGGAGATCATTTCTTTTAAACAACCCGTAAATTGTCTCTCAATATCTGAAAGAGCAGAGTTTTCTCTTTACTGTCCACTAAAATTTGATACGGTTGCATAAAGAAGTTTTCCCAAAAACACTTTTACAAGTTAATTCTTTGAAGTTAATAAAAAAAGGTAATCAAAGTACCTGTGAAGTTAAGATGTTCTCGTGACGTTTATGTCATAACAGTCATTTCTGATTTTCTGTATTTGTGTTCAATATTTACTTATTTCTTTTGCGTTGTTAATCAAAAAAGGTAATCAAAGTACCTGTGAAGTTAATATGTTCTCGTGACGTTTAGGTCATAACAGTCATTTCTGATTTTCTGTTTTTGTGTTCAATATTTACTTATTTCTTTTGCGTTGTTACAATTTATAAATAAAAAATGGATCGCTTGAGTGAGAAAAACTTTAATACCGAGGGAACATGGAGACGCAGGGATTCCAATGCATTGTTGCACCTTTCTTCGTAGATGGAAATTTAAATTCTAAAAAATATTTAGAACTGCTAAGAAATCACAGTATTCCTATAATCTTGCAGACTGTGTTCCCGAGTGAAAATAATGTTATTAACCTATAACAACTATAGTTCCGACTGGATGGGACACCACCACATTTTTCGGCAAATATCAGAGAGTATTTGAATGTAGAATTTCTAGGACGCTGGATGGGCGGGTACATTTAAATGGCCAGCGCGCTCCCGGATCTAAATGCCTTAGATTTTTTCTGTGGGGGTATTTAAAATGTAAAGTTTATGTTAATCGACTAGATAACATTGAATACTTGAAACAAAACAACTTTCAACCCTTTCAACACCTCATTCATTTTGTTATGTTTTTTGCGAACATTTCTTTATGCAACCATATAAAATTTTGGTACCAGTCTAGATTATGGGAAACACAGTTTTGACAAAATTTTAGTTGATCTAGGCTAATTAGGAGGTGCTGAACACGATGCAGTTGGTCCCGTGTTACGACGACGCTTCGTTTTCGAGATACGTAGGGAAGGGATATTTCGGGTTTTTAGGCCACGGAGCGCACAAAACTGGTTTTCGCGGGACAAAGTGCGCCTCAACATAACCTAACCCATTGACGTAAATTAACCTAACCTAACCTAAACTAAAAATGTTGATTAAAACTTAATGAAAAGTTTCAACCTAACCTAAAATAATCTAATTAAGAAGATAAGATTTCTTAATGGTGTTAAGAAAAGCTTGAAAAGGTCAGCAGGGAAAAGTTCCTCTCTTGTGCAAAACTCAATGGCCTGGCTCTCATTATGTGGAAAATTTAGTCAATATACACCATGATACGTAACATGTTTGTAAACAACTGGACCACGTTGCAGATATTATACTACACGTGGGTTAAAAACCAGTTTTCGGACCTAACCTACGGATTGTCATTTAAAAAAATAAAGATGGTTCTCGATAACAACCAAACGCGAAAAGACAAAAATATTTCATGTTGACATAAACATGATAAATAAACTGATAAAAAATTTGATTTTTGCAACATTGTATAACAAATGGTTACTAAAAATCGATAAGCATGTATGTACATACCTACTCGTTTGTCTATGTGCTAAGAACCACAAACATTAGAACACGTGTATATGAAATACGGATTCGACGTAGTTTTCAACACTGATAATGCTTGTCATATTTCTAATCAGGTACAAGTAAAGCAAATAGACAGTTTGATAGACAAATTTGGTTGCTCTAAAATTATATTGCAGTCTTAATATTTTAACACAATATTAATTAATCGGTTTAGTTGCAATTGGGTACAAATTACATTTTATTATGTAAACTTTTATTCATAATGTGACATATTTGTACTAATATACTATTATAGTAGCAATATTATCTCTATAACAAGCAGATACGCATAAGAGAAAGAACTCATGCTTGCCTATGTATATTATATAAATAATTCATAATAATTACAATGCAGATGGATAGGTACATCATTACCTATATGTATTAATTGACGGACAATTGATCTAAGTATTCCATTCGCATTTAGTGCACTTTAGTAAATACTTAAGTGAAAGTTGAGTCGTTATGTAGTGTTTCTTCCATATTGCTAAATATTGGGTAACCCAGAGACCTTAAACCCTGCCTCTTTTAAATATGTTTGCCGTAAGTAATTTCTGTTACATGTGATAAACCGTCAGTTAGTTAACTTGTTGATTCCTTCGATACATATACGCCTATTTAAACGGTAAGTGAATTGTTTTATTACATTATATCGAATAAGATATCTGTAGCTAATATATTGAGGCCACAAAATTGCGTAGAATCAATCAATCACGTTCAACAAAAGAACGCAAAAAATGGTTTTAACTAGGTGTAAGTATCAGTTCTATAGAACATGTTATACCACATAACGAATTATTTTTAGGTTTAAAACTATAGATAATTGGAAGCTATCTACGGAACTACGCAATTTTCTAATTAATGCCATTAAAATCTAAAAAAAAATTACTTGCTAAATTCGATTTTTGGGTTTTATGTGACTATTTTTGTAGCATTTTGTACGAATGAATGGCATCAAAGCTTTATTTGACCTTAAACATATACTTTAATTTTTCACTATTGTGATATACCCTGCTCTTCTCACACAACTAGTGTAACTATTTAGGGGTAATGGAAACACCATACATGTTTAAGAACTCGACTAGTAAATGATACCTAAATATCTTGATATGACTAACTTGAGAACACGCCAATATCAGTTTAATTTTCTTCTTAAGGAGTATGTTTCTTAAGGGTATCGAATTGTTTTGCTAATTAGGTATTACTCAAACAAGCCTGAAATTGAAGAAGTTGTTAGAAACACTCCCATACTAGACTGCATACAAAAGTCTACCATACACAGTCACATCTCGTTGACTTTTAATCGAGCACAGAACAAACCAGCGCTGTATAAAACTCTAACGCACTTGCTAGTTTTTCGTACACATACATAGTACATACATACAGGGTTTGTCCGGAAAGTAATATCAGTGATCTTTGAAAAATGGTTTTTATTGGTTCTATGTGTACAAATCTTTAGAAACTTTCAAAATACATTCCTCCTGCGTCCACACATCGGTTCTAGCGGGTCTTCCACGCATCAAAAGCCGCACGGTAGTCGTTTTCCGGAATCGCCTTTAAAGCGTCGGTGCAAGCCTTCTGAATGTTTTTCACCAATCCAAAATGCTGTCCTTTTATTGGGGTTTTGAGGCACGGAAACAGAAAAAAGTCTGGGGCGGGGGCACATCGGGGCTGTAGGGAGGCTGGGGAACAACGGTGATGCATGCCTTGACGAGGTAATCGGCCACGAGGAAGCAGGTGTGCGAAGCCACATTGTCGTGGTAAAGCTTCCAGGATTTTGAGATGTCTGGGCGGACGCGATTCACCCTGCGTTTCAGCCGCTTCAGCACCTCGACGTAAAACTTTCCGGTTACGGTTGTCCCCTGCGGAACGAACTCATGATGGACCAATCCCCGGCAATCAAAAAAGACAATCAGCATTGTCTTGATCTTTGCCTGTCCGAAAGACAATCGACGCCGAAAGCCTTCTTCAACATTGGAATGGTTTCCGCAGCACTCTTCTCCAGTTTCACACAAAACTTGATCGCAATCCGTTGCTCAAGCGAACGTTGCATTTTTTCTTGCACCGGGTCACTGTAACGACTCTCAAAGAACGACCGGTAGCCAACTGACGCTTGTTGGATCTTGTTGCCAGATCCCCTCACCACAATCCCAGTACGTAAAGCGCGGGCTGGCGCGTACAGTCTCGGGAAAAAAAATTCACTGAAATTACTTTCCGGACAAACCCTGTACATATGTACATAAAGTGTTCAACGAGTCAGTAGTACCCGTTGCCCAACCAATATTATGTTTTGCAAGGTAGACAAACTGCCGATCTATACTTATTTACATATATATTTATAATTTGCATTCTTAAATATCTTTGACTTTGAGTTACTGTGAAATATTTACCTTACTTTAAGACTTCAAGTAATAATTAGGTACACTTCATACAAAATAAAAACCTATGAACGTCATGAAACACGTGTTTAAGTTTTAGAGTGCGGTGATGCCAGACTGTTATAAAATTATTCAGTACTTAGAAATAATTTTGACTAGCAATGGATGGATTCTTTGTATTTGTTTATTGTTAAAATAACTTTTTTTTTCAACATTAAAAAGAGAAATAATTTTAAAAACATATAGATACATTTTAAAAGCCATTGGTTGGTGTATATGCAAGTACAGAAAAGAGTAGATGGTAATAGTTAGTAAAGATTTTTTTTAAGGGAAGGAGAAACTAATAGAAAAAGGCACACGCAAGTATTGAAAGTATTGTTTTTTTTTTTTCTGATTTTTTTTGAAATCTTATCACACATGCCTGTGTATACCTACATATTTCCAGTGAAAATGAATAAGGTCAGAATCTATTCACCTAACTTCTGTTCATACTAGTAAACGATGCAATTTCTTCAGTTAAGTTGTATTAAAATTACGACATAATAGGATATAGAGCCAATCAGTGTAAACATCAAAGTGTAGTTAAGCTCAAAAAATCCACATGCCGTAAATACAAACGGTCGATTTGTCAAGGAATATGCCAGAAGTATCAGGTTGTCCTGAACGATTTTTCGTTGTCCTTGTCCATTACTCGTAGATGCATCGATTAGTGCTTCATATACGACGAGAGATGTCTCTTTGATCTTGCTTTTGGTTTTCGCACAGGCAGAGGATATCATGTGAGCCAGCAACTAAAATATTTCGTTAATGTATACGATTCAAGAGTAACTTATGATTAATGACTACACATGTTTAATATATTGTTAGTGCTACAAGTGACAATAAGCCGCAACATTTAAAATACATAATGTAAAAAAATATACAAATCGATTTTATTTTGACGGCGTATAAGATAAACCTCATTCAGTTAAAATTTTCTTGCCGGAAGCAAGCTATAAATTAGAGTATATGGTTTTTTAATACTGAATATTTTTTATTATCTGTCTTTTGTCAAATAAGTTTATTGACATATTTGCTGACTAATGTTTACTACTGAATATTTATTAACTGACAGATAATAATAAATATTCAGTATTAAAATACCGTATACTTCCTCTAATTTATAATTTGCTTTATACGAGGCGTGGCTATTAAATAACCGAATTGTTGTCATAACACTTTTTATTCGTTACCAGTTACAGTAGCAACTTTTTTCGCCTTCAATGTACTCCCCTTGGAGATTTTTACACCGCTCCATATGACTTTTCCACTGTTGAAAGCAGTGCTGGAAGTCCGCTTCTGTCAGCTGGTTCAGAACCTTCGTCGCTTTTGTTTTAACCTCGTAAGTAAAAAACCTCGATTCATCACAAGTAATCATCGTGTCTAATAAGCGTGGATCAGTGTCAATGTTGGTTAGAATGTCAGCGCAAATGTTCATTCTTGATTCCTTTTGCTCGGGAGTGAGGAGTGTTGTCACTATTTTTGCGCAAAGCTTTACCAAGTTTTTGTAGTTGCAGTTTAACAAGAAACTTGAGATAACCCGTTACTCCATCTGAACACTTAACATTTTTTCGACACGTCACTAGTGGTGGGTTGGAAAGTATGACCAGACACAGTTCTGTTCAAACTTGTGGCGACACGCTCGCAGCGCGCTGGTAGCAGCATCAGTTCGGTTATTTAATAGCCACACCTACTACTTAAATGGTTTAATGGTCCTGTTTATACCTCTGGAGTATTTCCTACTTACCAAGAATTCTCCACACTGAACAACATTATATCCAATATCGCGCATTGCTATATGAAAGGAAAGAATGTTGATATCAAGCGTAGATAGCGTAGTCGTAGAAATACTAGTAACCACGAAAACGAGTATAGCGAAATATATCGCAAGTATTGGTGCTCCAAATATGCTATTTACTGTAAGGAACAGTTCATATAATAACTCGTAATCTTTCATCATCTGTTTAATTAGAAGTATTTCAATCATACGAGTTCCATTTTTCTTCCCTTTTGTGGTAATTCTCGAAAGTTTTACGTTTAAAAAGTCTAGTATTTTCTTCACTGTGAAAATAAGACTAGAGAACTGTAAAGTTGTCAATACTACCAAATATTTGTAATAAAATAACAAGATATGCTTCATCCAGGAGATTACTGACAGACTCTTGAACGTAAGAATATAGTCAAAGTAACAGACAGACGACATACCGAAAGTGATATGTGTTGCAATGCAGTAAATGAGAAATTCCAGTTCTGCTGCATTTAAGTGACTCTTCAAATTCTGACACACAAGAGAAACCGTCTTGAAAAAGTTCTGTACATTTTCTTGCTGCATAAGGTTTATGGCGATAGCCGAAGTAAGGTTAGCCACAAATAACGCCAGGATGTTCAGTCGACTGAAATGTTTTCCCTCGTCACTGCTTATTAGTAAAATATGCATTCCAATTAAGAAGAATAAATACAAAAAAGTGTGTATATAACTGGACAGTTTTGATTTCGGTGTATGAAAAATGTACACGCCACTTAGTTTTGAAACAAAATTTAAGGATTTACACCAAATAAAAGCTTCACTCATCTTTTAGGTATGTAAATGCATGTAAAAATCTTTCAGCTGCCAAAGACAATATAACTCTACTTTTATTCCTGCTAACGAAAAGCACATTGTTGACAAATTGGTTGCTAGGTATCATAATGTTGCAGGTCCGATTTAATGATGACTGTATATCCATACACAAATAAAACATACAGAATGATTAAAACCCTTTTACGAGACATGCCAGTGAATAATGGTTTTCCGACACTTCGCTTTCAAAGTTATCATTTCATTTCATTGATCGAATGTTATACATATGTGTATATCCTTTTCACCGCTGGTTATCTTTTAGATTTGCTTTTTCCGAAGCACTCCCAGTACAAAATTTAATCTTCCAGTGCGTCTAGGTATTACTACAAGATTCTAATTCAGATTTTACATTTAGGCCCGTTGCACAATTAACATAAACGTAAAATTAACCACAACCACAAAGATGGAGTATATCAAAATAATGTTCTTGTCTACAACTAATTCAGTTAACATTAGCATTAAGAATGACCTTCAATCGTCAATAACCGTAAACATAAAGATGAAATTATTTTATGAATCTATTTTATCTTTACGCTTAAAATTACGTTTTGCCAGTTATACCAACCTTGTGTCTGTACTCTCGTGAAATGTGGGTTAAGGGTTACCCTAAATACAGTAGGAATCAACACTAATTAATACTAAATTACTACATTATTAGTTAACAATTCGATGTCCACAATTTCTTCTAATTCCAGTATCGTTTCTATTTTTTCACACAAAATGTTTAATTTAGTGATATTGGCTAAACTGAATCCTCTATGCGGGAATTTTAAAATACACACGAGTTATACGATGATTTGTTGAGACAGAACGTAAAAATTACAGTTATGCTTATGGTTATGGTTGTGGTTAACCCAATTGTGCAACAGGACTTAGGATGGAGATCAGACCATTACAGTGTCAAGCTATAGATTATTTATTTTTAAATGAAATATAGTACTCTAAATACAAACGAGTAGGTATATTATGGCATTTAAGAGCCATAATCATTTTTTTTAATTGGCAGTTAAATATATATGTATCATGATTAAAACAAAAATTAATGTTTTTGTTTTAATCATTGTCATTAAAACAAAAATTAATGTTTTTGTTTTAATCATTGTGCCTTTGAATATACAGGCACACAAAATAAAAAAAAGTTTCAAACCCCGGGTCCAAACCACTTATTCTATACGTATTTTGGGTCGCTGATTCCGAATCCGGGGTTAGTTTTAGTGGGTTGGCTCGTTATCTCTATCAAAAATACAAAAATTGTATCAACATGAAGGCAAACAGAATTCACATCATTCAAAATTCATTTCACACGTCTTTTTGGTCGTCGAATTCGAATTAAGAGTTATTTTGAACCATAGAAAGCAATTTTTTTTGCAAGGGCGAAAAAATGTAAAAAAGTGTTGCTTTTTGTGGGAAAAACCTGGGATTCTGTATTTTTTGGACTTTAATAGCTAGTTTTTTTTAGTTTTTTTTTTTGAGTTTTCAAAATCGAATTCAGCCATGGTACGCTCATTATTTTATTAAAATGCGAAAAAATGTAAAAAAGACGCAAACAGTGAAGAAAAAGGCTAAAATGTGACTTTTGTGTAAGAATAGCCTGAAAATAGGATTTTTTTTACTGAAATGGCTCGTTTTATATGTTTTTTTTTTTAATTGTTCGGTCTAAATCTGTTTTAACCTTCAAAACAAACGAATGCAAAATAGTAGCCGTCAAGTATATCATTATGTATAAAAAACCTTGAGCCAGAAACAATTTGTCAGAATTCATCTCCCACCATTCACATTATTTCCTTTTGCTGTAACGAGTTCTTTTCTCTTATGACTGTTTTACACACACCGATTTTTCTCATAATAAATTGTACAAGTTGACCTTCAATTTATTGGAGTACGTGTAAAACAGAAATTGCGCCCAATTTATTGTCCACAATAAATTGTAGAATTTAGAACTTGCTCTAATTTCTTAGCCAATTTTAGGGATATTTAGTAACTTTTTACATTTATTTCATTGTGCCAACCTCATAATGAAATAAAAGATTTCTCTTAGGGACAAACCTGTGATAACTCTTGGGTTTTAGTCATTTGAGAGTTGGCAGTGTTGAAATTGGCCAATAAATTGTTACAAATATTGCAAAGTGTATAAACAGTTACTAAAATTGGACAATTTATTGAAAAATAAATTCTACAATTTATTGTGCAATAAATTGGTATGTATAAAACAGTCTTTATATACTCGAAAATAATGAATTTGATTATTACGTTTTATTTTTTTTATACTTCTGATTTCACAGGAAATGCTTCCAACTTATTTTTTGCTCCATCATGAGTGCACCACAAAAAAAAAACTTCAAAAACCATCGATAACGATAAAAAAGATATAGACAACAAAAAGATTTAACTGTGATCTATCAGGTTGAATTGGTATCACTATCTTTTTAGTTTCGTTTCTTGATTTCACAGTTTTAAAATGGCAGTGAAACTTTCAGAATCTGCGAATTGGCATCTTGATGATGCGTGGATATGATGACCGTCAAGATCTTTTGAAGAGTTTCGAACTTTCGAATGAATTCTATTTATCCGGGTCGCCAAATTAGTAAAATTATGGTGTGTGGGACAATTTAGGAATAGGAAGCGTTTCGTCAAGTACAATATATACACGGTGGAGACTTTAACTGGAATATATTCGCTAGCGGGGTAGTGAATGATTTTTAAAAAAATTCCCGAGACAACTTTTTAAATGTATTTACCTACATTTTGCAAGTAATGTAGAAAAATATAGCCCTTCAGGGGTGGCTGAAACCACCCTCGACATGATTTTTTCAAATGCAACTCTATGGCTTGTGACCCCTCATTGTAAAGCTGGTGGAAAGAGGAATCCAACGCACTGATCAAATTTTAATTTTTAGTATGTTTGTAGGGTTGCATACAATTAAAACGTAATTTTATAGTTTAATTTATTTTTAACGCAACAATTTCGTACTCAAAATGTGTGTTGTTTAGTTTTGGAATGTAAACCTTACTTTTCATATGTCCCCACAAAAAATTCCAAGCAATTTTTTGCCACAACTGATATTTGTTATTTTTTGCTAGTGTTTTTACACGGCCGCAAAGAGTAATTTAGTTTGTATACTGTATTCAGAGTTTGAAACGAAGTGTTATTTCAAATTGGTGAAAATGTCTTATTTAACTGAATCACTAAAAATCGAAATTTTGATGATGATTGGATATGGTGATAGGGCGCGAACTCAATGCGAAGTTGTTCGTTTGTTTCGAGAAACGCATCCTGACTTGCCACCACTAAATCAAGGTACCATTAGTAAAATTGAGGCACAATATCGAGAGATGGGTCATGTCAGGAAAGTACCGAGTAAGAGGCAGGCTGTTGTTGATGACGACACGAAGTTGAATTTGTTGCTTGCTCTAGAAGAAAATCCAATCACTCCAGCCCGTCAACTGGCCCGTGATAGTAATCTTAATCACAAAACAGTTTTAAAAATACTTAAATATGAGAAAAAACGCCCATATAAAATTCAATCTGTTCAAGAGCTACTTGAAGATGATCCAGATCGACGAGTGGAATTTTGCGATTTATTGATGACTTGTATTGATCAAAACCAGTTATCTTTAGAGTGGATAATTTTCTCTGACGAGGCTACTTTTACATTAAATGGGCACGTAAATCGCCAAAATTGTCGTTACTGGGCTGAAGAGAACCCCCATTGGATGAGGGAACTTCATACTCAGCGCCCACAGAAAACTAATGTGTGGGCCGGAATAATACAAGATAGAATTGTAGGACCATTTTTCTTTGATGACACTCTTAATGGAGCAAGATACTTGCGTTTACTCCAGCACGAACTAATGCCAGTGCTATGTCATTTATTTCCAAACCCCTTAAACCCTAACTTGACCGACGAGAGGTTATGGTTTCAGCAAGATGGGGCCCCACCACACTATGCTGCCATTGTTCGTCAGTATCTGGCCAGAATTTTTCCCGGTAGGTGGATTGGGAGGCGAGGTAATATTGAGTGGCCAGCAAGATCTCCAGATCTTACACCACTGGATTTCTTTTTGTGGGGACATCTTAAAAGTAGGGTTTACATTCAGAAACCCAACAACATAGCAGATCTGCAGGAAAGGATAAGAGAGGAAATCAGAAAAATAACACCGCAAATGTTGCATAATGTAAGGGACGAATCCTACCACAGACTGGGATGCTGCCAACAAGTGAATAGTGCACATTTTGAACAATTGTTACGTTGAAAATAAATTTAATTTTTAAATTGTTTTAATTGTATGTAACCCTACAAACATACTAAAAATTAAAATTTGATCAGTGCGTTGGATTCCTCTTTCCACCAGATTTACAATGAGGGGACACAAGCCATAGGGTTGCATTTGAAAAAATCATGTCGTGGGTGGTTTCAGCCACCCCTGAAGGGCTATATTTTTCATATTACTTGCAAAATGTAGGTAAATACGTTTAAAAGTTGACGTGTCTCGGGAATTTTTTGAAAAAGCATCACCACCCCGCTAGCGAATATATTCCAGTTAAAGTCTCCACCTTGTATTTACAGAGGTGGACATCAAAGAACAGCAACCGATGAAGATATCAGTCTAAATGTTTTATTAACGATTCAAGAAAATAATCACTAATTATTCATGAGATCTTCCACACAATAAATTCATGAGCTCTTCCAAAAATCTGCCCACAAAATTCTAAAATCCGCAAAACTGAAACCCTTCAAAACGCATATTGGTCATGAATTAAATGAATATCATCGAAATCGCACATTTTTGCGAATTATTAACCGAATATAGCCTAATTCTGTTAATCAAATAGTATTTTCTTGATACTATTTTCAACAAATAGTATTTTCTGAAGCAAAGTTTTGTCTGAATAGTTAATTAACGGTTAATATTCACAATTGCTGTTATTGGTCGTCTGAATACCCTCATTATATGAAAGAAGTCCTTACGCAGCATCCTCGAAGTGTTAACATGTGGACTGGTATAGTTGTAAACATCATACGGCCATTTTTCATAAGAGGAAATTTAAATGTGATGGCTATTTAAAAGTATCGAGGAAACGAGATTGTACCAGCATTTGTGGCTCACTTTTAAAATTCAAACAGACCTAATCAAGTAAACGAGAATATTTGGTTTCAACAAGATGGAGCTCCGCCACATTTTACACGTAATATTTGTGATTATTTGAATGAAACACTTCCTGTACGCCGGATCGGACGATGAGGAACAATTGATGTCCAAGTGAAATGTCAATGTGAAGATTTTTTTCTGATAATCACTTAAAATATAAATTTTATAAAAATCGGCCAAATAATCATTAGAGTTAGAAAAGACAAATAACTAAAATCAGCCGTATTAACCCCACAAGTGATATAGAATTCGTTGAGACATTTTGTTGACATATTACATCACTGCCAAGTGGTAAAAGGTATAATTTTGTACATTTATTATAGTCTCAATAAAATTAAAAGTTGTTTTCAAATATATCTTAATTTTACGTTATCGGTAGTTTTTTGTGTGTGTGCTGCACTGTAATAAATTGTACATACTTACCAGATATGTCACGCATTCAAAGGTATTGATACCAACTACGTACAGTCTTGTATTAATAGGGACACGATCTTTCAACAATCCAAACGTTATTATCATAGTAATTGTGCTAACTACGTAAATCAATATGACAAAATATATCATGAGTATCGGTACACCAAATATGCTGTTGATGTTCCCTACCATCTCGAACATGGAATCGTAGCATTTCATCAGCCATTTAATTTGGAGGGTTTTCCTACGTGGAAGATGACCTCTTTTTGGTCTTTTTTTATTACAAGTTCTCGAAGTCTGGCATTTGAAAGTTCAAGTGTTGTTTTCATCGTAAAGACGAAGCTTGAAAACTGTAGAGCTGTCACAATAACTAAATACTGATAACAGAACATTATTGCAATCTGTAGCCAGTTCAGTACTATTAATTTGTCTCTATTTATAAATGAAGGAATTATGCAACCTAATAAAACTGGAGCGAAGGCAATATGGACCGCTATAAAATAAACGTAAAACTCTGTTTCCTCCTGTTTAATTCCATTAAACTGGTCCTTTAAGTTGAACCGTAGGAGGTAAACATGTCTGAAAAACTTCTGAATATTTTCTTTTTTTATTAGATTTATGCAAATAATTGACGATATATTCGACGCTAATAAAGCCAGGAAAGCCAAATGGTGTAGAAATAGGGGTAAATGGAAGGATTGGTTAATAACTGCTACCGTTATGTAAGCTGCAAATAAAACTAATACAGCCACTGACGAATACACATAATCATACGTTCTAGCCTTCGATTTAGAAAACGTATTGAATCCAGCCCATTTACAGACGAACTGTAGAGATCTGTACCACACAAAATGTTCTCCCATTGTCATACAGTGAATATAGACTTAAGCGTTAAGCTTTACATTTTATGCAGTAACTAAAGACACTAGCATGAAACGATAAGTATTCCTCTACAACGTTAAGTATTAATACATCGTTCTACTTACATAATGACTGCTTTTCTCGTAATAAATAAAATTGATTTCTGGATAATTGCTTCAGGAAATTATCTTAAGGTGTCCTTAAATGATGGTATGAAATTATCAGGATAAAAATAATTGTAATTAGTTGGTACAATTTAAATCTACTTTCCGATGTTAGAGAAAACTTGCTTTAATTTCTCAGTTTCTAAAAATTGAGTGACATAATTTATTTTATTAAAATGAAATGTTTTCGGTTATAAATAGGGTTGATCGAATTGTGCCGTGGGACATTGGCGTACGGCGTCCCCATCATAATAAAGTACATGTAATACAAGAAAATAAGTAATATTAATTATAGCAACAAAAGCAATGATTTAATAGTTTATAACCATATATGTATGTAAAACTTACCCTCTTAATTAGCTTGATGACGTAGCTTGGTTTACAGTACTATCAAGAAGTGGAGAAGACTCGTAAAACATTGTAGCATCAGATAAGTTTCTGTAGTTGACTCCGAGAGTCTTGTTCGCCATGGTGAAAATATATGCTTATATTTTGAGAACGGCCGTTCGTCATCTACTGATGTAATTCAGGCATAATTAAAATACTTTTTGCATTCACTTAACAGGTCTTTACATGCACCATTACAAATTTGTTTTAATTTGGTGAAACAGGTGTATTTCTTTAGATTGTAGATATGAATTTAATTTGTCCACTATTTGTAGCGACTCCGCTAATGACAACGAACTGTTTCTGTAATTTTTGTATGGAGCCATACAAACTTTTGTAGTTACTATGAATAGTTTAAAGCTGTTTCAACGAACACATACCTATTGAAATTTGGTTTGGCTTTCCTTAATAGCTGCAGCTTTGGCCGGATTAAATTAACAACAGCTTTCATTTAAAAACATAAAGCTTTTATTTGCTGGAAATATCTCGTCAATACATAACCACAGCCGTGCTTTTTATTGCACTTTTAATCCACTTTAGTAAGTTTCTGCGTACAGTTAGTAGACCGTTACGTAACATTGTGCGACTTGGTAATGGCATCTCTAGAACGTATTTGTTCCAGAATTCACGCCATTTTGTTTGATGAACATAAAATGAATTCTCAAGGGCATACTCTCTTTTTTTATTTTTATGTTTCACATCATTTATTTACTATTTCTATACTATTGTTTACTATTTTATCTATGATATGATAATAAAACAAATGTGGACTAATTATCTGTGATAGATTTTATGTATTTGATATAATTTATATTCTTATATTATTGTATACTATTTTATCTGTTGTTTTGTATGACGTATCCTATATACAGTGTATGTATCAAAAAAGGAAAAATAAAATATTATTATTATTATTATTATTATTTATGTGACGGCTACAATCGCGTTTATCCCTACAAAGCAGTTTTTCCTTACATCCTCTACACATTACGGTCCGGCCATCACAAAATACATCTTCGAAATCTCCGATAAAATTCACTCTAGGCGTTTGCTCGTGTGACAGTTTACACTACCGGTCAAAAGTTTGGGTTCACCTCATAATTTTCGAAAAATATCGATAAAATCAAGGTTTCACTCAATTATTGTTATTTATTAGCATCATTTATGACAAATTTACATATCATTACGTGAACATAATATGTCGACTTTTACAAATAAATCTTCATATTTTGTATTCTTCAAAATACCCGCCTCTCGCTCATAATACAGCAACGCATACTCTGGGCATATTTTCGATGAGTTTATGCAATGATTCCGTTGAAAGTCGATGCCAACAAGTTTGCAGGAACTCACAAAGCTTTTTTGGATTGGTTGGTTGCATTTTCCTCACTTCTCTGTTCATCTCATCCCACAGCAATTCCCACGGCGCACATATTGACGTCGTCCGTTAAAAATTTCAAACTTCGATTCATCTGAAACAACACGTTTGACCATCGTTCAACCGTCCAATCTTTATGTTTTTTTTTTGTCCAATTCAATCTTTTAACTTTGTTTTGTTTGCGTAGTAATGGTTTTTTGGCGGCGATGCATCCTTTCAAACCGCAATCCCGCAGAAGTCGCTGTACCGTTGAAACAGATACTTGTGTTTCCCGTGTAGAATTGAGTTGCTCACGAATTTCGGGAGCTGTACGAGTACGATTTATTTTGCTTTCAACACAGATGAGCTTGTCTTCTTGTTTTGAAGTTGCTTTAGGCCTGCCAGAACGATGACGATTCTGATTACATCCTGTTTCGCGCTTTCTTTGCAACGCTCACATGACTGCATTTTGAGAAATATTCGTTTTTGAAGCAATTTTCCGCGTTGAATAACCCCCTCCGTGTAATGCAACAATAACTGCTCGTTTTTCTACACTTAGCTCTGCTTTTCGGCTCATTTCTCTATGATAAAAACATAAAATATGTAGTTTTTTTTACCTTTTTCAATGATACGCTGATATTCTACGGATGACTTCAATTTACATGACAATATTTCTTTAGCTTTACGATATTGAATATAAAAAATGTTTTAGTCACCTTTTTGTACATAAAAAAAAACAAAAAACAGTAGACAATATGATTTTTCTAGTGAACTTTTGCAATACAAAGATGTTACGCGTTGTATGCACTGGGCGCATCAAAACAATGCGTCCCGTCGTAACACGTTCGAACTCGATTTTCGCATTGCCCCACCGCGCCAGACCCTCAACTACACACTAATCAGGATCGTGTTCTAAGTCGACATTCGTATGACACGCGTGCTCAATAGAATATAATGAGTAGCCGACGAAATTGCGTAAAATTAAAAAATGTACCAAGTGAACCCAAACTTTTGACCGGTAGTGTATTATTGAGGTAATATTGACGCCAACGGCACACACATCTCGAACACACTAATAATAATGCTAGAGTCTGTCAGACGGTCGGACGAAACGACTGAAGTTAATTCCTCGCGTGCCGCGCGCCGCTGTTTTGTGGCATGATCAGCCAACCCTAATCATAACTTATTCACCATATTACTGTCTGCTCACTTCAATGGATGCATATTGTATAATATGTGATTGAGTAAAAAAATGTACCTATCGATATCTATGAAATACATTTCTGAGTAATGAATATTTGAGTAATGACTGTTGTTTTGTTTCCAGTATCTTTAGGTATACAAAAATTATACCTCTATTGTATTAAAAAAAAATGAGCTTGGATGGTAAATTAAGCAAAAAAGTTAAGTAAAAAAGCTAAATTATAGTTCTATTTTTTGGCACCCTGTACATAATTGAGAAATAAAAAAAGAATTGTTGCATAGTTTTAGGGTTTTACTAAGCACAGTACCAAAGTTGGTACTTAATTTTCTGAAATGACCGTTACAGATAGTTTTAAATGTTATGGTGCTAATGCACGTTCAAACCTCATAAAAGTTCTAAATACCGTGTAGAATTATAAAATGCAAAAGAAAAGGTACCAGTAAGTAAGGGATTACTTTTTTAATCTAATATTAATGTAAATTGTCTTTAAGTCCTGTTGCACAATTGAGCTAACCACAACCATAACCATAAGCATAACTGTAATTTTTACGTTCTGTCCACAACAAATTAGCATATATGTCGTGTGTATTTAAAAACTCCCGCATAGAGGATTCAGTTTAGCCAATATCACTAAATTAAACATTTTGTGTGAAAAAATCGTAACGATACTGGAATTAGAAGAAATTATGGATATCGAATTGTTAACTAATATTGTAGTAATTTAGTATTAATTAGTATTAATTCCTATTGTATTTAGGGTAACCCTTAACCCATATTTCACGAGAGTGCAGACACAAGGTTGGTATGGCCAGCAAAACGTAATTTTAAACGTAAAGATAAAATAATTTCATCTTTACGCTTAAAATTACGTTTTGTCCAGGTATACCAACCTTGTGTCTACTCTAGTGAAATATGGGTTGAGGGTTAACCTAAATACAGTAGTAACTAACACTAATTAATACTTAATTACTACAATATTAGTAAACAATTCGATATTCATCATTTGTTCTAATTCCAGTGTCGTTTCTGATTTTTCACACAAAATGTTTAATTTAGTGAAATTGGCTAAACTGAATCCTCTATGCGGGAGTTTTAAAATACACACGATTTTACGCAGATTTGTTGTGGACAAAACATAAAAATTACAGTTATGCTTATGGTTATGGTTGTGGTTAGCTCAATTGTGCAAGAGGACTAAACTCTAAAGACTTTCGATATATGGGCGTTTTAGTTCAAGTCCCAACTTTTCAAAAATGAGTGATTTCTACAAGCCCTAATACTTTTAATGAATTGTTTCAATCACTCACCATATATTATTAAGTTTGTGGTCTCTATATCCTATTTAAACTTCGATGTCGTTTTAATTCTCACATTGTAACAGGGCCGTAGCCAGGTGGGGGCGGATCAGGGCGGCGCCCTGGCAGGCCGAAATTTCGCCCTGACAGAAGACTTCTGAAAATAGAGACGAAAATCTAATAAATATTTACGTTTTTTGTAAAACTGATATAATTATTAAAACATTATATTGTTCCATTCCATTTATTTATTTTTCGAAAAATATAAAACAAAACATAGTGTTACGAACGCTGGGCCAGTCCGCCCCTGCCTGTTTTGACGCCGGCTGACCAAAGCAGCCGATAACCTGTGCTGACGTAAGACGCCCAGAAACGCCACGAGTATTCGCGACGGTTCGACTTCGCGCGCTGGAGGCTTCTCGTAGATACGCGACCCTTCTATAGGTGGATATAACGCGGGGTTTCGACGCGGGACGGAACAGTTCTATTTAAAAAACCGGCGCGGCTTACAACGCGGAAGATAAATTGTATAGAAATAAATTAGTGTAAATAAATAGTGTTAGTTTAAATGTACGAGTTTAATTTTTCACACCTCACGAACCCGAAATAAATAAAACGTTACATTGGTGTCAGGTGTGGGGTGTGGAAAAAAACTGAACAATAAAAACATTTAAATAAATAAATTCGCGATAAATAAATTAAGTGAAATGGCTTCAAGACAGGTATTTTTGAAGGACCTTAAAGTGGCGGATTTGAAAAGAGAACTCGAAGAACGGGAGTGCGAGACGACAGGGAAAAAGGCCGATCTGCAAAATAGACTTAAAGAAGCTCTGGAAAATGAAGGTGAAAATCCCGACATATTTTTATTCGAAATTGCCGGTGACATAAATTCGGCGTTGCAAAGTTTAAAAGGAAGCCTGGAACAGAAACTAATAGAAAATGGTAGTAACCTGGAACAGAAATTTGAGGAAACGTCTGGAAACTTAAGAGGGATGGAGCAAAACTTAAGAGGGATGGAGCAAAGGTTGGTCGAAAATGCTACTCAAATGCAACAGAAATTTGAGGAAACGTCTGGAAACTTAAGAGGGATGGAACAAAAACTAATGGAAAATCATACAACTTTAGAAAAGATTTTACGGAAAATTCTAGTTGGCTCCAGAAACAAATGGACGGCAAATTTGGGGAAATAGAAAATAAATTAGTTACCGTAGAAGAAGAATTCCAGAATAAGTTTCTAGAAATGGAAAGGAAATTTGCAACGTTGGTTTTAGAAGGTGGGGAACAACAACGCATGATAAATACCACTCTGAAGTCACCTGGTAGCGACATCGACAGGATGACTAATCCCCAGGCAAGTAGTCACATGGAAATGTCGAAAATTCGCATGAAACCACCACAGTTTGATGGTAAGAGCTCCTGGGTCAATTACCTACGGCAATTTGAGGCTGCAGCGAAGGCAAATGGTTGGTCGTTGGCAGAGAAGGCTACAGCGCTGACATTAGCACTACGTGGAGATGCCACGGATATATTACAGACGCTTTCGCTTGAAGAACAAGAGGACTACCATCAACTTGTCCGACATCTGGAAATGCGATATGGTCAGTCTCATCTCGAGCATGTCTACCACTCGCAGTTGAAGAACCGCTATCAGAAAAGTAACGAATCGCTGCAGGAATTCGAAGCGGACATAGCGCGGTTAGTTCGTTTGGCATATTCATCTACGCCGGAGAATGTCATGGAACGACTAGCCGTGCAGGCATTTTTAGATGGTCTGCGTGACACTGAGACCCGTCAAGCTCTGACTCTCGCTCGTCCCAGCAAGTTGGTGGATGCTTTGGCGCGAGCTTTGGAATTCGAAGCTGCTAAACAGAGTTGCAGAGGTCAAGCTAAGGTCCGTAGGATGGAGGACGGTGTTGAAGAAGGAACCTGCAATGAAGCAGAAATTAGGCGAGTCGTCGAGGGCATGTTGGAAAAGAGGCAAATTCGGTGCTGGAATTGCGGTAAGGTTGGACATGTCCGTAGTCGCTGCCCTAGAAATAAGGAAACGTCACCCTCGTCGGAAAACTAAATGAGGTTGACCGTAAGGGGCAATCGTCAACCTCTAAGAAGCAAGCCCCAGAGAAAATTGCACGAGTCGCATCTCTTCAACACCCGTCTAATAGTGTTTTTGTCGATGGACTAGTCGATGGAAAAGAGAGACTGTTGCTATTAGATACGGGTGCAACGAGAACTATCATTAGACCAGATATTGTTGGAACCGCAGCAAGAATTACTTCGACCAGCTGGCGACTACGTACTGCAACTGGAGATCCCGCTACCATTCGCGGTGAGACCAATGTCACGATTGTCATTGGAAACGTGTCGTTTGAACATCGAGCACTGGTAGCTGAAATTGAGGATGAACTTATCCTTGGAATGGACATTATGAACACCAAGGGATTTGAACTGGACTTCAAGAATAATGTTCTGAAAATAAATGGCGAGGAAATCGTACTACATCGAAAGACGGAGGAAACAATCCGAGTTGTCCTGGCAGAGGATACGGCAGTGCCGGAACGAAGTGAAATGATCTTGGACGCTCATTTGGACGGTAACCCGTGTGTTGGAAATATAATGATGTTTGAGCCAAGGTCTCACGACGGCGAGGTAGCAAGAGGAATAGCTGTAGGAAAATCTCTGTTGCTGACCGAGAAAACAGTACCGGTGAGAATAATGAACCTCAATCATCACCCAGTGAATCTTAGAAAAGGAATCATTTTAGGGTACTGTTCTTCGGTTTCCTCCGTCATTCGAAAATTAGATGCTCAAGAAAATTCAGTTAAGAAGATTACAGGCGAGTTAGCAAACCTCCTATCATCTTCCTCAAGATCCTTGAGAAGTGATCAAACGACGAAGCTAAGGAGTCTGATTACTAAGTACGCAGATATTTTCGATGATGGGCAAGGTGGAAAGGGCAGGACAAATGTAATCCGACACAAAATTGACACGGGCGACGCTCGGCCCATCCGACAAACAGCAAGAAGATTGCCATTAGCCAAACGCGAGGAAGCCGATAAAATCGTGCAGGACATGGAAAAAGATGGAGTCATTGAACCATCTAATAGTCCGTGGGCTTCACCAATTGTATTGGTAAAGAAGAAAGATGGCTCTACCAGATTTTGTGTGGATTACCGTCAATTAAACAACGTGACAAAGAAAGACAGCTATCCATTGCCTAGAATCGATGACACCTTGGATACTCTATCAGGATCAAAGATTTTCTCAACCCTAGATTTGAAGAGTGGATATTGGCAAGTAGAGTTGGCACACCGGGATCGAGAGAAAACTGCGTTTACTCTGGGTACAGGACTATGGCAGTTTACCGTAATGCCGTTTGGATTATGTAACGCTCCGGCAACCTTCGAGAGGCTGATGGAAACTGTGTTAAAAGGACTCTCTTGGAAGACATGTCTTGTATACCTCGACGACATCATCGTGGTTGGAAAATCCTTTGAGGATCACATGAAAAATCTGGAGGAGGTCTTTCAACGTTTGCGAACCTCTGGCCTAAAGCTTAGCCCGAAAAAGTGTCATCTATTCCAGAAGGAAGTGAGGTATCTGGGCCATGTTGTTTCCAGTCAAGGAGTGGCAGTGGATGACCAGAAGATCAAAACAGTGCGAGAGTGGCCAGTACCCGGCAATAAGCATGATCTACGAAGTTTCCTCGGGTTATGCACTTACTATCGTCGATATGTGCCCGGATTTGCCAATATTGCCAAGCCACTGACTCGACTCACGGAAGGAGAAAGACGGTTCCAATGGGACGATGAATGCAGTGAAGCGTTTCGACATTTAAAGGAAGCGTTGACGAGTGCACCTATTCTGAGCTATCCTCTCCCAGATGGAAAATTTATTTTGGATACCGATGCCAGTAATGTAGGTTTGGGAGCAGTTTTGTCTCAGATTCAGGACGGCCAAGAGAAGGTTATTGGATACTTCAGTAAAACCTTGTCGAAACCTGAGCGAAACTACTGTGTTACCAGGCGGGAGCTACTGGCGGTAGTGAAATCTGTCGAACACTTCTATAAATACCTGTATGGGAGGAAATTCTTGCTGAGAACGGACCATGCGGCGCTAAAATGGCTTCTACAGTTCAAGAATCCTGAAGGACAGGTAGCCAGGTGGATAGAGCGACTCCAAGAATTTGATTTCGACACCGAACATCGTGCAGGCAAAGTTCACCGCAACGCTGATGCGCTATCCAGAAGACCCTGCTTTGAGGATTGCAAACATTGTCAGCGGGCAGAAGAAAAGGACATCTTAGTATACAGAACGACGGCGGTGAACGATGATTGGCTGTCGGAAAAGGTTTTGAAAGACCAAGAGAATGACCCGAATCTGAAACCAATTGTGAATTGGAAGAAAGAAGATCGGAAACCCACTTGGGAGGAGGTGTCACGGTATTCACCAACCGTAAAGTCATACTGGGCTCAGTGGAACTCCCTCGTCTTAAGCGATGGACTCTTAAAACGCGTTCTGGAGAAATCAGATGGTACCGAAGAGCGAAAACAACTGATAGTCCCCAGAAACAGAGTGCCAGAGGTATTGGAGGAGATCCACAATGGAAGCACTGGCGGACACCTGGGAGTAACAAAGACGCTGGGAAAAGTTAGGGAGCGTTTCTACTGGGTGAACTGCACTACTGATGTGAAGGAGTGGTGCAAGAAATGCGTGGTGTGCGCTGCAAGTAATGGTCCGCAACGGCACCCGAAGGCTCCAATGCGACAATACAACGTGGGTAGTCCGTTTGAAAGAATTGCCATCGATGTAGCAGGTCCGTTTCCGGAAACGGATAATGGAAATAAATACATCGTCGTCGTGATGGATTATTTTAGCAAATGGGTAGAAGCGTATGCCCTTCCAAACCAAGAGGCTTCTACTGTGGCGGACGCTCTCATCAAGGACTGGATTTGTCGATTTGGTGTACCTCTGGAATTACATTCGGACCAGGGGAGAAATTTCGAGTCGATTCTGTTTCAGAATGTGTGCCGTACACTCGACATCCGTAAGACAAGGACAACTGCACTGCACCCGCAGTCAGATGGAATGGTGGAGCGAATGAATAGGACCATCAACCGGTACTTATCCAAAGTAGTCTCTGACCACCAGAGGGACTGGGACCAGTTTCTCCACCTGTTCCTGCTAGCCTACCGGTCGTCAATCCACGAAACAACTGGACAAACACCTGCAAGCATCGTGATGGGCCGTGAACTGCGTCTACCCTGTGACCTGAAGTTCGGCTGTACACCAGGGGACGACGTGGCTGGAGAGGACTACGTCAGTACTCTACGCCAGAGAATGGACGACATCCACGAACGAGTCCGTTCAAATATCCAGGGCGCCAGCGACCGCATGAAGGAGACCTACGACATCAACGCCAACGATGGCAGGTACCAGCCCGGCAACCAAGTCTGGTTATATAACCCACAACGTCGTCGTGGGTTATCTCCAAAACTTCAAAGCTCCTGGGAAGGTCCGTATGAGGTCGTCACCCGGATTAACGATGTAGTCTACCGAATCCAGAAGTTGCCAAGAGGAAAACCTAGGGTGGTCCATTTCAACCGTTTAGCCCCTTTCGCCGGAAGCAATGACGAACAAGCTGAAGCCAGAGTTCGACACGTCAGTCCACCAGACGGCGAGCTCTCCTTCGAGGAATTCATGTCGCTTCATTCCAACGGCCAGAAAGCTCGCTACGGTGTAACGCGAGAAGAACCACGTGACCTGTTCCAGACTCCTGCTGACTTCTGTCTTGCTCACTGTGTGGCAGCGGACCTCCGAATGTCCCGAGGGATTGCACTTACCTTCAAGAAGGCGTTTGGACAGTTGGAGGAGTTACGCAGACAAAGACCAGAGGTTGGACGAGTCCTTCAAATCACGGCGGCCGAGCAGGAGAAAGAGAGGTCCGTTTTCTATTTGGTGACCAAGCAGCTATCGCACCATAAACCAACTTATCAAACTGTCTGGGACACACTAGTCGAGCTGAGGGATGTGCTCTTGTCCCAGAGCATAAGCAGTTTGGCGATACCGAAGATAGCCAGCGGACTAGATGGCCTGGATTGGAGGGTGATCAGGAGTATGCTAGAAGTCCTCTTCCGGTTTACTGGAATTGAGATTCTGGTATGCTGTTACAACCCCAGGAGATCGCTCAACGAGAAGACTGTGGACTGCTTCTTCTACCAGACCTCCCGATGCAAGAATGGGTCATTCTGCAGGTATCGTCACAGGCCAGGGGATGACACAATTCGAGACGAAATGTCTTTAAGGAGGGGGCAGTGTTACGAACGCTGGGCCAGTCCGCCCCTGCCTGTTTTGACGCCGGCTGACCAAAGCAGCCGATAACCTGTGCTGACGTAAGACGCCCAGAAACGCCACGAGTATTCGCGACGGTTCGACTTCGCGCGCTGGAGGCTTCTCGTAGATACGCGACCCTTCTATAGGTGGATATAACGCGGGGTTTCGACGCGGGACGGAACAGTTCTATTTAAAAAACCGGCGCGGCTTACAACGCGGAAGATAAATTGTATAGAAATAAATTAGTGTAAATAAATAGTGTTAGTTTAAATGTACGAGTTTAATTTTTCACACCTCACGAACCCGAAATAAATAAAACGTTACAATATTTTAAAATTTAGGAAATTTTCTAAATAGACACAATCACCTTAACTTTCTCGGTGAGTCCCCGGCCAAGGTTTATATTATTTTTATGGCCGGATCAAGGTTCAAAAATTATTCTTGGGAAAGTCTATATTTTTTCATTATGATTTTTTTCATAGAAATTCTGAAATGCCAGGAAAACACGTGACCTTGAAATTTTTGAAAAATTTTCGCCTGCGGCGTTATTTTCGCACCTACCGACGCACCTTTATTTTTTTCCGGGTGCCCCCCTTGTCTCGGCCTCAAAAATTTAAGACGTGCCCTGGCTATAAAAAGTAAGGCTCTGACAGCAGTAGCGACCTAGCTACGGCCCTGTAAGTGTCTTTAGCCGGCCATACACATACTCTATTTCCATTCTAAATTGAAAATAGGTAGAAAAAAGCAAGGTTGTCAGATATATTTTCTAAAATTGCTAAGCTCACTATACAAGTAGACTTCATACTTCAGTAAACTGTTAGTTCGTGACGTTCTTAGAAGGCTAGTTTGGAAATATTATAAAAAATACATAGATATAAATTTATTAGTTAGCATTAAAATAAAACGTTTAAAATTGCTGGAAAAATAATTATAAATTATAACAACTTTATGTATCTTACTATACTTAAGAAAATTTTGAAGAGCCGGCAACGCCTGAGCTGCCGGCGGCAGCGAAAGCCCTGGAAATGCTGACCCAGTATACTATTGGATTGCTTTGTATTTAATACTCCTTAAATACTTATTCGGTCCACTGTGCCATAAATTTTTACGACGTCGTTAAAATGATTTACGACTTTGGTAATTCGACTTGTTTAAGACGCCAGTGACGTGTATTTCAGCTAGGTTTATTAACACAGACAATTTTTTGAGATTGTCTGGCTAAATGAGCATTATTTACAGCAAATTATATTACTAATATTAAGAGTTTTGTATGCAGGCTAATTTTAATCTCCTATATTGATTTGAATGAAAAAAATTATTTCACAATTTTCGAATTTATAAAAGATATATGCACGCCCATGGAATCATAAAGTTGCACCGCTTTTTTTTATTCCCCAGGCGTATTTATCATATACAGTTTTAACTGTCAGTTTTCACTGTACAGTTATAGCTGTCAGATTTAACTGTGAACTGAAATGTACACAAACGTACAGTTCAATCCTTCAGTTTTTTCCATGGATTCGAACGAGCAGGACGATTTGGCCGCTCTCGGTTTACTTTTGTAATTTTACAAAAACGAAAAAAAGAAAAAGCGTAAACAGTGGTGCAAGCAGTTTATTAAAAGAATTCAGTGAAGATATTTGCGCATGACTCAAACAGTGTACCAAAAACTGCTTTCGTTGGTTTCCCCTTTGATTAAGAAGAAAGATACAGTCATGAGAACCGCAATATCTACACATGAAAGATTTACTGCTACCTTGAGATTCCTGGCAACAGGACGGTCGTATGAGTGTCTCAAATTTTGTACAAGAATATATCCTCAAGCACTTGGAAAAATTATCCCTGAAACATGTAACGCCTTGTAAATGCCGGCGGTAAATGCTATCTACAGATGCTCCAGACTTCTTTGACGCCTCAACTTTCTTTTGTTCCTTGCGAAAAGCAGATCTTAAGCTGTTTATTTTTGTCACAACAGATTTCTTTGCCGCACCAAGTTCTAGTTCTTGTAACTTTGTCGCTAATTTGTTGTAAGCAGCATCTTTTTTGGCGCGGTCATGATATTCACTAGATTTAACTTGCCATATTCAAGATTCAGATCTATATATAGAAATGAAATCAACAATGACTTGGTTATGTTTACGCGACATCTTTGACCATACGCACCCTCGTTCGTTACAAATTGAACTGAGAACTGTACAGTTTGAACTCCACACACACTCAGTTCAGTTAATCCTTTCAGTTTAAAATATTAAAATTTTATTTATCTCAGTTAAACTGCACAGCTGAGTTGAACTGAGAATGAAATACCCACTCACGTTAAGTTTTAACTGACAGTTATAACTGTACAGTTAAAACTTACAGTTAAAACTCTACGTGTGTGGCCAGCCTTAGAGTATGTCATATTTCCACATAGTCTTTATTTATGTAATTTTTTGTCCGAAGCATTTATTTGGTACACACAATTTGTTGTCAGTCGACGTCAGTGATAAAACAAAGTTTAATATAACGTTTAGAAAAATTAATTAATTAATTTAACATATTCTTTGTCAAATTATAAAGGAGTTGAGGTAATTAATACAATGATTTTAAGTAAACAATACACAATTTATTTCAGAAAATGCAGTATATTGTGCTGTTTGTGGCAGCTTCAATTTCCGCTGGATGCGCGTATCCATTGGGAAGTGTCTCATCTTCAGTCTCCGGAGCTACATCGAGTACTGCAATTTTAATGCCACTGAGCAACCTGGTAGAAACTGTCGATGACACAGTTGGTGCATTGGCAAAGTCAAAGGTAACCACAAAACATCTAAATAGAAGAAGGGCAATCTCCATAGATAAGGAGGGAAACACGCATCGGGGCCGCCATATGCACCGGTGCCCAGTTTTTCATATTGCGCATGCGCGACGCTAAACAGAAATGCGTAGCCGTGCATTGGCATCGCCAACTTCATTTTACAATTTAATTTTTCATACAGCAAACTCGTTGCTGCATAAAAAATTGATTTGTAACCATACCCCACTTTATGATTTTATCATTCAAGGTGGAATAAATAAAAACAATTTGCTTGAAATTATTTATTTCTACAATTATAAACATTTAAAACAATACAGTATCAAAACATATTGACATAGTAAACAGAAATTATTTGAAAATGAAATATGTGAAAAAAATTTCACATCGAGATTAGGTTGTATTTAACTTGGACATACCTGCTGGACATCGTGAACATACCTCCTACTGATGAAGTAAAACGCTTGTTGTTGCATGGCTCTATACAGTGAAGAACACTCTAAAAACACATAATATTTCATTACCATTTTAAAGTTCAAACGCTGAGAAATTTCTATTTTTTAATATGTACACAAGCTCATTTACAAGACTATTTCATATTAACAGTAAACTAGAAAGAACTTTGCTATACCTAATAAATAATTAAATTACACGTATCGTTTTATTCTTTTCATGCACATCTTATTATGTTCTTGTAATATACTAATCATTTATAGTTTAGATAAGTAATTTAAGTACAGTATTTACTTACCAATAAGTAGAATAATTCATATTATATCCTTACATGCCAATCAGAAAAGAAATAATAGTTTTATAACAAAATAATGCACAAAATAATTTTCAAATCAAGATTTTCCATTAGGGACGCTTCCTAAAACAACAACATTTAAGGTTTAAATTAAAATGCCGCGTTTCTATTGGATATGGATCGCCTAGGCAAATAGACCTATGGGATTGCTGCCACCGATGCCACGCGTCCATTTCGTTATTTATAATTTTTCCCCAGATTTGGGGAATTATAAAAAAAAATGCCAACTTCAAAGTCAATTATTTAATCTCTGAAAATTATCATTATTGTAATTATTATTATTCAAAATGTTTATTTTGACTTACTTTACTTTATTTAATGCATGTAAGGGGATATATCCAACATAGCGAAAAATCGTGTCGTCTTGTTGCTGAAATTATTACGACTTAAGGTGCATCTGGCAACATCGATCTGATAGCGTGTTGCGAGATCGTGAATGCTAGTTTCACCCCCGGAAGGTAACATTTGGTACCTATGGTAGTAGATATTGTTTTAAACACATTGATAAAGAAAAAATTACGCTCCAATCTACTGCAACAATGATATTAAAGTTGTAATATCTGCAGTTATATTTCGTTTTAGTTTCATTCTTCACTATACGTTTTCTTAAATTGTTATATGTGTAATATATTGTGATTTTTGGTTGGGATTTTTTCATCACGTCTAGAGTTCGGAAATCTCGGTTTAGCGCATGTAAAACTGCAGTTTGGCAAAAGTTTTTTCGAGAAAATCGGTGACTTTCCGTTACTTTTGCATTTATAATTAAATTTTGCAACATAAAATTCCAAAACATTTAGGTTTACAGACAAGCTGGGATTATAAAGAAGAAACCCTGAAAGTTTCAGCCAAATTGCCGAGTAGTTTTTGAGTAAGTAATCGTGGTTGCCAATTTTGAAAATGTTGTTTTGAGTAAAATTCGTTTAAAGCTTTGAATATCGAAAAATGGTACTTACGATTCAGTTAGCGATTCCAGGGGCGTACAAAATGCCTTCAATTTCTTCGTACATGCTGTTATTCATCTGTTGTATATGTATACAGTGTGGAAATAAAGTATGGAACCTGTGAATTATTTCAAAAACTGATAATTTTTGGAAAAAACGCTCGGACATGTCTATTGCGTTTTTTTTCCAAGGAACATTTTTGGTGGACTTAGTTATGCCGGAAAGTGCCGCATGGTGGCGCCACAGGTCACGACTCATTTTTTTTTAAATTACAAGGGGTTTTTTTGTAACTTTTTTACAAAGCTAACATCATTCTGAGAAATTTTATGTGCAACTTGTATGGGGTTACTCGGGAAAGTTTTTGAAAAAAATCAAGAAAACCGATCCCGGTTAGACATTGAAAGATTCAAGAGTATGACTACCCGTAACTCGTTGAAGTGGGAATAATTCAGAGTACAAATGGTTTGCGCACGTACCTGTACTGAAAAGTGGGCTTTAAGGGTAAGGGAACGAATGCGCATTTTTGATTGGAATTATCTTGAACCTGGAGCATGACATCTAATAGAGTGTTTTCAGGAACAGGTGGTCTGTCTAATTTAGGCAAATCCCTTACATGCCCCGCAGCTTGAAAGGGTATCCCCCATAAAATGCCCCCTTTTTTTTATTTCCTTCGCATGATGAAAGTGTTTCTTTGGGGCTAATTATGAAAGGTAGACCAAATTTTAGGTCCAAAAAATTTTCCTCTCAGCTAGGTATGGAAAAAACCCTGTTTTTTACGTTTTATTTTTTTTCTCGGTTTTTAACTTTCGAAAAAATCTGATAAAATTCATGAGTACAGAAAATATGATTAATTTTATGTAAAAATTTTTTCAAGCTCATTCAAGATCATTATGACCTCTAAAAAAATTATTCAAACTTTAAAAATCCCATATCTTTTAACCAAAAAAAAGCTTCAGGCTCAGATTTTTAATATGTTATGTTTTTAACTGTTTTTTTACTACCTCAGATTTTTTCAGATTTTTTTTGAGTGGTGGGTCATGCCCAAAAGTGCGAAAAATCAATTTTTTATCCGTGAAACGACTTAAAACGGCTTAAAATCATCATTTTATAGTGTTCTGATTTTTTTTTCTTGCACTAAAAAGGACTCAAATGACTTCAAACAATTAAAAAATATAAAAACTACTAGTTTCGATATTTTTTCTTACTATTTGTAGTGAACATATTTTTTAATTGTTTGAAGTCATTTGAGTCCTTTTAGTGCAAGAAAAAAAATCAGGACACCATAAAATGATGATTTTAAGTCGTTTCACAAAAAAATGGATTTTCCCCCCTTTTGGGCGGGCCCCCCCCCCCCAAAAAAACCAAAAAAATTTGGGGTGAAAAAAAAAAAATATAACATATTAAAAATCTGAGCCTGAAGTTTTTTTTGGTTAAAAGATATAGGGTTTTTAAAGTTTGAATAATTTTTTAGGTCATAATACCTTGAAGAGAGCTTAAAATTTTACATAAAACTAATCATATTTTCTGTACTCATGAATTTTTTTCAGATTTTTTCGACAGTTAAAAACCGAGAAAAAAAAATAAAACGTAAAAAACAGGGTTTTTTTCATACCTAGCTGAGAGGAAAATTTTTTGGACCTAAAATTCGGTCTACCTTTCATAATTAGCCCTAAGAAACACTTGCATCATGCGAAGGAAATAAAAAAAAAGGGTGGCATTTCACCATACTTATGGGGGGATACCCTTTGACCACAATTTTAGTTACCGTTGATCGTACTATCGGTCGTTCAGGATGCGCTTCATTAAATAAAGTGCAAACCTGGGAGTGTGACCTCCTGCGATCGCCGTACCCTAGCAGCATAAGCAATTGTATTCTTCCTCGTCGAAGAATACAAGACGTACCTAGAATTCGAAATCAGTTCAAAGCCGACAAATGCCAAGTAGTAAGTGCGAATCAGTGTGAAGCCAGAAAGCAATGAATCATGTAATACCTTGTGAGCAAAAATGCGCATGCGTTTCCCTACCCTTAAAACCCGCTTTTCAGCACAGGTGCGTGCGCAAACCATTTGTACTCTGAATTATTCCCACTTCAACGAGTTACGGGTAGTCATACTCTTGAATCTTTCAATGTCTAACCGGAATCTGCTTTCTTGATTTTTCTCAAAAACTTTCCCGAGTAACCCCATACAAGTTGCACATGAAATTACTCAGAATGAGATCAGATTTGTAAAAAAAGTTACAAAAAATACCCCTTGTAATTTAAAAAAAAAATGAGTCCTGACCTGTGGCGCCGCCGGCCATAACTAAGTCCATCAAAATGTTGCATGGAAAAAAACTCAATGGACATGTCCGAGCGTTTTTTCCAAAAATTATCAGTTTGTGAAATAATTCACAGGTTCCATACTTTATTTCCACCCTGTATAACACAAATCCGGCCTTGGGTATTTCAAAGTAAGATACAATAGATAAAACTTTCACTAGGGCCGACCGCTCTCGTATACCCGCTGCGCGCTGAAACAGGCGTTCTCGAAAAATGACGAAAAAAAATATAAGTAGTTCGAATTTCGTTCTGAAACTTTCACGAGCGTATTCTACGGAAATTTCCTAACTTTTTAGAGAGAAAAAAAAAGATTTTTTTTAACCACGTAATTGTATTTACCCCGTTAAATCATGACTATGGTAGATATGAACACATATGCACAGTATACAATGTATACCGTGACACATATGTGATATTGTCATCATTTGTCTAATTGACCAGTCTGTATTACCAGTTTAAGTGTATAGTGTCTACGATAACTGCTTTACCCATCACAGACATACTGTGTTTTAGACTTTAACTCCAGGATTTCCCGATTCCGGCAGGACGGTGGCCGTGTTGGAACAGAAATCGCTGGAATCTTTGCCCATACAATTAGACGACAAGTACGGCAACCTGCAGCAATTCGTAGCTGGAATATATAACCCGAAACCGATTGTAGACACGATACAGGAGCACGAGAAATATGGAAATGACGGAGAACTACACAGAAAGGCTGCAAATCTATTTGTTGGCAAGGTGGAAGGATTGTCAAATGGTTTAAATGGAATTGTTGAGGTAAGACGATATAGATAGGTATTTTGTAGTCATTGCTCATAAACAAAATCAGAAATTATGATGTTCGAATACAAATCATAATATCTGTCTATTTTCTTAAATTGTGTTCCGTACAAACCAAATTGCCAAGTACAAGGATTATTAAATTTGAAAGAATGTATTGCTTTTAATTTCCGAATCATTAAATTTCTTCGTCATCGCAGAATGAAAATAAAAATTTCCAAACTGCAATTTATTTTTTTCTTTGTTTTTGGTTTTATCACGTCTAAAAAAAAGTGTAGCTAACGCATCTCTAACAACAATGTGACTGCTTACTACTACGAGTAAATGATATTAGGGTACGTTTCCACTGCACGCTATGCGATGCTATGCTATGCCATGCGAGGCGATGCTAGTAAAACCAACATACGAATATTTATCTAAATGTTCCGACAGCGTGCTATACAGAGCGATGCGACGCAATGCTAGTAGCGCCGAGTGCGAGTGTGTGTTTGAAAATCAAATTTGTTTGATTTTATCGCGCTAATTAGCCCAAAGTAGACAGTATCGTGAAGCCGTTTGTACCAATTGCACGCATGTACGCTGAAAAATTAATATTAGCCGTAAGAGCTCGACCTCCATTATGGGATCAGCGATCCAAATAGTATAGTAATTTTTTGTAACAATGGAGAGATGCCATTCAGTATACAAGTATATTGAAGTGTTTCTGAAGACATGCGAAAATACTCGTGAAATTTGTTGGGATCCTTTTCAAGTTCTTTAAACAGATGGTGAAACTCACCAAATCGTCTTCTACCTTTATTAATTGTATGGATCCAGAGGTTTCTTTTCCCGACTTTTTTTTGTTTTTTTTTTCTTCATAATCATGTAGTATTTTAATACAGAGTTTTCGATCAGATAATCACTAGTATTCATGACCGATCGCAACGAAGCACAAAAACTCACTGATAGCCGGATAGCGGTGTATGTGAACACGTCTGATTAGAATAACAAGAAATGGAGCAACGCATCGCCTCGCATGGCATAGCATAGCATCGCATAGCGTGCAATGGAAACGTACCCTTACAATGACTTGATAAAAGTATTAATCCCAGTGATTTAGAGGAAAAACATGTCATATTATATAATCTTTATTTTTCAATAATATGCCCGTTAGGAGACTACAGATGCATCGATTTACTTTATTCATTTTATAGTTGCCATTTATACTGTTCAGACAAGTTGGAAAATCTGTCACTACGTCTTTGAACACTGTCGGAGGAAAACTGGTTGGACTGTCGTAACTGAAACAGCTCCTGGAAGTTTTCCAGTTTATCGTCTTTCTAATGTGAGGTACAAGGACGGAAAGAAATACTTTGTACATATATTTTTTATGGATGTAAATATACGTTAAATATGTCATATCTCACCTGTTTAATTTGTAGTTTTGGAATTTTGTTCTTATAGTATAGGTATAATACAATTTTATATACATATTTTTTTAATAAAATATTTTAATAAAATAATAAATTTCATAATTTTTATTTTATGTATTTTTATACATAATTATAAGTATAAATTGAATTGTGCCCTGAAAAGGACAACTTGTAAAAGAATATTCTAGTACCAAAAACGTATGTCAGTTGATCGCTGTACAGTAATGAGTAATTAATTGTGTTGATAACGAAACATTGATTTTCGTAAAATATTAGCAATCAACTTAATGACTACACATTTAATTACATATGCGATATAATAATACATATTCTGCATGTACATACATATGTACAGCGTGTCCTTTTTATGAATTTTTTTATGAAATTTTTATAATTTTACACATGTAATTTTAAATTATATTAAGTTTGGGAGAAATTGATATGATAATGGCCATGATAAGCATTGCTACTAAACGTCAAAATTAGAAATCGGGTACCATAAACAGCGATCTTAAAACACGACTTAGTTCCTTATATTAAAATGGGTTATTCAGAGAAAGAAAAACATTTCATCTTTTTTATTTAAAATAACAATATAATAAGGAACAAGAGATGTTCAGCAACAATATTGCTAGATATGTTCTGAACGACAAGTACCGTCAAGAAATACAAATAAATATAGCCTATTATTTTTTCTTCTTTTTATTTACTGGTTAGGAAAGAAAAAGTAAAATATTTAAGTATTCCTCTTCATTTCCTCTAACGAACCTCTGTCTTGTCTCCAACATAATGTTCACAATGGAGACTGAGAAGGACGGAGTTTTACCTTTTTTTGGATGTGTTAGTAAAACGTACGAACAATAACAAGCTGGCCCATGGAGTATACAAAAAAAAACTTACACAGATCGTTACCTGAAGACAACATCGCATCACCATCCGCAACAGAAAAGATCATTAATTAAAACACTAGTTCATAGAGCTGAAACGATATGTGATGACGAAAGCAGACCAGAGGAATTACAGCAAATTAAGGAAGCTTTAACGAAAAACGGTTATAAAGAAAAAGACATCGACAGAGTATGCCGCACCCAGAGAACAAAAGCAGAGCAACAACCAACAACGTATGCTTGCCTACCCTATGTCTCAGGAATGACAGATAAACTCAAGAAAACACTGTCTAAAAAGAATATTGGTGTACGATTTCGCACAGTAAAGAAAATACAGCAGGTGCTTCCCTCAAACAAGGATCCGGTTCCTAGACTTTTAACTAAAGATGTCTACGAGTTAAAAAGTACCTGTGGGAAAAGCTACATTGGACAGACGGAAAGAAGTATACAATGTAGGAGCAAAGAACATCAACGACATACCAGACTGGGGAATACAGACAAGTCAGCAATAGCGGAACATGTTCATACCAACGAGAACCACAAAATCGATTATGAGACCATCAGAGTGTTAGACAAAACTACAAGATATTACCCAAGAATAATTAGAGAATCCCTGGAGATCATCAAAAACAATAATAATTTTAATAGGGAGGATGGGTATCGACTGAGTAGTGCATGGAGATTAGCGATACCAAGAACCAATGACCTGGAATGTCATGGTCAACCGAGCTCTACGAATGTGCAGCCAAATATAGCAGAGCCAAGGTATATAACGAGGAGCAAAAGACGACAACACCAGTCTTTAGAAACCTTCTGAAGAAGCTGACAGCATGATCAGCGAAACGTCAAGTCAATTTAGACGACCGCGGCAAAACCCGGAAGAAATAACCACCAATATCTGTCTTCTTTTATGGTTTTTATTTCTCTGAATATGTCCTTTGCTCCTCCGAATAACCCATGTTTTATTAATATACGGAACTGTTTTAAGACCGCTATTTATGGCACCCGACTTCTAATTTGGATGTCTAATAGCTTCGTCCTATTCAACTAGATTTAAATTTCTCCCAAACTTTATATAATTTAAAATTAAGTAATATTCCAAAAAAGGTCGAATCAAACAAACACGGGACCTCTTAATCCAATGATACCCAAAGTCTACAAGGGGTCGATCTGAGCGAAAAATAGAATTGGGGTCTATGAGATGTAAACGGGGGTCCACAATAGTGGATCTCATTTAAGCAGGTCGCGACATTAATTTTGACTCCATTAATGTTATAACCCACACAAAGATGATTTGTTGCTTAGTTTTTAGCTGAAAACATAACAAACACACCGACGACGATTAGTGCTAAATTGTACTGTTATAGATTTTGTAGATTTTCATTCCTTCCTTGTCGGACAAGCAATTGGCCTTGTGCCTTTTATGCAATTAAGTTTTAAGCAATGACGATATGAATCTATGAAACCATTTAAGGTGGAGGATCATTTGAGAAGATGTCACCCTGATAAAATAGGTAAAGATTTGAAATACTTTCAAACACTCAAAGATAAAGTTTAGAAGAGACCCACAGTGGACAAAATGTTTGCTTCAACGCCACAAAGATGATGATGGTTTGCGAGCGTCTTACAATATCTCGCTACTTCCCGGCTAATCCGGAAAACCGCATACTATCGGAGAAAAATTAATATTGCCAGCCATTGAAAAAGTTTAAAAAACTGTATTGCACAAACCTGCATCTGATATCATTAAAAGAATTCCTTTAGCAACAACATAGTTCAAAGGCGTATTGATGAAATGAGTTATGAAATTGAAAGCTTCTTGTGTAATTTTTTGCAAATGACCTATTTCTCTATACATCTGGATGAGTCAACCTTACCTGGTAATGAAGCATTATTATTAGCATATGTTCGTTTTATTATGGATCAAGAAATCACGATGAGCTGCTTTTCGCGAGAACTTTGACAACCGACACTAAAGGCGAATCAATATTTAATGTTTTCAAGGATTACTTCATGGAAAAACCGATCTCATTATCAAGTATAATATCAGTGGCTTCTGTATGTATGTAGTATGGGGCACCTGCCATGGTTGGGCGCTACCGTGGATTTGTAAGCCACTTAAAACAAAATATACCCAGGGTGTTAGCAATATATACACTGCGTTATCCATCGACATTTTGTTCGAATTCGAAGCAATGCGTTGAATCCGCGATTATTTGCTTAGTTGTGTGAATAAAATGACGAGAACTTTCATCAACTGCTCCTTCATACTGAAGTACGCTGGCTTTCGAAAGGCTTATGTTTGACAAAGGGTTTTTTGCTCTTTTTGACACTGTTTTGGAGTTTTTGGATGCTAAAGATTCTATTTTAAAACAATGTTTAATCAGGTGCAAACCAGACATTGCCTATTTAACAGATTTATTCAGTAAATTTAATGAGGTTAACTTGCACTTAGAAGGTGACAGTCTAAATTTGATCCTAACAAAGTCCATAATTTCAGCATTTCTTGCCAGAATTAAACTAATGAAGTAAAACATTGGACGGGGCGAATTTTCTCAGTTTCCCAATTTGTCACAGACAAACTGCCAGGAAGATGACGTTTTAACTTACGTTCAACATTTAAATGCTCTCTATGCAGATGTTAAAATAAGATTTGAGGATGTTTTGAATATGGTAATACCACAATGGATAATCAATCCATATGGTGACGTTGAAGAAAAGGATGTCATATTACAAGAGGAACTGATCGGAATAAGCACTAACGAAGAACATAAGGTACAGTTTAGAAACGGATATCAGCTATTCTGTCTTCAAAAAGATATACCTGTTACTTATCCCGTATTATAGAATATCGTGAGAAAGTTTTTAATTGCTTTTCCGTCTTCATATCTAGTGGATATCTAGTGGTTTCAGCGCGGTTGCCAATCTTCTAACAACAAAAAAAGAAACAAACTGGACATCATTAACCTAGGAGATTTAAGATTAAACCTCACTAAATTGATGCCAAATATTGAAAATTTAGTATCAAAGCACCAAGTTCATCCTTCCCACTAAAAAGCGTTTATTTTTACTTATTAATTTTATGTAATACATAGGTACTTAATTGTATTTTGGTTCGTTTTAATTTAAGTTTCATTAATAAATGTATAGAAATTAAAGTGTGTTTTTTTATTGTTTCTTCGCTCTACACCTCACTACAATTAGAAATCAGTCAAAACACATTTGAAGTTGATGAATTTTCAAAAATGCAATATTAGCTAAGGGGGGGTCTACCCAAAACCGAAAAACATGGCAAGTGGTCTACGAGACAAAATAGTTTGGGGACCTCTGTCTTAATCTATCGCAAACTATACATGATGTTCTATTTAAAATGTGTCCTTGTTTTTTACAATATTTTTGGCATTACTAGATATCTTGCAACTATGTTATCAAGGTGTAGGAACACCTTGATAACATAAGTTCGATTTCTTCGTTTAGGTTGAATTTAATTTTTATTGAAGGTAGTAAATTGCCGCACAGTGATGGAAAATGGAAACAATTCGACCCTCACGGCGGTATTAATCGTAATTTCATGAACTTTTTTTAATTTTTCTTAGGATTTAATGTTATTTCTTTGGGAAGTAAGAAAAATTTGAAATTCAGTAAGTCATTTTTATAAACCAGAAAAAAACCTAATAATTGAGGGATTATAGTTCATTCAAAATGCGAGGTGAAACGTTGCAATTTACGCCACAGATAGAGACTACTTCTAATATACATTTCTTGGGTCGCTGATTATGAAAATTGGGGTCCCGCAACCCTAAAATGGTAAGAACACCTCTAAAAATCTAAAAAAACATCCCTTTTAGTGTTTTTTAGCAATAATCTCATTATAAATGTTAAAAAACCTTATTAAATACTGTTTTGTTGCGATTTGCGAAAGAATTTACACTTTCAGTCAAATAGAATTAAATTGAGCCAAAATTTATTCGTGAGGGTTAATTACAAAGGGTTGAAAACCACCCTCTCAGTAGTAATAACCCTCAATAAACATAATTTTAATTAACAATTTTAATAAAACAATTTTTTTAATAACGATAAAACAATTTTAATTTCTAATCCTAGAAAGTTTTTGATAAAAAATCATAAACTTCCCGAACATATTTTATAATCTTTTAATAAACATTAATCTTTTCCAGTATAGCTTAAGCTTCATCCTAGTTATAAAATAAAAAAGTAAAACGCTTTATTGACAACCTTAAAAGATTGAAACAAACTAATTTAAAAATTAAACGAACCTCGAATTCATTATTAAGTAAAATAATTATTGATAAGAGATGAGATACAAAGATATTTCATATTTTTTTTTAAAGTATTTTTTAAAGAAATGAAATATAATCGTAAATGATGCGTAATGTGTAATAATATTATCTTTAGAACACTAATTTATAGATTACTAATTTTCTTGAAACTGGTCGTTTATAAAACTAATTCTAAAAGTGGTGTTTTTTGCATTTTTAGGGGTGTTCTTACCATTTTAGGGTTGCGGAACCCCAATTTTCGTAATCAGCGACCCAAGAAATGTATATTAGAAGTAGTCTCTATTTCTGGCGTAAATTGCAACGTTTCACCTCGCGTTTTGAATGAACTATAATGCCTGAATTATAAGGTTTTTTATGGTTTATAAAAATGCCTTACTGAATATCAAATTGTTCGTACTTCCCAAAGAAATAACATTAAAATTCTAAGAGAAATAAAAAAAAGTTCATGAAATTACTATTAATATAGCCGCGAGGGTCGAATTGTTTCCATTTTTCATCACTGTGTGTCGCCTCAATTAGAAAATTGAGTTTTCTGAACAATTTAAAGCAGATTAAATTAAAAAAAGACATATGCACCTATTTTTATTCATCTAATACCTAAAAAATGTACATATGTGGAACTTTAAATTTATCTCAGATTAATATTATATGTTGTTTCAGGTTAATTGGCTTTGTAATTTTTTTATAACGTCTTTTCGTCCTGGTTTTACAATCTCTAAATGATATAAAACTAATGACAATTTTATTAGTATCATTTTTTTTCAGTTTAAGTATAGATCACAAAAAGTACAATCCTTATTTTTTTAGCAATATTTACTTTTAAAGAAACATTTTTTTTTTCTACGTGAGTAAATTAACACAATATTTTCAACGAACAAGTGATTGGCAACCAAAAATTTGTTTACACTGATTAAAAAAAAAAATTGAATGCTTAATAGAAAATGATAATATATATACCAAATATGTATGTTTTGATATTTCAGGTGTTGTAGAGCAGTCATATGGTGTTTCCTTCGCAATCAATCATGTTTTTATTTTTTGGATAACAATATATAGGTGTATCCAGCTTTAAATACCTGAAACAAATAAAGTATTACAAAGGCATATTAATTATGAGTTCTTTTCCTATTTAACATTTTTTTGTATCTTGAATATTTAAAGTTATAGTCGATTTATTACACAGCCACACAAAAAAAAGTTTCTGGCCTAGGGGTCTCACTATGTGTACCATATGTTTTTGAGGTCGCTGAATCCGAATCCGGGGTCAGTTTCATCCCAGCACGTCTGGGTTCGGCCATAAACTCAAAAAACCCTCAAATTTGCTATATCCATTAAAACCACAAACACTATGGCTCCGAAACCTCATAATCCTATAATACAATAAGTCAATGGTTGTATATAGTCCCTCTATTTTTAATTGAAAATGATAAATACGCTTGGGGAACAAAAAAAAGCGGTGCAACTCTATGATTCCATGGGCGTGCATATATCTTTAATAAATTCGAAAATTGTGAAATCATTTTTTTCATTCAAATCAATATAGGAGATTAAAATTAGCCTGCATACAAAACTCTTAATATTTTGTAATATAATTTGCTGTAAATAATGCTCATTTAGCCAGAATCTCAAAAAATTGTCTGTTTTAATAAACCTAGCTGAAATACACGTCACTGGCGTCTTAAACAAGTCAGAATTCCAAATGTCGTAAATCATTTTAACGACGTCGTAAAAATGTTATGGCACAGTGGACCGAAGAAGTATTAGCAATATATTAAATGCAAAGTAGTCTAATAGTCTCGTTGACCGGTGTTACCGCCAGTGGTTTACTCTATGCCGCCAGCCGCCGTTGCCGGCTCTTCAAAATTTTCTTAAGTATAGTAATATACATAAAGTTGTTTGGATTTATAATTATTATAACGCTTTATTTTAATGCTAACTAAAATAAATTTATATATATGTTTTTTTTTTTAATATTTCCAAACTAGCTTTCTAAGAACGTCACGAACTAACAGTTTACTGAAATATGAAGTACTATACTTGTATGTGAGCTTAGCAATTTTAGAAAATATATCTGACAACCTTGTTTTTTTTCTACCTATTTTCAATTGGGAATGGAAATAGAATACATTACGTTGGATTACGGCATGTACATGTACATATACAGTCGGAGTTCTGGCATTCCCAGATTCATTAATTTATTTACAGATTTATTTATTTATAGATTTTTTTTATGGTTTGCTTGAGAACTGTAAAATCAGCTTCATTGTGAGAGATTGCGTTACATGATTACAGCATCGAGTTATAGGGTTATGTAATTATGTGGCTATGTAGTTATGTCGCTGAGGGATTATTGTATTATAGTATCATGAGGATTAAGAGCCATAGGGTTTGTGGTTTTACGGATATGGTGAATTTCAGAGTTTTTGACCCCGGATGCAGATTCAGCGACCCCAAAAACATACAGTACACATAGTGAGACTCCCACGTCAGAAACTTTTTTTTACCGGGTTTTAGGGTTATGGGGTTATGTGATTATGGGGTTATGTGGTTATGTGGATATGGGACTATGGAGTTATTAGGTTGTGGGGTCAGTTGGTTATTGTATTATAGGGTTTGTGGTTTTAACGGATATAGCAAATTTGAGGATGTTTTTTGAGGTTATGGCCGAACCCAGACGTGCTGGGATGAAACTGATTCGGATTTAGTGACCCCAAAAATATATAGTACACATAGTGAGACCTCCAGGTCAGAAACTTTTTTTTTGTGTGGCTGTGTTATTGAGTGCCCTGTCTGTTAAATGCATATAATTTATGTATCAGAGCAAATCATTTAATTGTTTTTACTAACAATTAAGACGGAAATAAAACATATAGCTGATGCTAAGCGTCACGACACAGATTTTTTTATCAATTTACCTACTTGATATATCTCTCCGTTAGTTAATAAGATATAAATTTGGGGCATTTACACCTAAAGTTCTTTACACAGAGCCTAATATTAATATTCTGTCACTTCCGGTTTAACCGGAAACGACCCTAACTTTCTTATTTTAAACGACATCCTATATAATGATGTATCACACTTTGTATTTTGGATTTAAGAAAGGAAGCAAAATCGAATTTTAAAGATTTTAAAAAATGATCGAACCTAAATCGATTAACCTAGGAAAACTAAAGCAGGCTTTGAAAATATTTGAATAATTGTTAACTGTTTGACTTTGACAGTTTATAAGGTTATCAATTTGTATTAAAACTTAAAATTGCTTCGAACAAAAGTAGTATGAATAATGAATAACGACAATTTTTCAAATGTAGAAAAGTTAGATATGAATACAGATATTGACAGACGTATGCCAAGTGATCAAATTTAGCCACATGTGGGGCATTCTCAAAAAAAACAAACTGTTTTTACAAGAAAGACTGCTACTGACGAAGAGCATAGTGTTGGTGTTTTGGGAAGTGTGTTTAATGATCCACATATTTCAATTCGACAAATTGAATCAGAATGCGATATTTCTCGTTTTAAAATCCATCAAATCCATCTGCATCAAAGATTAGAACCGGATTATGAGAGAAGAATGTCGTTTCTTGCATGGCTAGCGACTGCTCATGAAGATGGCAATATTAGCTCAATATTATGGACAGAAAGCCGTTTTCATAATAACTATAAATCGGCACAATTGTCATTATTGGTGTGAGGATAATCCTCATTGGATGAGAGAGACTAATAAGTTTTAAAGAATTTGGGGAATTCATGTGTGGTGTGGCATGATCGATGGGTACATTATTGGACCAAAGTTTTTTGGAGGAACATTAACTTGTGAGGTATACTTCCTTCAGGGCGAATTTTTAGATTTTCTTGAAAATCTTCCACTGGAGATCAACATGCATTTTCAACAAGATGGAGGACCCCCTCACAATTCTAGAGCTGTAAATGATTATTTAAATAAAATTTTTCCAAATAAGTGGATCGGAACCCATGGACCAATAAGATGGCCTCCAAGATCACCCGACTTAACGCCGATGGATTATTTTCTCTGGGGGCATTTAAAGGATAAGGTATACTGTAAGGTAGATTTAGAAAACTTAAAAAATATAATTATAATAATATAATTACAAATAAAAATTTTTTTTAGCATAATTTCTGGTGCTAATGGTTATTGTGTCAATTAGATATTCGTAAGTCACGTTCTCGTAAAAATAAAATTAGTGTCGTAATATTTCCTTGTAATTTATTTAAAATACGTATTTTTCTATTATTTGACTCTCAACAAAATATTTTTTTGTAAATCACCCTTGTTCAAGTAACTCTTCATTTTGACAGAGATCTTAAACATGCATATCTTGAAAAGTGTATCTTAGCAACTTTATAATTTAAATCCAAAGCAAAGCACATTATTTTCATAAATTTCGATTTTTAAATCTTTAAAATTCGATTTTGCTTCCTTTCTTAAATCTAAAATACAAAGTGTGATACATCATTGGAAAGGGAATTTTACGTAGAATTCAAATTTTGAGTAAAAACATACAGGGTGTGATTTGCAATAAGAAAGTTAGGGTCGTTTCCGCTTAAATCGGAAGTGGCAGAATATTAATATTAGGCCCTATGTAAAGAACTTAAGGTTTAAATTAGATGCCTAAAATTTCAAATTTATATCTTATTAACTAACGGAGATATTTGGAAGAATACAACTGAGACACCCGGTATAGTAAATATTGCAACATTTTTCCGACGCTTTTGCTCGTTCAACATATACATACATAAGTAAATGTGTTTTCATTTACAACAAAAAATATATTAAACGTATGTTTCATAACTGAAATATTGTATAATTTACAATAAACAGATATTTTGAAAACCTAAACAATAAACAATATACATAGAAATGTCCTATCGAAATCCTTGCAAAGAAGTAAATAAGATTAGAATTTACTTTTCTGAAAATAGTTCCACCAAATTCAGCATAGGCAGCAGTTATTTTTTTGCTTCAAATCAAAACACAAATTGTTTTGTGCACAGCCCATTTGTCTTTATTCGAATTCAAAGAATAATAACAATTACTTTAATAAATTACTATAGGTATGTATTTACTTCATTTTTCGCCAAAAACTATTGTTCGCATATACTTTCGCAGTTATCCTAAAGTAAAAATCAGAGAAGCATGAAGAACACAAAATTTGATATAAAACCAGATATTTTTAAAACGTAATCAATTTTAAGACTATAAAATGCTGAATACGTAAGAGTGAAAAGTTGAATACGGTTTATTACTCAGTTCTTATTTGCATTAGAATATATCCTTAATGGTGTGAAATTTAGAAATAGACTGTTTAGTAGTTTTTAGTAATTGTTTGTGGATGTTTTAGTAGACCAAATAAGATTTTGGGAATCGGCCATAACTTTTTAAATAATGAAAATATTAAAGAATAAAAAAAATGACGAAATATAAAATAGGTATATTGCTAAAAAACATTCAAGACATCAAAATGGTTAACATTGTTAAGCTATATTTTTTATTTCTGTCTTAAAAGGCGGAAACTTCTAGCTTTAGTAAAGGCAAGTAAATTGACATATTATTATGTAATTAACAAAAAATCTACCATAACTTTTTAAATTACCAAAACACAAAAAAATGTTAAATAGAAAAATAACTTATAATTACTTTGTAATGATATGTTGGTTGTCCGAACAACCCTTGGTCTCAATTAGTTCGGATAATCGAGTTTCTACTATGTAACAAATTTATTCTCAGATAATAAATGACAAACGTGTTTTCATACCTTTACAATGAGGTCAGCGGTGACAGTCGTCAAATTCCCAATGTGAATTTCAAGGGGTTTCTGTGACCTCATCATCATAATTAAAAAGCTCTTCTTACATGAAGATGATTGCTCGTACCAGTTGCTTTGAAATATGCTCTTGCCTATATCCATACTCTGAAATTAAAATGATTTAACACGTAAGTATTTAAAAGCTCAAAAATTCAGTTTACGTTATGTAATATAACCAGGTAGGTATAAGGTTTACCTCTAGCTGTAGTTCGTTGGCATAATAATATATGAAATGCATTTGCAAGAGTATAACACAGAGGTAAGTTACAGCAAATCCCACAGTCATTATATAAACATCTATACGGTCAATAATTGAATCTAGCTGAAATAAATACCATCCAAAAAAATCATTTTCCTATTAGCGCACTGATAGTCTAAGAGCCAGTGGCCGGCAGACTGTAAGTATTTTATCAAAGATGAAATTTGGTAACATTTTAACAAATCTGATTTTTATATTATTTGTAATACATAGTATAAAATATGTAGTATTAAAAGCTTATTTTTAAGACGGCAGACGTTTTCGCCGGTTGTAACATACCGGCAGACGGCAAAATCTTACCAACAGTGCGAGTACTATGTACCTATTGTAATCACTTTTACTTCTATAATATTTGCATGCAAATAGATATATGTACATACTATTAATAATATAAAAAGATATTATACTAACTGCTTTATAGTAATTGGTGGGGAAGATGGGCCCGTTTATAAAATAATAATAATAATTATAAAAATATAGTGATAATAATAAAAATATAATCAAGTTTTTATTAAAATACAAATTCAGTAATGGATAATAATAATAATTGTTTACTCAATTCAAATTGATATATTTTTAAAATTTATATCGGTTATTTTCTGTTCTTCGTCAGTTTCATTTTCGGAATCATTTCTAGCTTCGTATGACTCATCATCTAATGAATGAGAATCTCAATCTGTAAAAATAAAAGTTTAAATTTGTAAACTGAACCAAGCAAAAAAATAAAATTCATCATAATAAAATTACCTGGAATATCCTGGATAAAATCACTAACGAAACATGGAAGTTGATTTCCCTCAAACCTCTTAAACACGTATGAGGTGTCTTGCTCTACCCAACCATATTCCAGTGGGTTCAACACAGTAGGGTCTTTTGGGACGCATTTAAAACGCTCTTAAAAAATGTTGGTATAGTTTAGTTTTGCATGGCAGTGTCGAGCTAGCATCAAAAGTAAGTACTTTTTTCTCATTTATGTCAGTAGCTTTGTAGCTACTGACAAATAGTTGGAACCTACTATCAGCCAGGGGCTGTTCACTCTTATGAGCCTACCTGAAATGTGATATTTAGTATGAGACCAACTCTATATATGGCGCAACCAGCTTAGTTAGTTATGTATAATTGATACTGTTAAAAAAAAGAGATTGGTAGTCCGGAAGAACTAATTCAGTCCACGCGCCCAAATGTTTAATATTTATAATTTGCGTTATGTTCTTACGTCAATATTTATCTGGGCGTATCGATTGAATTGGTTCTAAGTAAAACCAAAACAAACCTAAGTTTTGTAGTTTTGTGTTTAATTTGTTTCCATGTGTTAATTTATTTTGTGTTTTATTTGTTTATTGGGTATTATATATTCTTATTTGAGACAGAAATTAGTTGAGTTAATATTACATTAAAAGAAGGAGAACTAGAACTGGTACCAGATGTGTGTTATAAATGAAACTTCATGTAAAAGAAAGTTATGCCTTTACTTTTTTTTTTTAGTTTATATAAATGGCTAGTTGCGCATAATTTATACTTAAATGTGATTGTGTCTTGTGTATAAATGTGATTGTGAATGCGTATAAATATGGTTGTGAATAAAGGAATCTTACATCTAAAACAATTGATTTTGGTATTTAATGGTTTCAATATCTCAAATATCCTCTTTTTTCATCACAGCATGTCTTTAAAATTTATTTTTTAGACATTATTTCTTGAGGAACGGTTTCAAATACAGTTTGTGGACTTTTTTAAGTATTCCCTTATGGACGAAACGTATATACTATTATATGTCAAGAATAGTAAAATCATAGTTAGTTTATGCTAGATATGGATAAAAAACTTTATGTAACCAAGTATGATTATGCTATTCTTATATACATACGTTTTGTCCATAATGGAACTCTTAAGAGTCCGCAAACTGTATTTTATTTTTGAATATTTTTTTCAATATAGCGCCATCCGCCATATTAGTTCAAATTAGTTTGAGACCAATTCAAGAGATGGCGCTTCACGGTTTCATTTAATTCTATGAGAGAGTTCCATCTATCTCTTCTTTTATCTATGCTATCAGCCACGTCCTGAGATTTTTTAGTATTGTACATGTGGCAAGTAAATTTTAGAAATACGTTAAATAGCTCTTGTAATATATCCAGTGTTAAATCACCGCTCCCCAAACTTGCAAAAGATTTTTGGAATGCATTACTTTTTTTTTTAACAAGGTGAACCTTGTGATATCTGTCTTACCTGAGTGACGTCATAGCTACCCTCGCTGGGCTTAGTGACTCCCCATCTCATGTATGGTAGGTATAGGAGAGTCACTAAGGACTAAGGAAAATTTCATATTTGGTAAAATACTTATAGTTTGCCGGCCAATGGCTCTTAGACTATCATTTAAATATTTAATGTCAAGAACTTATATTTTAAGCTAAAACACACTCTGGATTATAAATACAAAATGAATAATATTGTAAGTAATAAAAATATGTGCTAATTGTAAACCAAAACAACAAAGTGGGATGACTAATTGATTAGACGCGAAAGGCATTTCAAAATTACAACAATAAAAAAATGACAGAAAGAAAAACAGTTGCTACTGAAAATGTGGAAAAAACGGTAGGTGTTCAAATAGAAAATTTGAACAGTTCAGCGAGCAGTGGATGTGTAAGGAAGTACTTTTCCCCAAACCAAAATCCGATCGCGATTACATTATTTGTAAACCATCTCTCTTCTATGATGAGTTTTCATTTTGGTATCTGCTTTTTTCTATGAACGGTTTTGGTATTCTTTCGTACATGTTCGCTATTTGTTGTAGAAGACAACAGGTACGAGTATCAGAATAATAAACGGAGTTGGAAAATTAAGAAAACGTGGGTGTTTATTTATTTATGCCATAAAAACTACCCTAAACCCAAACAAAATTAGTATGACTGAATAGGACACTTAGGACACTGACTTAACACCTTTCAAACAATGTGTCACTTAAATAGGGTCCCATTTAAAGCTATTAGTCACAGAGGCCTTGCGAGGTCATATATGACAACTACGTCTCCTGTTACCATTAGCAGATAATTTTATATAGGTACGTTTATTTTCAAGATACGAGAAGAGGGGGGGGGGGTGAATTTTGATTAGTAGTGAATATTATTCTAGTTATGTTGATTTTACACATGTATTTGGTTAATTCGATTGAAATTTTTCAAGTTTCAGAAATTTGTAATTCGGCAACTATAGTGTAGCAAGAGCAACCTGAAATTTTGCTCATTTAATTTGTAACTGCATCCGTTAACGCTTCGAAAAGTACAGTCTGTTATTGTTTGTCTGTAGCTATTTCTTATATATCTCTGGGATCTGGTAGTAATACGTCGTACTACATTCGTTGTGTGCATGCACGGGCAAAGATATTCTGGTTGTACTCTACATAATTTATTCTAATCTACACTACAAGGAGAAACTACCTACTTACCGTCATTATTTTAAAGAGTATCAATGAAATATGGTATGACCTTACAACAAAGTCCATGAAAAGAAACCATCTTAATGCATTGTTCAAAGCATTCACGTAACTAAAAATATGAGTATCTTTACACAGAACAAGTGCCCTACAAAGATCATATACCAGTGGTCGGCAACCTCATTAGGCAAAAGAGCCAATTATCAAAAGTACAACGATTGAGATATCTATTGAAAGCCTAATTTAAACTTAAATTATATAGATAGGTACTTTGTTTGTTAACTTTACAAATTTTAGTGTTAGGTCTTAAGACATTTGTCTAAACTTTTTACTCGTTGAGTCTTGATTTAACTATAAGTACACTGAATAAAACTTGATATCATAATAATGCCTAATAATGATCTTGTATATTGATATACATTAAGTTGTAAGTAAAGGATTTATAAAATTTAGTAATGACAATGACTGACACACACTTAATGTGAACAATGGCCTTGCATCTCCTTCGAAAGTTTGGAGAAGTTAGGTTTGTACATATGTATGTTGTTTTTAATTTTAGGCACGATTCCAGGTTGTCATCAGTAAGACGACTTCTTAATTTACTCTTGATGAGGTTCACGGTCGAAAAACATTGTTTGCATGAATACGTAGAACCGAAAAGGGAAAGAACACCAAACCCATAGAAAAGCCATCATAGCGTACGCACTTCGTTAAGAGTCATTCCATATAAAATCCTCTGAAAATAAGAAAAATCGTTGCCGACCCATTTTAGATATTGCTGTAACTTTGAAGGACTCTTCTTTAGGGTCCCAAAGAACAAAATTTACGCAAATTTTAATATCAAAATAATCAAAATCAATATCAAAATTATCTGTAGCTGAATATTTCCGCGCTTTTAATTGACTTTGAGAAAGCGAAACAAAACTATGATACGATCTCGTAATTTTTATTGTATTTATATTTATAAATCTTTCAAATAAAAATGTTTCAGCAGCTTCAACCTCCAGACTCGATACAAAAAAAATGAATACCATTGCTTGCATGAATAAACATTGCTTCTGGTGTTAATATAATTAACACCAGAAGCAATGTTCGACTTTTTGTTCTAATCAAATTCCCGACAGTCTGGAGGTTGCTGAAACATTTTTATTTGAAAGATTTGTGACTATAAATACTATCAAAAATACGAGATCGTATCAGTTTTGCGCGGAAATATTCAAAATATTCAGCTTCCGATAATTTTGATATTGTTAATATATACATATATTGTAAAACCGAAACCCGTAACCGAAACCCGAAAACCGTAAATTGTTGAATAAAAAATAATGTTCCAGTTCAAATTATTAACGGTTACCTTGTTTCCATCAAATATTACTTACGGAGATAATGTTACACTTAATATGCCTATAACTTCATTGAAATTTTAGAAATTGTTTCACATTCATAATTATTTTTGTTCGTAATTTATTTTAATCCATTTGTTAACCCATATCGAATAAGAAACTGTAGACATAAAAGGCCCCGAAGTTGAATAAAAAGGTAAGATATAATCTCTATTTACAAAAAGTAATGAAGTACAATTGAAATTACAAAATAGAAAAAAGAATACAAAATAAAAAAAATTTGGTCAATTTTCGCTACAAAAAAAACACTTGTACATTCACTAAACATGAAAATAACAAAACGAGCGTACAGTCACTTGAAGTTAAAGGTAAAAACTATAGATTCTGTAAGTTTCATATTTTTATCACGCAGTCAACACGTTCTTTTCATAACCTCAATAATGAGATTTTTCAAAATTTCGAAAATTCAAGCAAAGTTTTTTTTTATAAGGAGTGAGCTGTTCGGGTCGACTCGTGGCTGTATTTCGTCTAGATACAGGTATGTACACTTAATTCCTGAGTAACATAAGCTGCTTACTCTAAAAGTCAAGACGCTAGAGTCGATTAAAATTCACAAAAAATAAGTAAAAAACACGTAATTCTAACACGCTGCCATTATTCGGACGTAATGACTGATCGAATTTTTGATACTTACACTAAAACTGCCATCTTTCCCCTTCAAAATGCCGCCTCAAGCGGATAGATATCTTAAAGAGGAAAATTTTAGAGCTAAATTTGATAAAGCATAAAATTACGATTTTTAAAAGTTTTAATTCGAATAGGCGGAAACGAGCGTTTGTAAAAATTAAATTTGCGTAAAGTTTGTTCTTTGGGACCCTAAAGAAGAGTCCCTCAAAGTTACAGCAAAATCTAAAATGGCTTCTTCAATTAGACGGCTTCTTCAATTAGATGATTTCATATGGAATGACCCTTAAGTAAAGTTCATTTGCTATTTTATTATGCTCTACACGATATTAACCACCATTAGCGACCGCGCGTGATCTTTTGCCGCAGAGCCACACTCAAGAGGCCAAAGAGCCGCATGTGGATCGCGAGCCACGGTTTGCCAACCACTGTCCTATACTAATCATATCAAATGGGCTCACTTTCTCTGTTCATATTATTCAAATCAAATGTTTCACACTGTATCAGAACAAATAGAAATGGGCGAGTGAGTATACATTTTGTGTTTTTACAAACATAATTATCAGAACTGTTGCTTTCGGGGCTTGATATTTCTTCAAATGTTCGGAACAGAATACACTAACCAATTTTTCATTCCCATCATTAATTCGGAGTCCTTTCATTACCATTAACATGGTGAAATCATATTTCAGTATAAATATGGTAAAAACAGGTGGCATTTACTTTCAATTAATGTAATTTATCCACAAATTAAAATAAATAGGAGAATACGGAATAGATATGACAATATATTTAGAAATACTTACTTTATAATATCCATATGTTCTAATATAATTTTTTTCAAAATATTTTCTGGGGACTCCAATTTATTTCTGATGCAGTTGTCTTCAAAAGATTGTAACGTGTGACCAAGAAGTTTTAGTCTTGTAACAGAAAAATATATTAAGGAAAAAAATAAAAGAGTCGCACGCTATTATCACCACTCCTACGAACATTCGCTGAAATAGTTGAAAATAATAGTACATAAAGAAACAGTTTTCCACATCAAACGGAAACCACTCGGGTATTCCCAACTTTCTGCTGGAGAAATCGCTGTTGAACTTTTTAATGTCGAAGACAGCTATTGCACTGAACTGTGATAAGCCAAATAGAATTATACCCATAATGAGATAAAACATTCGAAAATTTACTTTAACGCACTCTGTGTAGATGTTTTTTAATAGCTTCATCGTTTCCTTTGATGATGAGTTTCTCTTTAGCAACGACGATCTTTACGAGATTTCTGACGGAACTTGTTTGACTCAATATCATTTTCCACAACATCAAAATATACAATAAAGTATTCTGTATTACGTCTGCTTGTTCAAGAGGGTCTGCGGTTACCACGTCTTTGATTCCAATTGTTACTCCTATGACAAAAAATATATAGCTTCCTTGCAGCAAAGCTGAAAATACTGAGTAGATAGAACGTCTCCAGTAATTCGATATACTGTGAATTGGCCACAGTCCTGCAAGTAGCATGATAGATTTTGTGTGTCTTATATATGTTGAATCGTATTCCATGATGTAAATTGCTCGATTTCCAGAAAGAACTACTTTATATATGACAGTCACGTTGTTAAATAATTTAAATCTAGTAATCTGCGGAAAATATAGGTGTGTAGGAATATTTCAAACTGGACAGCTGTAATTTAAATGTACAGTTAGGTACATTGAAACATTATATGGAAATGGGAAAATTCATACATTTTTATTCTGATACAGTTGTTATTTCTATTAGTGATGTTATACATAAGTTATTTTCATTGTCAAAAAAAGAAGTGAATAATTAAATTTTACTAACATGAATTTTTATTCAGTGTCAAAAAATATAGAAGCTTAAAAAAGTTATCCATTTTTATGCCCACAGACTTACTTTATTATTCGTAGTAATACTTTTTACTTCTCCAATGAACATTGCATCTTGTAGAATATCTACTGGCTCTATAGTTTTACCTTAGAACCAACTTACTTACATAACATACCCAATTTATTTTAATATACGTCTGTAACGTATACGTATTTAGTATTTAAAATTATGAAAGTATGTTTCCAGTTAACAGTTTAAACATTTTCATTGTTTTTAATGTTATTTCAGAACACTGATAAAAATTGGTTGTCTACATAATTAAAATTTGTTGCAGATAAAGCTTTGTTTTTATTCAATATGTATTAAATGAGAAGGCGTCTAAATACGATGTGCGACCTGGTAATGGCCTCTGTAACGTTTTTGTTCCTGAACTCAGGAAATGGATGTTTATCGATTACATTCAGAGAAACATCACAGGCATTTAGTATTAAAAGTAAGTCGAACATAAACTAAGTTCGCAAGGGCATACTCTCTTTTTTTATGTTTATGTTTCATACTGTTTATGTGACGGCTACAATTGTTCCTACACAGCAGTTTTACCTTACAGACTCTACACATTGCAGTCGCGCCGTCATCATCAAATTCATCGAAATCACCAATGAATTTAATGCGGAATAAAAAAAACGCTAAACAACTAAAAAAAAACTGTTAAATATAGATATAAGAATGCTAATATAGATCGATGCAGAATTTAATTCTTATAAACATATATAAATGTCATAGTGCTTATAGTCTTTATTTATGTAGTTTTTGGCCAAAGCATTTATTTGTCGCCAGTCGATGTCAGTGATAAAATAAGAGTGATATAACTTTTAGAAAAAGTATTTAATTAATTCAACATGTTCGTTGTCAAATTATAAAGAGTTTTTGAGATAAATTGATGTAATTAATACAAAGATTTTACGATTTTTAGGACGTATTATGTAATAAATTGTGCTTTTTGTATTTGATATTTTTTTATCACGACTATGGTGATCAGTGGCGACTCGTCAGGAGAGGCAGAGGAGGCAGTACCTCCCCTGTGAAAATTACAATTTTTAAAATTTTAAAAAGTTTATTTTTTTATAAACCTACTATACTTATAATTTTATTTAATAAAATTAAAATTTTATATACTACCTGTAATAATATAAATTAATATATTATTTACCTTTAATTTTTAAATTCATATGTCGGGTAAAAAAAATAATTTCTGAAACTAAAAATATTAATAAACATATAGCAAAAGAGTTCCTACACCAGTGGCGGTGCGTGATATTTCAGTTAGCCATATCTTGAAAACGACGCATGGGACCCACTTCACTTTTTAGGTGACGACTATACACCTCTTACAGAAACGATTTATAGTGAAAAAACCGTCAGCAAAGTTTGCGAAAAAATTTTCAAAAACACTGGAGCACTCCCTGGGTTCTCAGTAACGCTCTGTGGATTATTTGCAGTATATATTTGTTCATAATCTAGAAACAAATATAAGGAGACGTTTTTCGATTTGTTACAAAATATTTTTGTTTCAAAAAGTTATGGCCATTTTAATTTTGGGAAACAAAATGTTCCTATAAAATTAAAATTAAAATGGCCATAACTTTTTGAATAAAAAAATATTTTGCAAGAAATCGAAAGACGTCTCCTTATATTTGTTTCTAGATTATGAAAAAAAATATACTGCAAATATCCCACAAGTTTGCGAAAAAATTTTCAAAAACACTGGAGCACTCCCTGGGTTCTCAGTAACGCTCTGTGGGATATTTGCAGTATATTTTTTTTCATAATCTAGAAACAAATATAAGGAGACGTTTTTCGATTTGTTGCAAAATATTTTTTTTTCAAAAAGTTATGGCCATTTTAATTTTAATTTTATAGGAACATTTTGTTTCCCAAAATTAAAATGGCCATAACTTTTTGAAACAAAAATATTTTGTAACAAATCGAAAAACGTCTCCTTATATTTGTTTCTAGATTATGAAAAAATATACTGCAAATATTCCACAGAGCGTTACTGAGAACCCAGGGTGCTCCAGTGTTTTTGAAATTTTTTTCGCAAACTTTGATAACGGTTTTTTCACTATAAATCCTTTCTGTAAGAGGTGTATATTCATCACCTAGAAAGTGAAGTGGGTCCCAAGCGTCGTTTTCAAGATATGGCTAACTGAAATATCACGCACCGCCACTGTCTACGGTAACTAATTGCTTTACCCATCACACTACATATCTATTGTGTTTTAGACTTTAATTCCAGGATTTCCCGATTCCGGCAGGGCGGTAGCCGTTTTGGAACAGAAATATCTGGAATCTTTGCCCATAAAATTAGACAAGTACGGCAATCTGCAACAATTCGTAGCTGGAATATATAACCCAAAACCGATTGTAGTCACGATACACAGGAGCACGAGAAATATGGAAATGACGGAGAACTACACAGAAAGGCTGCAAACCTCTTTGTTGGCAAAGTGGAAGGATTGTCAAACGGTTTAGACCCACCGCACACGACAGACAGTCGGTCACCGACTATTTTGAAGGAAGACACCACAGACCAATCCAACTTTTTAGTCAGGCCGTCTTTTTAGACTGTCGTCTGCGGTGTCTCATTTAAACGTATACGTTGCATTCATACAGACAAAATTGTAGCTGACCGATAGTCGGTCGTCTGGGTGGGCCTTAAATGAAATTGTTGAGGTAAGACGATATACATAGTTAGAAATTTTGTAGTCATTGCTCACAAACAAAATCAGAAATTATGATGGCGAGATCCAAATCATAATATCTGTCTAATTTTCCCAAAATGTGGCCAAACCAAATTGGGTACAAGGGTTATCAAAATAATTTTTTGTTTATAATGTCCAAATCATTATTTTTTTTTTCAAGTACCTACTGATGTGAAAAGAGTCATCGCAGAATAAAAATAAAAATTTCCAAACTATAATTTATGTTTTCCTTTGGTTTTTGTTTTATCACATCTAAAAAAAGTGTAGCTAACGCATCTCTAACAACAATATGACTGATTACTACTACAAGTAAATTATATTACAATGACAATAAAATTATTAATCCCAATTTGTTGTAATTTGTTGTAATTTTCATTTTTTTTTGCTGATGATGCTAAAAGATAATACATAAAAACTTATAAAACTTTCGTATTAAAGTATCTTTTATGATTCACCCTGTAGATGGGTGTCAAAATATAGGAGGACACGCTGTACATTATGTATGTACAAATTTAATGTCATTAACAGTAATAACATTAAAAAGTATTAATACAATTTTTGGGGTTAGTAAATATTTAATAAATTATACAAGGTGTTTCCGAGTCAATCTCTTCGTTTACAGGTATGTTACATTTAATTTTTATTGAAAGTAGTAAATTGCCGCATCAATTAGAACATTGAATTTTTTGAATAATTTAAAGCAGATTCAATTTAAGGACATATGCACCTATTTTTGTTCATCTAATACTTAAAAAATGTATGTGGGACTTGCTGAGAAAATATACACATTTTTGTCGATAATCGTTTTCGCCATACACTATCATTATCATACCACGCTATAACGAAATGTTGAGGAAGGCAATTACATTAATCTCCAATTAATATTAGATGTGGTTTCAGGTTAATTGGCTTTGTAATTTTTTATACCGTCTTTACATCGTGATTTTAAAACCTGTAACACAAAAATAACAATAATTTTGTTAGTATTATTTTTTTTGTTAAGTATAGATCACAAAAAGTACAATCATTATTTTTCTAGCAATATTTACATTAAAAAAATGTTATTTTCAACTATCAACTAACAAGTGATTGGCGACCAAAAAATTGTTAAGACTGGTTAAAAAATATTGTATGCTTAATAGTAACATTTGCCTTAAGTGTATCTAAACTAATATACCAAATATGTAGGTAAATTTGAGGTGTTGTAGAGCTGTCGTATGGTAGGGGTATTTCCTTCGCGGACAATCATGTTTTTATATTTTAGATAACAATACATAGGTGTATCCAGCTTTAAATACCTGAAACAAATAAATTGTATATAAATTCTAGTACCATTTAGAAATTCCCTGTCACGAAAAACACGTGTTCATAGAATTGATATACGACTTTATTGATATAAGACTGAGAAAGCTCCGCTTTTTTAAACTAAACGACTTTTTCAAACCTTTTTCAGTGCATTATGTACGTATATATTAGTTTAAGTACATAACAGTGCGTAAAATAAACAGTGCGTTTTGTGTATCATCTGCGAATTTACATACTAATTTTTTCCATTTTCCCGAATTTTCTTTATTTTTCAAAATATGTAGGTATGGTAGGTATGAATATATGTGTGTATGTATTATAAAAATCATTCTCGAATGTCCGAATTTTTTGGTCTCAATTAGTTCAGATAATCGAGTTTCTACTATGTAACAAATTTATTCTCAGGTAATAAATGATAAAATTGGATGAAACGTGTTTTAGTACCTTTACAATGAGGTCAGCTGTGACAGTAGTCATATTCCCAATGTGAATTTCAAGGGGTCTCTGTGATCTCATCATCATTATTAAAAAGCTCTTCTTACATGAAGATGATTGCTCGTACCAGTTGCTTTGAAATATGCTCTTGCCTATATCCATACTCTGAAATTAAAATGATTTAACACGTAAGTATTTAAAAGCTCAAAATTCAGTTTACGTTATGTAATATAACCAGGTAGGTATAAGTTTTACCTCTAGCTGTAGTTCGTTGGCATAATAATATATGAAATGCATTTGCAAGAGCATAACACAGAGGTAAGTTACAGCAAATACCATAGTCACTATATAAACAGCTGTACGTTCGACTGATTGTAGCTGAAATAAACATCATCAAAAAATCAATTTTTCAATTAACGCACTGATTTTTTTTTGCGTTTTTTTGATAGCTAATTATCCGCAGAATATATTCCCAAAACGGTTTGTGCGAATTTTTTTTTAAGTTAGGTATAGCGAAAAAAATGGAACCACCTTTTACGCCAACATGGAATTCATGCGGTAGCGCGTGTTTTCCGTAATATTTTTGAATTTCCCACCTTTACGACCATACCATGGGTGATCATGGTAAGTATAACTACCTCGAATGTCACCAGATGTCGGAATATACGATAAGACTTTATAGACGTGCTTCTAACGTAGGCGTCCTACGTGGGCGGCAAGAAGCGGCCGGCGCTGTGCTGGCGGCAAAAGCGACCAGAGTGTCCTACGTGCAATTTATAAAGCGCGACGCCCAGAGAGACAGAGATTCAGTGTTCAGAATGTCGTGGACGAAGAAACAAACTGTGTTGTTATCTGATAGTATTTATCGGAACCTTATACAAATTCGTAAAAACAGGAAGGGCAGAAGATGTTCAACCAATGCAATGTTTTTGCAAAGAACGAAATACGGAGAATTTCACCATTTGTATGAAAAGCTAAGGAATTGTCCAGAAGGACTAGATTTATTTCGTAGATACGCCAGAATGTTACCTGAAACCTTCGACTACATTGTGGAAGCAATCAGTCCAGAAATATTCAGCAACTAATTTCCAACGGCCCATTACAATAAGAGAGAGACTAATGCTAACATTAAGGTAATTAGAATATATTTATTTTAGGTTTTAAATACAAAGGCAACATGTGTATTTTAAATTAACGCTAATCTAGTATAAGAAACTAAACTACAGAAATGTTATATCATGTCGTGTTTCATAAGAGGGGGTGATACGGGTGCAGAGAAGCAAGTTGAGGGCGAGCTTGCTGTGACAGGAGATGTAATACTCGTAGTTCCAAAATTTGAAAGTTGCTGCTGAGACGTATTCCCTGGAGTAGAGAGCGGTTGAGTATTCTGTACTTTAAAGAGTTCATGAAACAAAAGATTTTGCAAAGCATTTGAGCAGTTTTGCGCACAAATCTATGCGCGAACGATTTACGCACACACACGTTCGTTCGTGGAATCTTAAATAACCTATATTTTTGCGCGCACATACCCGTTACAGTTAAAGTTTGTAGCTATCTAAATGTGTGTATGTACGAGAAAACAAAATTCCTCGTAATATAATAATTGCAAGTCATATCATCGTAATGCAATTTATAAAAGAAGAGAATAAAAAACAGCCCAAACTTTTAACATATGGCTGTCACAATTGTAACAATAAATAACGGCTGTCACATAATGTGACATTCTTGATAATGAAATAGGGTAATAAACTAAATAATGGCTCGTTATAAAACTGACTAACAGTTTCTTCTGTTGCAACTTATTGATGCCTGAAATTGTATCATGTATTTATTGATAAAGCAATATAATTATTGAGCAGTGTCTTTTACTTGTATTTTAAACCATTTATATTTCCTGTTCCAGTTGTTTTCTTTCCCTTTGATTTTTCTCTCCGTAGGGACTCAAACGAACTGTTTATTTTTTGTATAGCATCAGACACATTAATTTTTATATTTGTTGCAATTGAGTCCCATACTTTTTGATTCCTCGAAAATTGACACGGATGTTTTTGGTTTCATAAAATCGCCCACTTTTCATATTCATCAATTAATTTGAAAACATAATTCATTATTATATTCCATGATTGAATTTATAGTATGCGACTAAAAAATATGGACGCAGAGCACACACACACACAGCGAACTATCCTCAACTTATCGTCCAAACTGAGCAAATTTGCGCGTAAATATCCTTTTATGTTTACTAGAAACCGACAGGCGGTGGAGCGCGTTCGTGCGTGCTCAAACCTTGCGCGAACAGTCCTTAGCTCCGTACACATTTGAGCAGATTTGAGCAAATTTGCTCAAATGAATACCTCTTAAAGCCGACATCGGCCAGTCATGAAAAAGGACAAACAGAAGTGAGACGACAGATAAGAAGCAACCGCACACGCATCGAAGGTAGTGAGGGAATAAGACCGGCCCTATCACCACCTGTTCTAGAATGAGAAGGGTAGCATTTGACCTTTTTCACAACTGGCCGATGTCGGCTTTATACAATTGTATACTAACATCAACGGTTATTAACGGTACCGAAACTTTAAACGCGTTTTAATCGAAACCATGTTTTTCAAATTGGGTGCCACGATATCTCAAAACTACTGAACATATCACTATCTTTTTTATTTCAAAGTAGATTAAATTTATTGGATCCTAGATTATTGATTTTGAATTCCAAATAATGCTTACTCTACAACACAAAATTTATCTTATTAAATGTTATGGTATCGGTAATATTTCTTATCGTTATGCAATTGAATTGTTTCGTGAATAATATCCCGAAGTCGAAATTAGCCGTCAAAGTTTGAAAAAGTTAATACGAAAATTTGATTTAACTGGTGATGTAAAATGCGGCAAAAACCAAAAACGGTCCATGATGATGATCTGCAAAAATTGATATTAGCAAAACACACATTCAAAGGATTTTGGCCGAAAATAGGTTTAAAGCTTTCAAACCGAAAATAATACACACATTAGAAGTTGGTGATGATGCACGTCGATTGGATTTCTGTTTAGAAATAGGAGCGAGGCTTACTGTAGATGTAGATATGCATTTTCACAAGAGTATATTTTCAACAGGACGGATGCCCCGCCCATTCAACAATTCAGGTCCGCAGTTGGTTTAACAAATAATTTGGAGAGAAGTGGATCGGAAGATATGAACCTATTTGTTGGCCAGCAAGGTCCCCTGACTTGTCGCCACTTGACATTTTCGTTTCCGGATTTTTGAAGGAAATAGTTTATAGACAGCCGATAGAACACAATATTGATTCACTCAAGACTAGGATAATTCAAGCAGTGGCCCAAGTAAATCAAAGAAATGATTCACTCAACATACACATCTTTTAGAACGAGACTGGAGAGGTGTGTTGAACTTGTAGGCCTGCATGTAGAATAGTTATGGTGCGTGAATAAAATTTTTGCTGTTTTTCAAAATAATTGTAGTATTTATTTATTAAATCATAATTTTTTCAAAATAAATGTTTAAATAATTATTTTAGGGGTTTATGATTTCTTATGTCTGCGCCTTTAGTAAACATATTTTTTTTTAAAGGAAAATGGCTATACTTCTAACGTATAACGATAAAGATTGCGGAATCTCTTCAAAATACTTAATATTGACTAATATGCCATGCTTTCATATTTGTGTATTAAATTTAATTGCAAACAATTTTTCTTAATAACTTTTTTACATAGCGTTAATATTTAAGTACTTTACTCTTCATTATTATTTAATTTTTGTCTATTTTTTGAACACCCCGTATATTAAATTGAACAAACAACAAACTTTCTGGACGTTTCAAGAAGAGCAAAACTTTTTATGAAGAATGACTTTTTTGTCGAAAAATTAAATTTTTTGTCCATTTCACCTATAGGTAACTCAATCCGGGGACACCCTGTATTTGGTTAATTCGCTGAAATTTTTAAATTTCAGAAAATTGTTATTCGGTAACTACAGTGCAGCAACAGTAACTTTGCCCTTGGTCGCAGTAGATAGAACCTGAAATCGTCCTCATAGCTTTTGTTGCTGCAGCCATGAACGCTTCGAGAAGTACAGTCTGTTATTGTTTGTTTGTTTGTGGCTATCTCTTATATCTCCGTGGTATGGTCGTACTATGCCGACTAAGTTCGTTGTGCGTAATGCGCGGGCAAAAATGTTCTGGTTGTACTGTACATAATTTATTCTAATCTACACTTCAAAGAGAAACTACCTACTTACCGTCATTATTTTAAAGAGCACCAATGAAATATGGTACGATCTTACAACAAAGTCCATGAAAAGATACCATCTCAACGCGCTGTTCAAAGCATTCACGTAACTAAAAATGTTAGTATCTTTACACACTATGTAGAAAAAGTACCCTACAAAGATCCTGTACTACTCATATGTAAAAATGGGTTTCCAGTTTCTCTGTTCATATCATCTACATCAAATGTTTCACACGAATAACCAATAAATATGAGCGAGAGGGTTCACATTTTGCATTTTTACAAACAAAATTATCAAAACTATTGCTTTCAGGGCTTAACACCTACTAGAAATTTGATGAGAGTAGCATGAACTATCATCTTTTTCCTATCATCATTCCCATCATTAATTCGGATTCGGATTAGTTCCTTTCATTACCATTAACATGGTGAAATAATATAAATATGGTAAAAAAACAAGTGGAAGTTACTTTATATTAATGTAATTTATCCACAAATTAAAATAAATAGGGGAAGACGGAATAGATATGAAAATATATTTAGAAATACTTACTTTATAACATCCATTTGTTCTAATATAATTTTTTTCAAAATATTTTCTGGGGACTCCAATTTATTTCTGATGCAGTTATCTCCAAAATACTGTAACGTGTGACCAAGAAGTTTTAGTTTTGTAACAGAAAAATATACTAAGGAAAAAAATAAAGAGTCGCACGCTATTATCACCACTCCTACCAATATTCGCTGAAATAGTTGAAAATAAAAGTAGATATAGAAATAGGTTTCCACATCATACAGAAACAACTCGGGCATTCCCAACTTTTTGCTGGACAAATCGCTGTTGAACTTTTTTAACGTCGAAGACAGCCAATGCAATGAACTCTGCTACGCCACATGAATTATACCCATAATGAGATAAAACATTCGAAAATTTACTTTAACGCACTCTTTGTAGATGCTGTTAACAGCTTCATCGTTTCCTTTGATTATGAGTGTCTCTTTAGCACCGACGATTTTTACAAGATTTCTTACGGAACTTGTTTGACTCAATATCATTTTCCATAACATCAAAATATACAATAAAGTATTCTGTATTACGTCTGCTTGTTCAAGAGGGTCTGCCGTTACCACGTCTTTGATTCCAATTGTTACTCCTACGACAAAAAATATATAGCTTCCTTGCAGCAAAGCTGAAAACACTGTATAAATAGAACGTCTCCAGTAGTTCGATATACTCTGAGCTGGCCACAGTCCTGTAAGTAGCATGACAGATTTTGTGTGTCTTATATATGTTGAATCATATTCCATGATGTAAATTGCTCGACCTCCCAAAAGAACTACTTTAGATATGACAGTCGCGTTGTTAAATAATTTAAATCTAGTAGTCAATGAGATATACAGGAATATTTCAAACTGGTCAGGTGTAATTAAAATTCATAGTTACTGTGAAAAATTGTAAGGGAAAATGGGAAAATTCACACATTTTTATTCTTTTATAGTCGATATTTCTTTTAATGATGTTATAAGTAATTTATTTTTCTTGTTGAATAAAGAAGTAAGTAATTAAATTTAATTAACATGAATTATTCAGTGTCACAAAATGTAGTAGGTGGCTGGCTGTTAATTAAAAGTTATCCATTTTTTTATTCCTATGATATTACTTTATTCTTTGTAGTAATACTTTTTACTTCTCCAATAAACATTGCATCTTGTAGAATACACACTGGTTCTCTAGTTTTACATAAACCAATATACATACCCAATTTATTTTAACATGTGTCTGTAACGTAAGCGTATTTAGTATTTAAAAATATGAAGGTATGTTTCCAACATTTTAAACATTTTCATTGTTTTTACAACAGTTTGATAAAAACAAATGATAAAAATTGGTTGTCTACATGATTCGATTTTATTGCAGGTAAAGCTTTTTTAGTCAATATTTATTAAATGAATACGAGTGATACATTTTTACTTGTTTTTTTTTTCAAATTTTTATTTTTCAGTTCAATTTCGGTTATCATTTATATAATATTAATGACTTAACAAGTTTAGTGCCATTGAAAGGGGCATCCCTTTTGACAAAAAAATTACTTAAACGACCTTGGAATTCAAAATTGCTCATAATGTTACAGCTTTAATGAAGGCCAAGTTTTTACATTGTTTTGAGGCTTTAGTTTTATTCTTCTCCCATAACACGCCAAGCACAATTTAAAAGAAAACGAAATTTTTGAAACATGCTTATTTCTAATAAAAATAATTTTGATGCGTACTTCCTCATAATGAGTTGTAAATTAACACTATGAAGACATTTAAAAGAATGACTTATTTAAAAATCTAAAGATCCTATTTATTTCTCAAATTAAATTGGCTTTGGAAAACGTATACAACTCTCAAAGACCCCAAATTTCTAATCATTTGCAACAATGGAAACTCGAAACATATCTCTTTTTGTTTAAAAGTTAGTGAGGGTACATTCGTAGACACCCGGTATTGACGTTAATGAAAAAAGCGATATTCACTAAGGACCTATTTTATTCATATTCCAGATTACAATAAAGTTAGAGTAGGTACGTTTTCTTAGTTAAAAGAAATTTCTCAATAGGTTTCATAAGATATTTCTCAATTAGGTATTAGATATATCACCAGACACACGAGGTATATTTTTGCAAATACGAGTATTCATATTTTTAAATCAACTAACAAGAGTAATATACAATATCATCACGTCATGAGGCAAAAACGCTTATTGACGAATTAGAACAAAGAAATATAAAATATTTTATTTAACATTAAATAAATTATAACATTTATAACACACATTTATGTACAATAAATCTATAAACAAAATGTATTAAATATAATAGTAAGATACAAATTTATTTAGTTATTATCATATTAAATAAAGTAAAGTAACGTTAATAAAACTAAAATTTTATTCGAAATTTTTTTTTAATATCTAATTTTATAAAAAAGGTGTCCTAGCTTTAATAAAATTTACTGGTTTCAAAAAATGCTTCTAGTACAATTGATCTAGAAATTTAAAAAATCAGCCTTGTAAATCACTGGATTTAGTCATATGTTTAAAATATTTAATTCAGTGATCTCTTAATCCAAAACAAACAAGAATCTATAAAGAAATCTAGTGTAACATGAGATTCCGCTGCTTAGTTATCTAAATAATGCGTTTCTTGGTTTGACAACGCTGTTAGTCAATTCAACGTATATTTTTCTTATTGACTCATTCAGTTTGGACCCATCAGCGAGTTATGAAAGATCAATAGCCAGTGATAATCGATGAATTTTGAAATGAATTTGTTATTTTATCATTCACTGATTATAATTATATACATTTTTTTTGTCTCCTTTTATATAAATAAGTATATTTATCAAAAAGTTTAGACATTATCAAGACCCATAGACCAACTGGCTTAGATTTCTCCCATTTATTTTCAGCATCTGCATCCAACAACAATTTGGAAACACTCGTTGGAGATTCTATAAAATTTAAACGTTTTAGTTTATTTACGAATACGATTTGTACGTTCTTGATGTCCGTTTGTGTTTCACAGTGCAAAATAGCAGCATTGAAGATATCAACCCATAAAGCTGAAACACGTTGGTTAATATAAAATTATGAGTAACTATATAGTTAATTAGTGGGATGAGGTCAAATGTTTCCAAAAAAAAACAACTAATTTTCACTTAGTCGACGTTTCGCAAAATTTATTTGCATCCTCAGGACTAATTGAATAAGCTTTTGTTGTCGTTTGTATCTGATCAGTTATCTGATCATCAGATAGCCGATGCACGTCTGTGTGACAGTACGTTGTATTCTATTATTTTATGTTATATTAATTGTTTTATCAATGTTTCATTCATATTTATTTTTACAAACGACAACAAAAAGCTTATTCAATTAGTCCTGAGGATGCAAATAAATTTTGCGAAACGTCGACAAGCGAAAATAATTATTTTTTTGGAAACATTTGACATCCCACTAATTAACTATATAGTTATATGGAAACAGGTCACTAATCCTACATTACAATTATGAGTAACATTATTAAGAAGAAGAAGCAGTAACAATATATCAGAACTACTGTAGGTATACTATACTACCGCGATAAAAGCGCTGAGGAATACCCATTTTGAAACAATCGATTTTCGTCCAAAAATGATTAAATTATGGTATTTGGGCAATTTGAGACCGTCCATCCCAAAAACTTGGTTGCGCGTAGTTTTTGGACGGGGAATCGAATGCGCCATGTTAGAAGACGATCCGTTTGGGGCTAAGGTCATTTTTGGCCAATTTAAAAATTAAAAGTCCAAAAAAATGGTTTAAAATGGACCAATTCTTTTTTTTAGATATTTTCGTTGGAAAGAATGGGAAATTTTCTCGAAACTGTGTTTTTCAAATTGGCGTACAACGTAGCTAGCTCCAGTTTTCATCCGATAGACTTGAAATTTTAATTGTAGCTTCTTATATAGATTATCTATCGAAGTACATACGATTTTGCGATTAATAAATAATGAGATTTGCAATAAACATTTTTAAGGTCGATTTTTTAAGAAAAAAATGAAAAGAATTAAAAGTGATGTCAATATGTGAATTTTCAAAAATAAAATAAAATCTTGGGTATTTCCACAGAAAAACTAATGTAGATTAAGATTTTTTTGTTTCTAAGTGGTGTACCAAGACTACTACTCTGTACGCCGATTCTAGAAACATTTTGTTTATTGTTACCTGGAGCTATGACGCCATTTTGTAACTTAAATGGAAGTAAAAAATTTTGTATACATCAATACCCATAGAATCAAGTGTCAAAATTCATTTTGATCTATTACATAGCGTATCGAAAAAATGGTTTTTTTTCGATACCTTTTAAATAAGAGCTTCATTTTCAATGCACCTAGGTAGTATAACCCCTTAAGAAGATGCATTTGCTAAAGAACTCAATGATTAACAAAATACCAGATAAACATATTTTTTATAATACCTACCTGAATGAATGCTATCATTAATCCCACAACACCAATTAACATGCAGCCGCTGCAGAAACCAGCTGTATATTTGGTTGTAGCATCCTGATTGTACAATGCAGAATTTCTTAATTTCCCACAACCAACGTCGTAGTTAGCTGGAAGACAACACGTATCTGGAACCCATTTTTCGTCCAACCAGGCGTCTATCATGTACCAATCCTCATAATTTTCTACACTGCAACATCCAAACTACAAAAAACATTTCTCAGCTACACTAGATAAATATTCACTTATTACACTTAGTGTCTAATGCCTTATTCCTTCTAACAAATAATTAACTAATACATGTAATATATAACATACATATATAATGTAATAATATATTCACAGTGCATCTAAGGGGTATCTTAACTCCAAATAGTTTCAGGGAATTTGGAGAACATCTAGATCCCGAGTTGCAATTATGGTATACTACCAGAAAATGTGGTAATATATTTGATCTTCATGTATTACTCTTAACTCGAATCAGAAGAGGTCTGATGAAGAAAACCCAATATTTGCTAACTCCAAGATTGAACTCAAATCCTACACGTTTAAAAGTCTAGCGGTACAGCACAGAACATTACCCAGTCTGTCAATACTCAGGAGATTTTTTTAACTATCAAATATATAGTTATATTTATTATACATAAATTTGTTACATACAGATTTATTAGATATATAAATATTAGGGACAAATTTAACTGTTGGCTATCGATCATTAATAATTTGTTCAATAAAAAATGTATAAATGTAGGAAGAACATACATGGAAGAAATTCATACTTTATCAGATTAAACTTGAGAATCTGGTTCACCTACCTTGGTGTGTATATTGTCCCAGATTTGTACTAAACTGTTTGGACCTTGGTGATGTCATATTGTAATGGTGCAAGAGACCATTTCGAAGTTCCTCCCCTTTAATTTGTGTTTCAGACTTTCTCTGTACACGAATGCTAGCGAACCTACCAAAAATTCTACCACGAAAATAAACACTACCAGCGTGAAATATTGAAATTAAAATAACATTAATGAGAATGGCATAATTAATAATATACTTATATTAATGTATGTAACCTTAGCAAAAAACTGATATTCCTTTTTTTGAAACACGGGTCGTAATATAAGCATCAATTTTTGAGTTCAGTACAAGTGCTTTTAACAAAAATACAAGGTTACTGTTATTATTATAATGTGGAACAATGAAATGTCTTGGATTAGGAAAATTCAATTAACAAAGAATTGTCTATTTTATTTATTTGTACAGTCTTTAGTACTTGATAGTAAATACTAACAATGTTTATAGGAGTTACAGCATTCAATAATATTGTTTGCTCAAATCATTCAATGATCATTATCGTAAGATACGATTTGATATAGGAAACTGAATTACGAGTAAGTAGGTAAAGAATCCCAACTTCAGGCATTGTTACATTTTAAAAAGAGATATTTCTCAATAACTTTTGTTTCTAATAATAGACTTAAGTACTGTTTTATTTGGTGTATTTCTGCGTATTAAAAGTCCCTTCTATTATCACTAAACTTCATATTTTAGATATATGTTTCTTGGAAGAAGTGAACAACAAATTTTACAAACATTTTGCTATTCCTCAGAAGATTATATTAGCAAAATGGCAAGTTTTTTTATAGTGAGTTTAAAGTCAACTGATTTACTAAAATTTCATCGTAAAAATGTATTATTGATGACGATGTCTTACCGTTACTAACACATCTGTTTTGGAACCAGGAACCACAACACGCAAAAGGAAAAGACGAAGGTGATGGTCCCAAATGCGATGGCTAAGGAATCAGACTCAGCAATGCATATTGAGGTAACAAGGACGCATATCCTTCGTACGCTATTCGTAACCAGATTCCTACCCTAAAAGGCCACATCCTGAGATCTGAAAAATAGGACTATATAAATAAAGAGACCACAAAAAACATAAAATGTTGAAACAACGTAAGTGTAAGTAAAATATTAATCACAAATTTTGCGTAATAGATGTTACAATTTATTACAATAAAAACAAATAAAATTATTTATTTATCAAATTTCGTACTAATTTTCTACTAATGTTAACATCAAATATACATGGATTTAAACAATAAAGTGTTAAATTATGTTTAGAAACAAATGTATTGTTTATAGATTTTGTATCGTGTCATAGTTTTTCAACAAATGCCTTCTAATGAATATATGCGTCATTCACAGAAAATATAATTAAAACATCAAAACAATAAGCGAAACATGAAGTACAATGATTATGTTCCAACATGTTACAAATTACTAGTTCTCAGCTGCATAATCATCCGCTGAAATGATTAAGACGTTTTTGTCCCATTGGAAATGCCTTATCACGCAATACTACATATTAAATTACCTCTACAACACTTCAACAAATATCCTTTGTAATCTGCATATTTTCAGGGAAACATTATTGACATCAATTAATCTAATTTTTAATTTTATTTCAATGAAATTTTATTAAAAAATATTGATGATGCTTGGAAGTTACGTTATATAAATTGTGTATGAAACAATATGTATGTACATACTATGCACATCTCATAACATCTACATACAAAGTGTTTCATGATTTGACTATTTCTCCATAAACTCCAAGAGTCCTAAATTTACTGATGAATTTTATTGGTGAGATTTTTATGGGGCTTCTAAATATTTTGTGGGTTTTATTAAAAAATATAAAACATATTGAAAAAACTGTTATAGATGATACGGTTAAATAAATTGGTTATTTTAGGTGTCTAAGTAATAACGAGTTATTTACGTCTAAGTAATAACGAAATTACTTGACTTACCAACTATTCCTATTATTTTTTTGCAAGATATTTCTATTGCAGAGAGGATCCGTGCATTATCTACATCAGTGAGAGTTTTAAAGTACCTACCGTACTATTTTTAATATTGTGGCCATCCATATATTAACTGGTTTATAGACCAATAATTGCTGTCAAGACTATAAGAGATTAATGTTACGTTGAAACTGTAACGGCACCTTGGGAGTAGCCAAAAAAAGTTATAGTAACTGTTAGCCAAAAATAAATTGGCGTGTTTTATGAAATGCAAATTTGTAAATCTATTTTCACAATTTGAGTGCCTAATATTTTTTCCCTAAATCTGAAGTAAATATTCAAGCAAACGTGAAATAAAAAATAAATTGGGTATCTTATCTGTTTACGTATTTGTATGTATACATGGAAAAGCTCACCATTATAAATAAATCATTATATTATTTTTTTCTTCATATATAAGGCTATATCTTACATGGCGTAACACTACCGTATTGCAGGAAAGTAGAAAATAGAAACTATGAGTAAATGGATGTTACAAAACTTAAAAACAATACCGGGAAAACGATATACTCACACATGTAATTATGGAGGCTAAACCCTTCTTTACAAATAATATAAAATAAAAATATGCTATTGTTTGCCATGCCATTAGCAAAATAGGCAATTTCTTATTGACGTATTAGCTAAAAAATTAATAATTAAATATACCGTTTTTGTTAACTTTTTTCCATATTACACATAAAAATATCTGAAATTGAAATGAAACATTGTAAAAACACCGTTTCGTAAGGGAATCATTGGACCCACATCAATTTTAGGGATGAGAACTAGACCTAAGTAGAGGCTATATTAGTAAAAAACTTTTTTTTGTAAAAAATTAGTTTTTTACAGAAGATACAGCTATTTTAAAATTTCAAATACGAAACGCTGGGATTAAATAAAAATTCAAATTACCGTAACTTTTACAGATATGGAAATTTCAAAAATCACAAATATAAAATGACTGTATTCACTTGGTTAATACGAAAAAAATATTTCGTAATATTTTGCAAACCGTTTCCAATATAAGCTTGCGAGGCATACGTTTTTGAAAAGTTTTGTTTGAAGTTTGTTTGCTCTTACAGGCCGTCCACTAGTAATCATCCCCTAGAATTCATGTGGGTTCCATGCTTCTTATGGTGTGAGTCGCTGCTTATGGTGTGCCAAGCACAAACTGTTCATTTAAGGGCAGTTTCCAATGGAGGTTCAGTTACCTTTTTTTATTTTATTGTTGCAGTACTAAGTGATCAGTAGTATTGATTCACTGTAAAGCTCTATATTGCACTGCAATATTAAAAAGAAATGAAATATAATGAATCTAAAGTGCTGGCCACTCAAACTTACACAAGAGACTTTTAGGCAACATTTAAAGTTAAATATTTTTAACAGGAATGCAAATTTTTGAACGCGATTTGCAAATTTTAAGAGATAGTTTTTTCGGATTAAGCTGCATGACGTATATTTATCGTAGGACCATAGGTTATTATATACGGGGTGATCAATGAGGTCATGCAAAAAATCCAAAAGTTTGTGAGTGAAATTTCCGTAAAATTTTTTGGTCGTTGAAATATGGTTCGTTACTAAGGTAACATCGATATCTCTAGACGTTTTTGTCAGTTTTTGGATTAAGGCCCTTAGGCTTGGACACACTAATCAACATAAAATTTGGGTAGCAAAATTTTTAAATGCTATAACTTGACATTGGATTGACGGTTCTTGATGATTTTTGCGGATTTGGAATCCTTATTTCACGTAGACTTTCTCTGATCTAAACATTTTATTTGAGGGTTATAATTTACGACATTATACCGGGTTGATACTAAAAAAAAAACGTAGCGACAAGAACACGTTTATTATTTTCCTCCAAATATCGCTGGATTTGGCTTTTCTCCAAACTAAAATTCGGCTATCGATCGGAGGAAACAAATTAAATCTTGTTTCGTCAGTAAATAAACAATGGTTCCACTCTGCATTACCCCAATTCGCATGCCGATTTGCCCATGCCCTCCATTCGCTCTATGGTGTTGTAATAACCGCACACATTTTGCTCTGCGACGGGCTCTATAATTTAAAATGTTTGCCATTATTTAAGTTTTGTAAAAATAAATTCTACTCAAGTTGTTTTTTATTTAATGTTCTTCTCACTGTTCCGAAACTCTCACTCCAGTTTGTTGGCTTAAAGAGTCATTTAGTTTTTCTAGAGTTCTTTGTTCTATTCTGCATAGTTTCTCTCATTAAAATTCTTTCGGTTCTTTGGTTTATTTTTTTGTATGTCCAACCCCATGCCCATAATTATGATCACCAGTAGTTTCGACGCGGCGCTTCAAATTATAAATTCGTCTTTTGGCTGACATTGTAAATGTGCGCAATTTGCTCTTTTGACATTCCTTCGTTAAGAAGTCGAATGCAATTTTTTCCCTTTCTGCAGTGGTTAAACGCCCCATATTAATTAAAATTACAAAATTATAATATTGAAATGTGTAAGATTATTTCTAGAATAATGTTAACAGTTTTTTAATTCCATAGCAACAAATTTGTTTTTCCAATGCCTACTTTGAAATTGACGCGTCGCATAGAAATTACACCCGATCAATAATTATGGGCATGGGGTGGACAAAGAACTCTGTAAAACTGAATGATTCTCTTTGAGACAACAAATTGGGGTGTGAGTTTCGGACAGAACATTGAGAAGAAAGTTAAATAAAAACAACTTGAGGTGAGAATTTATTTCTTAAAAAACTTAAATAATGTCAAACCTTAGAGTTGCCCGCGTACCATACGTTTTTGCTTATTATCGACCCAGTATAATGTGTAAATTCCAACCCTCAAATAAAATACTTAGACCAGAGAAAATCTACGTGAAATAAAGATTCCAAATCCGTAAAAAAAATCATCAAGAACCGTCAATCCAATGTGAAGTTATAGCATTTTAAAAAATTTTGCTACCCAAATTTTATGTTGAGTAGTGTACAAAACCTAAGGCCTTAATCCAAAAAACTGACAAAAACGTCTAGAGATATTGATATTACCTTAGTAACGAAAAAACCATGTTGGCAAAACGACCAAAAATTTTTTGCGGAAATTTCACTCATACAAACGGTTTGATTTTTGCATGACTTCATTGATCACCCCGTATATAATAAACCTATGGTCCTACGATAAATATACTTCATGCAGCTTAATCCAAAAAAAAATAGCTCTTAAAATTTGCAATCTGCGTTCAAATATTTGCATTCCTGTTAAAAATATTGAACTTTAAATTTTAAGTAAAACTCTCTGTATGTTCGAGTGGCCAGCAGTTTATATTAAATTTTAAACTAAATTACGTCACAATCTCAATTTTTATTTCACTTACAGTTAATTAGTAAAGAACTGGTGGGCAATTCAAACATCGATGTCTTTTTCCCATATACCTTTAGAAATCTGTCCTCGGTTTATTAATTAATCGTTGTTACGTTAATATTATATACCTAGTATTTGGTAGCGATGAAATGAGAATTAAAAAACGAGATAGTGACACTTTTAAATTATCTATACTCGACTGTATTATAAACTTTTATTATAGACCTTTTTTAACAGTTTTTATCATTCATATACACAAAATAAAAAAAAGTTCTTCATCTTACAATTGTCATTACAGTGTTCGCCAAAAAGAGCTGCCCCGCCCGTACGGGAATTTTTTTATTAAACATTTATTTAATGTCTGTATGCGCGTTTATATTGGGTCAACTTGTAGCTTTTACGGATCCTGTAAAATATACTTACCCAAAACAGGACGTTGACCCAGCAAAATACTAATCTGTATGCATGTAGCCGCTTGCCACCGGACATTTTTGTGGAGAGAGTTTTTGGAAAACGGAAACTGAAATAAAAATATATTAATAGTTTCAGAAAATATTCTTAGTTAAATATTATACAGCATACAAAAAAATATATCTAAATTAAAAATATTGCAAGGCATGAAACATTTCTGAAACATTTTTTTTCGTTTTCATCCTGAAATTTTCTCAGATGTACATACAATATGTATGTACCTATATCTACATACATACTAACGTATATTTTAATTATATTTTCTAATTGATTTATTTATTTGTGATTATCTTTATAATATACAGTGTATCTCAAAAATCATGCGCATTTCGAAACTGGTAATTTTTTGAAAAATCGCCCAGACCCAGAATTTGTTTATTTTTGGGCACGGACTTCATTCTCAAAAATGTAACCATGGGGAAGGGAGATCAGGTTGTGTTGTTTTTTAATGGCAACCACCTTTCTTATTCAAGGCGTAGCCAGTATTTATCTTTGGGGGGGGGGGGCGCCGAATGCAGATTAAACAAGAAAGCCAAAAAAACCGCTACGCCCTTGTTCTTATTGCACCGTAGCTTAGATATTTAGCTTAGGTACTGTACTTTGGCAATTTGGCACTGCAACATAGCTTATGTCCCGATTACTTTGGTATTCAACATTGGGGTTTGCTAGGGGAAAATTTTTGGAGAAAAATCGAAAAAATGGAATCTCCGCATTTCTCTTTTTAAATAGGAAAGCTGAGTCTAGGCTCCTGAACACAATCAATTTTTGTGGAAATAACTCTCTTTTTATTTGATTTTAATGATGCATATGTTCAAACTATTAACCGTCTGCGGTTTTAATAATGACCCAGCATGTCCACAAACTCTTTCTGCACATTTCCTTTTTCAAATGATAATGCCCGAATGCGTTGCTTCAGGTGTTCAGTGTTGTGTGGTCCACAATTCACCTCGTTTTTCAAGTATTCATTCCCATAAGAAAAATTGAACTGGGGTTAAATACCGCAGCAAGCCAGTCAATTTCCCCTCTTCTGCCAATCCAACGATGTGGAAATTGATGGTTGAAATAATTTCATATCAAACAATAGTTTGGAAATAGTCGTCAGGTTCTCCTCCTGAATATAGTTCTACAAGATCAGCAACCAGTCCTCTAATAATTCTATACATCGATGAAATAAAAGTCCAAGTATTTGCCTTACGATACATTTATGTACCTTTTCAGCATTCGGGGTATGCTTCTCTCATCCAATGTGGATTTTCGGTGACCCAATATCGACAATGGTGTCTATCCACTAAAAGAGAAATTCGGAAATTACGGTTTTCTCCATTTTTCTCCAAAATTATTCCTACCAACCAAATTAATCAGAAACACCTAAGCTTCCTTACGGTGCAATTAAAAAAAGATAGTTGCCATTAAAAAAACAACCTTTTCTTCCTACCGCCGCCACCACACAAAATTAACCTGTCCGAGCGGCTTTTCCAAAAATTGACTTTTCCGGAATGCTCATGACTATTGAGACACACTCTATATTGAATTTTAAACTAAATATCTTATAGTCCTTCTAATTATAATTGAAAATGATAAATACGCCTGGGAACAAAAAAGCGGTGCAACTTTAGGATTCCATGGGCGTGCATATATCTTTACAAATTCGAAATTTGTGAAATAATTTTTTCATTCAAATCAATATAGGAGATTAAAATTAGCCTGCATACAAAACTTTAATATTTTTAATATAATTTGCTGCTCAATAATGCTCATTTAGCCAGACAATCTCAAAAAATTGTCTGTGTTAATAAACCAAGCTGAAATACACGTCACTGGCTATTCTAAAGTCGTAAATCATTTTAACGACGTCGTAAAAATTTTATATGGCACAGTGGACCGAAAGTATTTGGCATGTATTACATATAAAGCAATCCTATAGTATAATGGTCGGCATTCGCTGGTGCATCGCGGCATCCGTTGCTGGCTCTTCAAAATTCTCTTAAGTATACATAGAGTTGTTTTAATTTATGATTATTTTTTTAAGCAATTTTAAACGCTTTATTTTAATGCCAACTGATAAATTTATATCTATGTATTTTTTTTACATATTTCCAAACTAGCTTTTTCTAAGAACGTCACGAACTAGCAGTTTACTGAAGTATGGCATACCCTTGCATAGTGAGCTTAGCAATTTTAGAAAAATATATCGTCTAGTTTCTTTTTCACCTATTTTCAATTTAGAATGGAAATAGAGTACTTACCAAACTAAGTTAACTGAATCTAAGAATGAAAAAATGTTAACTGTAGACACTAGAAAAGTATTTCTTTTTTTTTTGACAAATACAGTCTCAAAGGATTCAGAATAATTTTGAAAATTATCATTTCCAAAACATAAAAATTATTCCTACCAACCAAATTAATCAGAAACACCTAAGCTTCCTTACGGTGCAATTAAAAAAGGTAGTTGCCATTAAAAAAACAACCTTTTCTTCCTCCCGCCGCCACCACACAAAATTGACCTGTCCGAGCGACTTTTCCAAAAATTGACTTTTTCCGAAATGCTCATGACTATTGAGACACACTCTATATTGAATTTTAAACTAAATATCTTATAGTCCTTCTAATTTTAATTGAAAATGATAAATACGCCTGGGGAACAAAAAAAAGCGGTGCAACTTTATGATTCCATGGGCGTGCATATATCTTTTACAAATTCGAAATTTGTGAAATAATTTTTTTCATTCAAATCAATATAGGAGATTAAAATTAGCCTGCATACAAAACTCTTAATATTTTTAATATAATTTGCTGTCAATAATGCTCATTTAGCCAGACAATCTCAAAAATTGTCTGTGTTAATAAACCTAGCTGAAATACACGTCACTGGCTATTCTAAAGTCGTAAATCATTTTAACGACGTCGTAAAAATTTTATGGCACAGTGGACCGAATAAGTATTTGGCATGTATTATATATAAAGCAATCCTATAGTATAATGGTCGGCATTCGCTGGTGCATTCGCGGCATCGCGTTGCCGGCTCTTCAAAATTTTCTTAAGTATACATAAAGTTGTTTTAATTTATGATTATTTTTTTCAGCAATTTTAAACGCTTTATTTTAATGCCAACTGATAAATTTATATATATGTATTTTTTTTAAATATTTCCAAACTAGCTTTCTAAGAACGTCACGAACTAACAGTTTACTGAAGTATGAAGTAACATTTGTATAGTGAGCTTAGCAATTTTAGAAAATATATCTGACAACCTTGCTTTTTTCTACCTATTTTCAATTTAGAATGGAAATAGAGTACTTACCAAACTAAGTTAACTGAATCTAAGAATGAAAAAATGTTAACTGTAGACACTAGAAAAGTATTTCTTTTGTTTTTGACAAATACAGTCTCAAAGGATTCAGAATAATTTTGAAAATATGTTATTCAGTATCAGTTACGCAGCAATGGTCTATTGATTATTTCGGATACTGATTTTGATGTATAATACTTTTGCTATCTATAGGCTAGTTAACAAATATAAGTTTTCAAGTACTGATTATTGTTGATATAAATTATTTATTATGAAAATAATATTTTTCATGTCGCTATGGAAAATGTATTCAAGTGAAATTATTGTCAATATGTCACGAACCATATAAAGGTGTAGTGAACCAAACGCACAAGTCATTATTTAAGATTAATAATACATATTTACATACATATGTACCTAACCCTTAATCACACCCTTAAGCAAGGGCGTAGCCAGGGGGGGTGATGGGGGCGATCGGCCCCCCCAAAGGGTCACGTAAAAACCAAAATACTCGGGGGAATGCGGTTGCCGTTACCTCCAGTGACCTTTTTTTTTTTTTTTTTTTTAATCTGCAACGATCGCCCCCCCCAAAAGGTCAAGTAAAAACCAAAATACTCGGGAGATTGGGGTTGCCGTTGCCTCTACTGACCTTTTTTTTTTTTGGCTTTTTTGTTTAATCTGCATTGGGTGCCCCCCCCAAACATAAATACTGGCTACGCCCTTGCCCTTAAGATTTTTTTTGTTGCCATTGTAACTATAACAAATTATAAATTAACATAATATTTTAAATTCCACAGCTCGTCATTGGAATGATTAAACATTTGACTTAAAAATATACTGCAGATATTAAATAACTCAAAACTTTCATTACAGTGATTCAAACTACAAAAAACCCTATGTGTCTCTTCTCATTACCTTCATTTATTCAAATTTACCTTATTATTTACACTTATAAAACCGTGGCCTCAATCGTCAGTGTCATACTTACGTCTTTGTATAACACTTTTTCGGTTTACCGCTACAGCAATAAAAATGATATTTTATTTTTGACAGCTTTAACAGATTTTTACATGCTGACTAACGTTTCAATAACTGTACACTGTGAGCCAAATTAAGTTAAGTATCGACATCGATATTTTATTGTAAAAATCGTAGAAACTTATACAAATTTTAAATATACCGAGATTTTCAATTGTATCTAGGTTTTAGTAAAAGTAAAGGCAGTAAAATATCATTTAAATATTTTACTGATGGCTAATTTGTTTATTGAATCATAATTACTTCAAAATAAATGTTTAAACAATATTTTTTGGGGTTTATGATTTCTTATTATATCTGCGCCTTTAATAAACATAATTTTTTAAAGGAAAATGGCTATACTTCAAACGTATAATAATGATAAAAATTGCGGAATCTCTTCAACATACTTAATATTGACTAGTAGGCCGTTCTTTCATATTTGAGTATTACATTTAATTGCAAATTATTAAATTTAATAGCGTGAGTATTTAAGGTACTTTACTCTTCATTATTATTTAGTTTTTGCTATTTTTGAACACCTTGTATGTTAAACTGAACAAACAACAAACCTTCTGGACGTTTCAAGACAAGTAAAACTTTTTATTTATGAATTACTTTGTCGAAAAAATAATTTTTTTGTCCATTTCACCTATAGGTAACTCAATGCGGGGACACCCTGTATGTAATGTTGAGACAATTTTACTAAAAAAGCATTTTTAAATTTTGGCATTATTTCTATACCAAAAATGTAGCGAAGATGTGCACTATGTAGGTGCACTATGTACCTACGAATTGATAAAAAATTAAATTGAACTGAGCAATTAATTTCTAATTAACTTTTTTTTTAAATAGCCACCATTTTTTTTATCAAAATATTCAAAATCCACTACGTCGTGCCATAGCCAGTAATGTATATTTAAATAATCTTTTTTTGTTTTTTTGCCCTATTACGCTCCGTTTTGCTGGAATGCTGTCAACCACCCAAGGGTCATTTAAAAAAGAGGCCATTTTGGATTAGCTGCAGAAAAAAAAAACAAGGCCTCAAAAAAAATTTTTTTTCGTACTATAATTTTAACATTAATTAACATATGTGTAAAGTTTCATGTAAATCTGTCAAGCCGTTTTTTTTTATTAATAAAACAAAAACCATATGAAATATCGCCGTTTACAGTGTTATAACTCCTTAATTTGGTCCCCCGTGTAGTTCAACTGTAGCAAGAAGCGGTTGAATAATAGCTCGAATGACATCGACCGTGGTCACAAGTAACTGACCACGATTGACCGAGTGAGAATACTAAGAAGTTCGCGGAAAGCGGTGAAGTAAATGACCATTAGCGATGGATATATTGTACGCCAAGAAGTAGGTTTCTGTGAGAAAGACAGGAGCGCAACAGTTGGGGCGATGAACGTGCAAGGCACATTGATTCCTGTTTGAAACGATTCAAAACTCAATGCACCATTTCGTCCTATGTTAATTTTTAAAATTCTGAGAAAATATTTAATAAGTTTAGAATAGAGGAGAATGAAAGCCAAAATACACCCTTAAATATATCTATTCGTGTTTTATTAACTAGATTTTGTTTAATTAGATTAGATAGACATTCGTCGTAACATTCTTAATGACGTTATAATTTTTTTAAACACTTTCCCCATTCCACACATTAATTTTCGCTTCAAGGGCGTAGCCAGTATTTATGTTTCGTGGGGGGGGGGCGCCTAATGCAGATTAAACAAAAAAGCCAAAAAAAAGGTCACTGGAGGCAACGGCAACCGCATTCCCCCGAGTATTTTGGTTTTTACTTGACCCTTTGGGGGGGGGGGGGGGGGGCGAACGCTGCAGATTAAACAAAAGAGCCAAAATTTTAAAACCTTTGGGGGGGGGGATCGCTACGCCCTTGTTGTCGCTGAGCATAACCAAACATATCTCTGCATTTTTTGAAAATCGCTTTAAAAAAGTGAACGTTAAGTTTCTTTTTCTTTTCATAGTATGCATCTATGTATGTAACTGGTGGCGCAGAATTTAAATTTTGATAGCAAGAAAATCACTGTGGTCGTTCCCACGAAAGCGACTTAATCGCATAAACATTGCATGTTTTAAAATTAACTTTAAAACTTCATAGAAACGGAACTAATGGTGGATTCATAAATTTTTAGTAATAAGAATAAGAATAGTAATAAGCATAAAAGTTAAACCTTCGTTTTATAATGACCCAGTTCATGCAGTAAAAATAATTTTTGTAATAATTTTAAAAATAAGATTTGCTGCGAACTGGGTCATTATAAAAGAAGGTTTAACTTTTATGCTTATTACTATTCTTATTCTTATTACTAAAGAATTACGGATGACCCACCATTACATATATTTGCTAATATGTTAACTAAATTTGCTAATAACTAAACAGTGTCGAAGCATTTCTTGAAAATAAATAATAATATTTTGAGATAAAAAATGTAATACCAGTCAAGTGAACTCGAGTTAAAAGTTAGTAGATATGATGTTACAATTGAAATTCAAATGTTTCAATATATTCAACGCATTTTATTTTCACTTATCTAACCACATATAAGCAAGAAATATATTCTTGCTCGGCCTATCGGTCTTAAGTTTCAAGAGATTCAATGCAATGTAAAGTTAGAGATTACATATTACATTATTGAACGTCTTAGAATGACAACATTAATTAAACTTTCATAGGAATTAATAATGTACAATTTCACATAGAACTCTTGATTTTTTGTGACGCCACTGGAGGGAAATTATGTTCCTATTCCACTTTTACCGTTTTAGTTGTGTACCACTAAGGCGCGTTTACTTTTGTATCGATTTAGAAAGGCAGAAATGTTATTTTATTTGTCCACCAGTTCCTCTATTTCGAGATTTTTCATAATTCGGAAGTTTAAATATTTGGCTAAGATGCAAACGCTTTACAAAAATTCAGTTGATAAAAAAATGTTTGCAAAAAATTAATGCGGCTTCTGGCGCTTTTGTGGCTGGAAAAAACAAAAAGTCGCAAAATGGGAAAAATTTGTTTTCCGATTTTGCGACTTCTTCCGGGAAACTTTAGTTTTTCACATTGAAGACCCTCTATATTATATGGAGTGAAAAATTTGTATCTTCTTATTTCAAACATATAAGTATACTTAATATTTACATAAGTTCGTATATAATGTCCAATACATAAAAAGATTGCCATGAATTAAATGAAATGCCTAAGTAGCCATGGACACCTAACAACAAACAATTCAATAGCTGTCAAAATCAAATGGCTTGTTTTAACATGGTTAGCACTCGACTCCCTCTAAAGTCACCTTCGCTTAATTCACATTTCCTCTTATGTCACCACGTGCCTCCCTATTATGTCACGAAAGTCTCCCTCTTAAGTCGCCGCCTGTAAAAGTTTTAGAAATTGGATTCTCGCATGAATACAATTTTTATTGAAAAAAAATGATTGTGTAATTCATTAAATATAGACACCTACCCTTTAAAATAGGTTAGGTGTCTTTTAAAATATTTACCTTTAAAATATTCACTCAAGCGGAAAATTGAACTTTGTAACGCACGACTGGGTATGCTTACGTTGATTTTTTCGTTCAGCTGGCTCATTTTTCATTATAACAAGTGCTGTGGTACATCTCTAAAAATTTATTTTTGCAACTAAAAACACGTAAACGTTGAGGTTAGGATTGCTTTTAAACGTGACTTAAGAGAGAGTAAATTTCGTTACTTAAGCGAGAAGATGATGGACGGATTTGGTGACTTAATAGGGAGTCGAGTGAACTTAGCCATTTGACTTAATTCATGGCAGTCTTTGAATATATTTGATATATTGACACAATAACTTTTATTATTTAGGAATTGCATATTGTTTGTACATAAATAAGCAGGTACTATAGCTAAAATAATTTATAATCTTAGCCAAAATAAATACTTTATAATTTTTAATTGTTATAACTGTTCAAAATGTGTCACATTTATTTCTCCGCAGATGGATAAAATACTAGATAAAAAGAAAATACGACGATCCAAGCGATTTGTCTGACTATTTTTATTTTTGTATTATGAATATTCCATGTTTTTACACTGTGTAAATGTACATATAATTGGCCTGCCACGTATTGTAACGCTTCTGAAAATCGGCATAACTGCACGTCTTTATGTCACTAGCAATTGATCAATCTAAATAGAACAAATTTTAGCATGGTTGTCAGAGAGCAGAGAGACAAAAAAAATGGATGCAGTCGCAGGTCAAAAACAAAAACAAGGTCGAAGAAGGTTGATTGTCGGGAATGGGATTCAATAAATTAAATTAGGACAAAATATTGAAAAAACAATTCATAAGTCGTTGTCATCTGCATGTATTATTGCAATTTAATAATGTCATGATTCAAAAAAAAAAGTAGGAAAATGACAATTTTATCACAGACATACCTTTAAAAAACTATTGAAAGTTGTATTTCAATTGTTGCACACTTTATGAGTTCATTGCTTACCTAATACGCCAGTCAAATTGTCGAAAAAAACTCGTTTTTTTTTTTGCCAAAATTGAAAATGATATCAAAATTTATGTATGCATATGTACAATGTATGTACATTGTATGTACACGGTGGAGACTTTAACTGGAATATATTCGCTAGCGGGGTGGTGAATGATTTTTCAAAAAATTCCCGAGACACGTCAACTTTTAAATGTATTTACCTACATTTTGCAAGTAATATGAAAAATATAGCCCTTCAGGGGTGGCTGAAACCACCCTCGACATGATTTTTTTCAAATGCAACCCTATGGCTTGTGACCCCTCATTGTAAAGCTGGTGGAAAGAGGAATCCAACGCACTGATCAAATTTTAATTTTTAGTATGTTTGTAGGGTTGCATACAATTAAAACAATTTAAAAATTAAATTTATTTTCAACGTAACAATTGTTCAAAATGTGCACCATTCACTTGTTGGCAGCATCCCAGTCTGTGGTAGGTTTCGTCCCTTACATTATGCAACATTTGCGGTGTTATTTTTCCGATTTCCTGTCTTATCCTTTCCTGCAGATCTGCTATGTTGTTGGGTTTCTGAATGTAAACCCTACTTTTAAGATGTCCCCACAAAAAGAAATCCAGTAGTGTAAGATCTGGAGATCTTGTTGGCCACTCAATAATACCTCGCCACCCAATCCACCTACCGGGAAAAATTCTATCCAGATACTGATGAACAATGGCAGCATAGTGTGGTAGGGCCCCATCTTGCTGAAACCATAACCTCTCGTCGATCAAGTTAGGGTTTAAGGGGTTTGGAAATAAATAACATAGCACTGGCATTAGTTCGTGCATTTAATGTAAAAGTAGCCTCGTCAGAGAAAACTATCCACTCTAAAGATAACTGGTTTTGATCAATACAAGTCATCAATAAATCGCAAAATTCCACTCGTCGATCTGGATCATCTTCAAGTAGCTCTTGAACAGCTTGCATTTTATATGGGCATTTTATTTTAAATATTCTCATATTTAAGTATTTTTAAAACTGTTTTGTGATTAAGATTACTATCACGGGCCAGTTGACGGGCTGGAGTGATTTTTGGATTTTCTTCTAGAGCAAGCAACAAATTCAACTTCGTGTCGTCATCAAAAACAGCCTGCCTCTTACTCGGTACTTTCCTGATATGACCCATCTCTCGATATTGTGCCTCAATTTTACTAATGGTACCTTGATTTAGTGGTGGCAAGTCAGGATGCGTTTCTCGAAAAAAGCGAACAACTTCGCATTGAGTTCGCGCCCTATCACCATATCCAATCATCATCAAAATTTCGATTTTTAGTGATTCAGTTAAATAAGATATTTTCACCAATTTGAAATAACACTTCGTTTCAAACTCTGAATACAGCATACAAACTAAATTACTCTTTGCGGCCGTATAAAAACACTAGCAAAAAATAACAAATATCAGTTGTGGCAAAAAATTGCTTGGAATTTTTTGTGGGGACATATGAAAAGTAAGGTTTACATTCCAAAACTAAACAACACACATTTTGAGTACGAAATTGTTGCGTTAAAAATAAATTAAACTATAAAATTACGTTTTAATTGTATGCAACCCTACAAACATACTAAAAATTAAAACTTGATCAGTGCGTTGGATTGCTCTTTCCACCAGCTTTACAATGAGGGGTCACAAGCCATAGGGTTGCATTTGAAAAAAATCATGTCGAGGGTGGTTTCAGCCACCCCTGAAGGGCTATATTTTTCATATTACTTGCAAAATGTAGGTAAATACATTTAAAAGTTGACGTGTCTCGGGAATTTTTTGAAAAATCATTCACCACTCCGCTAGCGAATATATTCCAGTTAAAGTCTCCACCGTGTATGTATATCTTATAGAATACGGTCACGTTTATAACACAGATAGGTATTCCTAATACCTATCATATACCATTATTTTTTAATATGAAAGATAAAAAGGTTTTGAGCTAACGAAGAAATTTGATTTATAGTTTTTGACACACAATGACCATTATTTTAATAGTGGACATTAATTGATAATATTAGTGACAATAGGTTTATTATATACTCGTAACACGTTTTTAACGTTTTCCCTTCATGAGAAAGTTGATATGTTATTGGTAGATGAGGGACTCAAAAATTTTACATATCCAGATGTAGAGTTTAAAATACATCAATTCCGTTATGTTCTAATTATCACACAATTTGAAGGTTCCGCTGTTATGTATTTGTAACCCTAGACTGACATTACAAATTTTATCACACTGATTGTATGTTAAGCGTGATTCTCATCAGACTTTATGTTGGGGGAACTGGTGGCCCCCTTTGTTGTTGTCGCGATTAATGCACAGTGCTCATTTGAAATATTGGCACGGATAAAAATACGCCTAATTATTTGTTTGTGGATTGATATTGATGGTTTGTCAGTAAACGCGATTAAAATAAATCCGCTCGTTTTCGATTACGATTTCACAATTTTACGACAAATGTGTGTGGATTATTGAGACACATTTTTTATTATTAGAAACTGAATCGTCAGTAGTTTACTACTTGGTGTTTATTTGCAATAAACTACTATTACCAAAGGCCAAAGTATTTGAACTCAAAGGAAGACATATAATAATAAACAAACGGATGGAAGTATTCGTATGCTTTTCGAAATATGTAGATGAATTCCAAAAAATACTGACCTACATATATGTTCCACTATTTAGTCCATGACCAGCCGATAGATAACCTTTGAATACAAAATATTAAATATACAAAATATTTTTTTTGGTCAAATGAGAAATGATAGTAGTTTTAAATAACTTTTAATACACTTTTATTTAATTTTTACTTAAAACTAACATCAGAAATATCAGAAATTAGAAATCAATACGGCATAAATGTCTGTCGTATCGATTAGCGCTATTAACCTTTAGACTGCCGGCTGGCTCATATATGGGACAGTAATAAAATAATAGTTTTAGTGATGAATACAGATATTATAGTGATTTTGCCCATTTAATAGGCTCTCTGATCTCTAAAGGATACAACTGAAATTCTTTCTAGTCGATCGAGGTATCCAAACTACCCCTAGCGAGGGGGTGAAATATTTCAAAACTCGTTATTGAACTTGTATTCGTTATTGAACTTTTTACTGAATTTTTTTAGTAAATTATATTTCCGCAATTGATTGAGATGCCGAAACTATCCCTAGCGAGGGGGTGAAATTTTCAAAAATTCATTATTAGGTGGGTATTGACTTTTTACACGATTTTTTTTCGGAAGCACGCTGTAATATCTGTAAAATGTACCCTAAAGTTTTCCGTAATTGATTGAGATGCCGAAACCATCCCTAGCGAAAGGGGTGATATTTTCAAAATTCTTTATTGAACGTTTATTGACTTTTTATGGGTTATTTCAATTTCAATTTTTTTTTACATAGAATAATTATTAGTTTTTTACTTGAATTACTGTATTTAGGATAAATAATAATTTTTTTTTAGCGATACTTGAATATAATGTGTTCGACTGAATTCGAATGTAAAACATTGAATTTCTACCTATAACTATATAAATATATAAGTATAAAAATATATACGTATGAAAATATGTAACTTATTCTTTAACTTTATTAACAATCCGTTGCTCAAAGTCTTCCATATCGCCAACAGGAGTTCTAATTTAAGAAATTTTTAAACTGTATCTCTCTGCATTCAGTGTTCCGTTAAAAAAAAATAGGTCCAATAATCCTCCTTCTGCTCCTATAATCCTCCAATAATCCTAATTTTTTGTAGGTGTAGTGGAATTTCAATATAAAAGTGTTGGGTTGTTTACACTCACAAATCTCGTATTCTAAGAGTTAACGTAGCTCAAAAGATGAAACCAAACCTCGTTAAAAAAAATGTTTCGAAGACAGCATCGTTATTGTTAAAATAAAAATAAACCATTAGTAGAATTTCATGCGTGGATTGTGGATGATATGAATGGAGCTTCAAATCATTTTTTAAAATTTGTTGACAAGTTGTATTAGTCAGATGCATTTGCTGGCTCAGATGGTTAATTGATGTTCTCTTGGATTTTCCCTTATCACTTGCCTAACCATTTCAACGTTTTCTTCTGTCCTTACTCTGGATCTGCCACTTCCTTGTTTCCGATTGACGCTTCCAGTTTGCATGTATAAAAGGAAACGTTTTACTGATCGGCTAAAATTGTCGAAATGAATAACTGCGTCTGGAAAAACTTTCATGAAGTCCTCATATGCAGCTCTCATCGAATATATCTAGTTTTCATTTATTCTACTGCCATTTATAAAATTTAGTTCAAGTAAAACACGCCTCTGTTCTTCGTTAAAAATGAATTCCATTATTTGTTTTACAATTCTGACAGCCACTTCAAAAGTTTGACAACAAAGTTTCAGTTCGAACTTCTACATGACCGGTATTTCCATCTCTCTCGTTCATAGCCAGATTTGATGACATTGGCCGTGTTTTAGGGTGTCGAAACGTTTTGCGTTTTGCGAAACGGTCGGCCATATTGCGAAACACTGTCATGGCCGTCATGGCGTGTCTTGATGGGACAAAGTAGTAGGGATCGCAATCCGGAAAACCGGATCCGGTAATCCGGCGGATCCGGCATCAAAAGACATCTATCGGATCCGGCACCAATTTGCCAGATCCTGTCACCGTATCCGGTAAATTAAAAAAAAAAAACATGAAAAACGAATTTGTTGACAGTAAAACCGACTAGTGTACGAGTAGAAGCAGAAAGTGCCTTCTCAGCCGCTGGTTACATTTGTAGCTCTGTAAGAAGTCGACTGGAAGATGATAAGATTAACACTATTTCTTTTCTAAGATAATTTTTTCAAAACCAAGTGATTTTTTATGATTGTTTTACTTAAAATAATAATTTAAAGTAAGTATGTTAAAAAAATTTTACATTACTGTGACAATTGTGCCATTGATTAAACAGATTTTTTGGTGACCGTCATAATTACAAGAATGAAACTGCCTGGCGTCCCTAAATTACCTAATTATTGTGATCTCAGATGATAAGCTTGATTTTAGTTACAATTAATATAAGTTACTTATAACGAGCCATCCAAAAAAAAGTCATCAAAGTTGGACGAGCAAAAAAAAGACGTATTTTTATTTTTAATCTTATAACCTTCTTGAATTGTCAAGGCTGTTACATTATGTGACAGTCATTTTTTTCCCTTTCGATGTGTCTGGTTTGGGGTTTGTTTTGCCTCCAACACTGCAGCCTTCAGGCTTATTGTATTTCCAGTTTACATCGTTATTTCATGTGAATAGGTTTGTTACCTTTATGAGGTTTAGTAGCCTTTTCACAAGATTTTTCTTTTGGAGAGGCCTCCTGGGGGTTTTCTATTCCCAGAAGACCGTATATCCAATGTGTTAGTGCTGGGCACTCTAGTATAATGGGTCGGGATGTTTCCTCCTCCTCATTACACAGACTACAAATAGGTTCATCTGAGTATATGCCCATTCTGTGTAGATGTTTCCTAAGGTGACAATGCCCGGTTATGAGTCCCGTGACAAGCCTTATCTGATTTCTACTCAATCGCAGAATCTCGTCTGTCAGTACTTTTTGATGGTGTCTTTACCATCCATTTACTGTCTGTTTGTCTTGGTATGTGGTTCCAGTAAGACTGGTGTTCTTTATTTTTCCACCGAGTCAGCCAGAGCCACACTGAGGACTTTGGTATACCCACATTGGTTCAGGTCCAATGAGTGTCGTCGCGGAGCCCTTTCTCGCTAGGGTATCTGCTTCTTCGTTGCCTTCGACCCCTTTAGGTCCTGGTATCCATTTAAGTGTTACCTTGTTATGGTTTGCCAGAGCTCGGTGGGTTCTAGGCAATCCCAGACCAGTTTTGATTTTATTTTTTTACATGCTAAAGCTTGTAGGGCTGCCTGACTGTCAGAGTAAATGAGGATTGTTTTCCCTCTATATCATCGTTCAATATTTTCCCTTAAGCATAGCTCAGTTGCATGTACCTCTGCCTGAAATACTGTGGCATATTCCCCTAGAGGTACATATTTTTTTGTTGACAGTCATTAGTTATTTTACAATTCTGACAGCTACTTGTCAAATGTTTGACAACAACAAACTTTCATTTTGAGCTTCAACCACAGAATACCTACCCATACAGAAGCGACAGCTAGCCGATTTCGAGGGACCGGAATACTTGACCTCTGGACCTGTGGCGGCCATTTAATAAATGGCAGTAACGTCACTGTAATTTTATCTTCAGTTGACGTCTAAATGTTTACTTTTTGTTCTGTCAAAAAATAAGTTCTTTTTAAATTTTATTTTTGTGTTGATTTTGAACTGTTTTCAAATATAGTACAGTTTTTTTGATATTACTGATTGCGTTTATGTGATTACTCAGATTAGTGACTACTATTTATATTATAACCACTTAGCCAGTGCCGGTGAAAGTATTGAGACGTTTTTACGATTGCGATTGGGTATCTACATCCAACATCCAACAAAACTAATTAATGAGAATGGATTCTGCCAGGAAAGTTAAAAGAAATATATGTGCCTATCGTCCATGCTTTTCCCAAAGTGATGGAAGTACAAGTTTTTTTTTCGTTTCCAATGGATCCCCAAAAGTATGTAAAGTTGGAGACTACAAAAAATTTATTTACCTATAAGAATATATGAATTATAAGAAATTTATATTTTAAGGCTGCTGTTTGGATTAAAGCGTGTAATAGGGATGATTTATGTAATATAAATCCAGACGTATTACATACAAATTATCATTTGTGCGAGGAACACTTCGAAGAGAAATATATTTCTAGAGGTGCAACTCGTAAACGTATATTTGAGCAAGCTTTCCCTACACAATTTTTACATGTCCCAACATATATATGTGTATAAGGTAACGAATACGTTTAAACAAAATAATTTCCTGCTTGTGTAGATATACGTTATGTATCAAAATGTTTGAATTTTTAATTTAATATCAATAGGTATTTAGGTTTCGACAAATACTTTTCTAAAAACACATTTTTAAATAGAATTGGTTTTCATAAAACAAAAATTATGAATGCTTCGGTTTTTGAGATATAGACATATTATATGTACATATACATATTTTTTAATTTTTTTGCTTATCTTTGTGTCTACATCAAAAACTTTATTTGGTTTCTTATTTTTAATTTTAGAATTTGTAGCAGTGGAAGCTTAGCAGGTAAATCTTTCATTGTAACTAAAAAAAAAATATTGTAGCATTTCGTCCTTCAGATTGCAATATTTTTTTTAGTTTTCATTTTAACTTTTGAGTAATAATAATGACCAACAAGACTAAATTTTCGTTTATTATTCATTGTTTATTAATTTAGTATTATTATTGACGTTAGCCATTTATACTGCTCAAAATATTATCGAAAACTGGTAACCTATTATTCTTTATTTATTTTTAATTTTAAGGTCCAAGCAATAGTTTAGAAATACCTGTGGATACCGGGACTGTGCCATTGGCGAGTACAACCAACAGTGGAAGCATATAGATTATATATTTTTGGTAAATGTATATTTACACAGAATACCCTCAAAAATGTCATAATTTACATTTACAAATTGTTCTTTACTTTTACATGTAGTAATATTAATTTGCTTTATTAATCCTAAATGTGCTTTATTAATCCTATATATTTTTGGTAAATGTATATTTACACAGAATACCCTCAAAAATGTCATAATTTACATTTACAAATTGTTCTTTACTTTTACATGTAGTAATATTAATTTGCTTTATTAATCCTAAATTAATTATGATAGTATGAAGTTATTAAATATGAAGCAAAATATTTATACAAATAAAATACCTGAAAGTACCTAATTACTCTATTGCCAGCTTTCCCTAAAATAATTAAGCCTAAGTGTATTCTAAACAAAACTTGATATAGACGATAGACTTTTTACTTCATGTTACAATTCACTTATTAATTGAACATTTTGATTAGTGTACAAAAACAACTTTTTTCTCTCAGTGTACTAATAACTGGCAGAACTGTCAAAAAATATGTTCCCCAAGATCAAAGGTGCCGACTCGCTCTGTCGCTTCTGTATGGGTAGAGTATTCTGTGCTTCAACATAACCGCTATTTCCATCTCTCTCGTTCAGAGCCAGATTTGACGACATTTTTTATGGATTTATAATGTAATGTAAGTTACATTACAAGATATCATTGATGTTGTTATTTGTGAAATCTAGTAAGTGAAACTGAACTTAACCGCCCGTCATTTCCAATTATTACTAAACTAATATAACAATTACAATCTACCTAGTTACACTATATATACTAAATTTTTATTGCTGAATCATACGTAAATGTTGATTAATTATAACAGTGTAAATAAAGTTGATGTCATAAGAAATAAACTTTTTTTTTATATATACTTTGTAATACATACACTTGTAATGCTTTAACTTTGTCTTACATCATCTTCTATACAGTTGATTTTGGAATAAAAAGCAAAATGATTTTGATGGAACCAATACGGCTGGATCCGGCCGGATCGATGAAAATTCGGCCGGATCCGACCGGATTGAAATTGGTGCCGGATTGCAATCCCTACAAAGTAGGTTACGAAAAATGTATAGTGTCGGTGGAGCAGCACTTTTTCATCCAGGTTGAATATAATAAATATATTAAGTTTTATTATTATATGCCCACTTAATTTCTAAACAGCAAAACACAAATCGTTTCGCTGCTGTCCACGGTGTTCAGAAACGCACAACCACGCATAACAAAAATGGCTACCGTTTCGCGAAACGCAAAACGTTTCGACATCCTAGAGCACGGCCATTGTTAAGGATGGCTCATGAAATACTAATACAGACATCCAAAAAAAACGTAATCAAATCTGGGTATGAATGAGAGACATGGAAATAGCGGTCGAAGTTCAAAACAAAACGTCAAACTTTTGAAAACTGGCTGTCACAATTGTAAAATAAATAATGACTGCCATATAATGTAACAGCTTTGACAATTAAATGAAGTTATTTTAAGATCAGAAATACTGTTGAGATTTCGCTCAACTATAGTAAAAACTAATCCTATCTCTATTCTCGTTGCCGAAAAACCGACTTTAAGGTCAAGCCGCCACGCGCGCGCTGTAACATGGTAACAAAAAAAAAACAAAAAAAAACATGAGTAGTATCGTCCGAAGTGTCAAAAAGAAGCTTCGCATCATACTCGCACTCGCAACGTTGAATCTTAGTGGGTGTTCTCACCAAAAGCAATCGGCGACGCAACGCGACGGCAACGCAACAGCAACGCGACGTAGCGCTAATATTTCGATACACGTGTTTCCACTGACCGCAACTCAACTCAACTGCAACCCAATCAATCAGAAACCGGTTGCTAGAAGTGCTGTTACCCGCGTCGCGATCGTCAGTTGTAGTCGAGTTGTTTGAAAAATACATGCTTATAATGGACGATACTGCTAAAAATTTGAAATTTGTGGAACTTGTGGAAACATATCAGTGTTTATACGATATAAAGAATGATTCTTACACCCGAATGGACATCAAGGAAAAAGCATGGATGGAAATTTCTAAAGCAATGAATGAATCTGGTAAGTTGTTAAAGTATTTATTTTATATATTATATGGTTATACAGTGTGTCCACGGCTGGATTTGACAGGATTTTTTTAATTTTATAAAAGAAACATTTTGGTTATCAAATAAAATGACTACAATGCTGAAATGATTACCATGCAAAAAAATTATTATTTGATATACACTATACCTACAGGGTGCTCAGAAATGGAAAAATGGAAAATTTCATCACGTTTTTTTTTTTCATGAAAAAAAATAGATTTAGAGCAGGCATAGTGCGAAGAAATTAGTACAATAAATTTTCTATATTTAAGTATTAATATATCGGTTACACAATGTGATTCCACTGATATGGTATAGCCCCAGCAGGCGTCAGAAAATAATCACAAAGTCGCTCCCTAATATTCTGTGCTTCTGAATGATTACGTATAATTTGTGGTTGTGGCATAGGTTCAATTGGAATGTGTACTTGATCCTGGCGATCTGCAATAGTTTCTGTTGGTTGGGTAAATATTCCCTGCTTGATTCGTATGAAATTATGTAAAACACACGCTGCTTTAATTACAGAATTTATAGTTTCTTCTTTACAGCAAATTGGGCCTTCAAATAAACGGAATTTAGACACCAACATCCCAAATGCACATTCGACACTTCTCCGTCCTCTTGATAAGCGGTAATTAAAAACTCTTTTTCTGTTATCTAAAGTACGTTTCGAATAAGGTCTCATTATATAGTTTTTGAGAGGAAAGGCTTCATCTGCTACGAAGTAAAAAGGAAAATCGTCGTTTCCTAAAGGTAGTGGTCTAGGTTGTGGTAATTCCAACAATCCCAGTTGTAAAGCGTGTCCAAGATTTGATGTACGAAAAACTGCTCCGTCACTATTTCTGCCTATTTCTCCTACATCTATTGTGGTAAATAATCCATCCGCATCAGCACATGCCATAAGAACAATTGAAAAATATCCCTTGTAGTTATAAAACGTTGATCCCGTTTTTGGAAGACGTTTTATTCGAAAATGCTTACCGTCTAAGGAACCCAAACAATTTGGTATATTCCAGAGAGTGTAGTAACGATCAGCAATTGATGTCCATTTTTCCGGAGTAGGTGTACTCATGTATTTAGGTTGTAAAACAGTCCAAATAGCTTCAGTAGTGGTTGCAATTATATTGCTGATTGTTGTGAGACCTCGCATAAAGTAATATGTCAAAGCTCTATAACTGTCGCCTGTTGCTAAATACCTGAAATAAAAAAATACATATAACAATGCTAAAACAAGATATTTTAACTTAATTTTTTTTTCAGCGCAAACTTGTAAAGAACGCTGGAAAAATATACGGACTGTTTTCTTACGACACCTCAGGAAAATACCACCAAGTGGGTCAGCTGGAGGCATCAAGAAAAAATATTATTTGGAAGATGCTCTCCAATTTCTACTTCCTTTCGTTAAAAGTAATCGAAAACAGACAAGTAATTTAACTGTAGAGTGTGATGACACAGAGAGCACTGTACCAGAAACTGAAGAAGAAACTGAGTCGTCAGAAGTTAACACCCAATCTCAATTAAATCAAAATGAGCTACCTGAGACACCAACAACTCCCCGAGTAAATCACACAAGAGATAATCGTGTAACCGCACTTAAAAGAAAAAATAAAGATATAGATGCAGAAAAATCACTTGCTGAATACTTTGATGCAAAAAGGGCGAATTTCAGCAATAAAAATGAAAGCGCAGATCAGAAGTTTTTGCTCAGTCTTCTTCCTGATCTAGAATTAATGAACGCTTCTCAAAAAAAGGAGATGTAAACGTGAATTTTTAGAAATCATTGACAAAATATTACAGGATAATTCTGAAGGGCATTTTCGTCCGATAAGTGTCAATAGTACGAGGAGCGATTATACTAATAATTTTACTTGTCCACCTGGACCATCCAGTAGTTCTAGCTGCCAATCTAGACTATCAAGTGCCTCCACCTACCACTCAGATACCCTAAACAATTATCAATCGACATCCGAAACACAATCATCACGTTTTACAACGAGTGCGCCTGATCCTTCCGAGCCTTCGAGATCTTTTCAATGTCAATCTGATAATTACGTTTATAATTACGAACATTAGTTTTCGTTATGTTTACTTTAATTTTTTTGCAAGAAAAAATATTTTCATTTCATATGTATATGCTTATCAAAAAAATATAATATAAATAAACTTACCTTAAAGTAATAAGAAGCCTTTCTTCTGCACTTACTGCTTTGCGGTAATTAGTATCTCTCTTGCTTATTTCAGGTTTTATTATTTCTACCAGAGTTTGAAACGTGCGCTTGCTCATACGGTAGAATCCGTGAAATTTAACAGGATCATGATTTAATTCTTGAGCTACTATGTAAGAACTATATCCCAAATTTATCGTATAAAAAGGATTAACCCAAAACCTTCTATTTGTCTTCTTTCTACGCTTTTTCAGTAGCAAGTATGCAGCAGCAATTTCTTCATCCGACGAGGAAGACATTTCTCTCACAACTGATTCCAAAATAAGTTGCTTTCAGTAAGTACACAAGAACAACGCAACAGAAACCGTAGTTGGGTTGCTGTTTCGTTGCTGTCGCCGGTTGCTTCTGGTGAGAACGCCCGCTTACATTTGTAATTTTTAGTTATGTATGTGGTAATCATTAGTGAGATAAAACAATAAAAATTGTTATTGTGAATAAGGACTATTATAAGGAAGAGCGTCCTTCCAATCTTACTTTGTTTTTATGGAAGTCCAGTCTATAAAATGCTACACATAATAATATGCACCATCGCGTATCACTTATCATCTTACAAATGGATTAAGTTAAGTGGGGTATCTTAATCACAAACAAATATGGAGTGGATGGGAACTCGTTTCAAAGTAATAAATTCGAAACCAATATAAGTTTAGTAGAGCTTTGAACTCAAGTGGTATCTACTTAAAGTGCAAAAAACTTCTATATTCGGAGTGCGAACAAAGAACGTTTTAATGGCCAACTACCATTTCGTGTGAATTCCTTTTTATTTGTGTTATGTCTATATACACATATGTATACATATGTATGTATGTGGCTCGAAAACCTGAAGGCGGACTCTTAAAAAGCGTATACATGTATATACATAACTCTTCGAAGAGATACGCCTTCCACAAACTGTTAAATCAGTATAATGTTGTGGAATCGTTATTCTTATTCGATTTTTATTTAAACAACAGGTATTTCAGCAAATTGATTGTTGACAGACATCATTACAGTTAAAGATCAAGTTCTTCTAAAATTACTGAGCCAATTTTATTTAATGTAACACATTTTTGTTTAAAATTGGGAAGGCTTCTTTGCGTTAGGTACTTCTATTCGCAGATACATATGTATGTATGTAAATATACTACATATAATTAGTATGACTTTGACCTGTGACCCATAACTCGTGGAAGTCATTCATATTATTGAGTGAGATTGACATAAATGCAGTTTCTAAAATTATTGTATAATTAACACCATAGATTATTAAAAATTAATGGAGACAAATTAAGGGATTCAACCTAAATTAATGTGTTAATTAATACAAACGTAGTATCTAGGAAACACTTTGAAAAGAGTTCGAAATATCCATATTGTTTAATCTATTTTTGTATAAAAAAATACTAGAAATATAAAAAAAGAAATATATATACAAGTAAATATTACAATCTTACAGTGTCAGTTTGTTTTGTGCTAGATCTAAGTTGATCATTGTCGCGTTCTATTATAAATAAAGAGACTGTGTAGTACGATCTGATCAAATGCTCCGTTTATTCAACGTTTTCCCAAGATATCATATCAAGGATACGTACACTCCATATGTTTATATTTTGCATATGCATGTGCAAACATCGCGTCCTTTGATGCTAACTACAAAGCGATATTTGCAGAGAAGCGTACAACTTACAAATATCAAGGATTCAACTACAAAACCCTCTTATAAATATAAACATGGGTAAGTCACCCCTCGTATATTACTGACTGATTATTTATCCTAACCTAGTTAGTAGACTTGACCCCAATGGCAACGCTTCAAAAAGCCATCACAAATTCAAGCCACTAGTAATTACCGAGTAACAAGTCTACGACAATACGGGCGAGATATGAAAGACAAAATTAATCAAAAATTAACTTAACCCGCATGGTGAAAAATAACATTAATAAGGTCTGGATTATTAGGTGAAATGGTCAAACCAAAAGTCAGGTATTAGAAGCAGTTAAACTAAAATATCATCAATCACAGAACCGCCGAAGCAATGTTATAAATTATACACTAATTAGAATTTTAGAGTGACACATTCTTTACCAATACAAATTTAAATTGGATAGCCGTAAAAAAAGCTGTAAAGTACACAAATAAATTGAGAGTAAAGTTATTTTTAATATTTCGCAATGTTTATTTTTTATTTAACTCAACAAAAAAATATATAGAGACATCCAAAAAAAAAGTCATCAAAGTTGGCCGAGAAAAAAAAAGACGTATTTCTATTCTTAATCGAATTTATAACCTTATTTACTTGTCAAGACTGTCACATCATATGACAGCCATTGTTTATTTTACAAATTGTGACAGTCACTTGTCAAAAGTTTGACATAAACGAAAAGCTTAGACATGACCGCTATTTCTATCTCTCTCGTTCATACCCAGAGTTGACGTTTTTTTTGGATGTCTATATATATATATTGGTTCCTTCAATTTCGCCATTTTCCTCAAGAAATCCGAGATTCCATATTTGGCTACTCCCTTACTTTTAATATACATACAGGGTGTTACTTCACATTATGTACTTATTTAAAGGGGTGATTATTGGATTAATTTTAAGTCACAAAGTTTATATAAACATATGTCTAACAATGTTTGTTTTTCGATATATAGTGTGCTAAAGTTTTTTTAATTTTTTTTTGGGTCATTCGCTTCTTTTCATTTATCTTACACAAACAATTAAAATACAGAATAGCTATTGATGCTGTTGCAATTTATATAAATATAAATTTTATATAAATGAGACTTTGGTAATAATTAAATGCCATAATTATTTTTATGAGAAAATGGTCATCGGTGCTCTGGTATGTAAATAACATTATTCCCAAACAATAAGCTATAAGACAAAAATTAAATAAACATTTTGTGCTTAGGATCAGTAGTGATCAATAATATAATAACTATTTTTAAAAAATTAGTTGCGTAAAAATGTTTTCGTTAAAATCGTATTGGCGCTTAGCAATACCTACGTCACTGGCTAAATAAAAAAAATCGTTCAAATCAAAAAATGTGTTTCTAAACCACAAAATATAGCATAATATCTTAAACTGGTTTTGAAAGTCTTACAATTAGTAGAAACCAAAGAAAACTATTATGCAACGGAGAAACATATAATATAAATTGATTTTTTTTAATTCTGCATTTTCTTGTGATTTTTTTTGTAATCATCTTCTTTATAAGTTAAACCTGCATTAGATACAAGACAAATGGAAGGTATAGAGCATTTCAAAGTCATATTCGAAACGAAGGTCACAAAATACGTAACAATTATTTTAACTCATTATCGGCATTTTAAATTTATCAGTTTAACGTCACTAGGCAAGTGTTGAAGGTTTATACTTTTAATGTCTGAATACATGGAGACGTATCGTTTTAAAATTCAAACAGAATTTATTTAAATAAGAAATCAGCTGACAGAGAAATTTTGACGACAATAATTGCGAAAAAATGCCCAAATTCAAATGCTTTCACCAGTGGTGAAAGATTTTTTTTGTTGTTGTTGTCCGGTGTTATCCAACATTACTTGAATTTTTCTGGTCTATTACTTCTGCCGCCACAATAAAAAAGTAGGTATCTAGTAATCGACAAACATTTCACCGATGAGCACAGAAATGATGATAACGAAGCTAACAAAACGTTAATTCAACCCAGATTTTTTTCGCAAGTGCGTAACCACTAGCGGCGTTTAGTGTTTTTATTGTCTGTTTACCTTAACGTAATTAGTAAGCGGTGTTTATTGGTTATTGCACATCTTTTGTTTATAGATAAATTAGCCTATTTTCTAATGGCGGAAACAGGTGCATATCTGTGTACTCTAAAGTTGCAACAATAATAGATAGTATACAGGCAGACAGTAGTCTCTTATATACGATCCGGCTAATTTGAAAATATGTCAATGACTTTTTAATCATTTGTTTTATAGGACACCTTTTCAAATAAAAGGTGATGTAGCGTAAACCTTAGGTTTAAGATACTTCCACAGAAAACAATCTAAATGTGTGAGGTCCGGTGACCGGACTGGCCATTCAATAAGACCTCATCGTCCAATCCATCTACGACGATATTCTTCATCTAGATAACATCTTACTTCACCCTAATAGTGTGCAGGAGCACCATATTGGAACGTCTATTCCAAGTTACCAAAGGACAATGTTAAAAATAGCCGATTTTTGGCTGCTCGGGGGGAACGCATGTAGCCCAGAAAAAATGATTGATTTCTGTCAAAAAACATGAAATATGACCCCTGAATACTTCAAATTGCCGAAGAAATGTCAACTTCACCCCTAAAACTATAAGAACCAGCCCAAAACCGCTAAAAATAGATAATTTCCGGTTTTGGTCAGATAACTCATATAAACCACAAATAACAGTTGGGGATGGTTTAAAAATAATAAAATTAAGTCTTCAAAATATGAAATCGATGAGAAAATGTCGCTTTCACCCTTAAAAAATATAAAAACTACCCCCAAATGTCTTACTCCGATTCCTAAAAATTGCTAAGAATTGCTGTATCTTGGAAACGCTTGAAATTCAGAAAATATGATTGAATTTGGTCAAAAAATATATGAAATTAGTCCTTAATATGTAACATGTTTGGGGGAAAGTCTATTTCATCCCTAAATATAAGAAAAAACTTGTAAACTGCTATATCTTTTGACTTTAATAAAAGGATTTTTTTGACCCAGGTAAAATGATTCAAACTGGTTCAAAAATAGTAAAAGAAGTATTCATTACATCAATCTGTCTGGAAAATTGTCTCTTTTCACCCCTAAAAAATAAAAACAACCCTTAAACTGCTAAAAAAGCTCAATTGTCTTCTGCCCGAAAATACTTGTAAACTAGAAACAATGAGATTCGGGATGATTTAAAAATAAAATAACAAGTTTTTAAAATGTCAAGTGACTAAGTTAATGTCAATTTCACCCTTAAAGTCTTAAGAAAAAACTAATTTTTTTCTTTCATCGGGCAATGTTTAGTACCAAAAAAAAATTGCAAAGTGTTCAAAAGGGTTCACAGGTAGATGTAACCAACTTGAGCTGTGGAAGAAGTTGGGTTTATTTTTGCAACTATATCAATTTTTTTGTCATCAGAAATTTGTTGTCGACCAGATCGTTTGACGGTACAAACACCTGTAAAAACGTAGCAAAGTAAACGAAGTTGGGAAAATAAAAAACATGTCACTTTTTTTGACAATTATCCAGAACCGACCTTTTAAATCTGTATTAATTGAACGCTCAATGAAAATTTTAGTGTTTGTGTATTAAGTGGTTACCTGCAGTCATAAAATTTGAAAAAAAAATCGATTTTTGGAAAATGTCACAGTGCGAAGTATGGTCTTTTGACTATTCAGTTCCAAAGTTTAAAGTCGGTACGAGAATAGGAACCTATTTTTCTCGACCGCCAAAGCGAACGCTGCACCTAGGCGCGCGGCGCTCGCTGCCAGCCCATCAGGTGCCCTGTCTCTTATTATTCGTGCTAGCCTGCTGGCCTGTTTGAAAGCCCAAAAAACGTATTATGTATCATCGTGGCGCCATCTGAAATCATTTTAAAAAAATATTTAAAGAAGAACTTTAAGAACTTTAAAGAATTTTTTAAGAAGAACTTTAAACGCGTTTTTCTCGAAAGACATTTTTCAAATCGGTGGCCAGGATTACAGACAAACTTCTCAACGGATTTTAATGAAATTTTTTGGAATTGTTGGCGATAGCATTGGCTCGTGATTGAACATATGATTTTAATTTCTGATCAAAATTAATAAACTTTTTTATGGTTAAAAGGGTCGAATTTTAGGCCAAAAAACAGCTCTTTTTTTCAAACGGTCGCCATTTTGCGTAGAATCATTGAACATTAATTTCCAACGTTCAATCACTAGCCGATTCGATGTAGAATAAAGCGCTACTTTGTTTGTTTCTGATTACCGGTTGCTGAGGAATCGTGGCCACCGCGCATCCCTTCCGCGAAAACGTACTCCCGACGACAGGCGACAAGCCATAACTCTGCCATTTTTTACTATATACGTTCATAAAAATTCGTGAATAAAGTTTAAGAATAAAGTATTTAAACTTACTAATTGTTGTTTTAATCTTCTGCACACTTTCAGAGAACAAACATGTCAAAAATGAGGTCCACAGTAAGCTCGTGACTGCAGGTAACCCCTTAATCCATCAAAACTACCCTAAACCCAAACAAAATTAGTATGACTGAATAGATCTTTTCCCTTTTAAAGTTACTGGTCATAGGGAGGGAGGGGACTTTGCCAAAAAAAAAATGCAAACATAGAGAACTATTTAAAAAAAAGATGGCTGCCACAGCTAGAGAACAATTGAAGAAATAAAGAATGAAGAAATGGAGACCGTTATAATATGCAAACAGTAAGTTAAACAACTTTTGTTTGAAAATGTTGAAAAAGTCATTATTCCATACTTTTGTCGGTTTCTGTATAAAGTTTTTTTCAACGGTAGTGTACCGATTCTCTAATAAGTTACCTAATTATTTTAACGTATCAGTCAAAAATCAAATTAACCATTTCGCAAGGTGCATTACTCCCAGTTTCGATTGTCTTTATAAACTTCAGTAAAAAAGTATACTTTCACCAAAATTACCTGTACAATATTTATTTGCGCGCGTCTTTTAGAACATTGCTCATTAGACGCTGTTTGGTTTTGAAAAAAAAAGTATCCACATAGATATCTAGTTTAGTCAACTTTATTAAAAAAACAATCCAAAGTAACCATAGGTAAATTCGTTGAGGCATAATATCCTGATTTGTAAAAGCATAAGATAAAATGTTACACTTCATCAGTTTGGAGAATTGTAATCTCTTTTCTTTGTTCTATAATTACATAAATATACATTTGTGAAGGTGCAAATAATGCATGGTATAAACATTTGTTTTACTAATTGTAAGTTACCTACCAGTGCAGCTGGCCAGGATCCAATTCACCCCAATACTATTGCCTCTTGTATCACCAGCTGTACTGCATTATGCGAATAATAGGTCAGTTGCCTTTATAACCTTCAACAGTCTATTTACTAAAGCGCGACCCCAAAAATAAGCTACTAGTGTTTCGCCTGTTTGGCCACACTCGAAATCAACCTTCAAATATATGCCAAATGATAGTTTATGATAAGATTTTTATCTTCCCCAAATTTCAGGTAGAGGCTGCATTTGGTTCTTGAGATACTGGAGGTCAAATTTGCCATTTTTGTTTGAGCTCGCAATCCGTTACTGTTCAAATTATCATTACAATGTCGATTAATTTTACGATTAAAATTCAGTAATCATACGGATTCATCATTAGAATTTGGCCATTGCCCTTTAGTCTTCAGCAAACCGCTGAAGAACCTTTAGAAATCTGGAGAATTGCGGATCATTAGGTATAACTTTGGGAAGATTAAAGCAATTTGTAATGTTATAAAAAGTCTCATCATATGTTTTATAGCCTCCTGAACACGAATATACCATTAGCACTTCGCCATAACTCTTCAAGTCTTTAGCAGTATGTTGAAGGACCGAAAATAGTCAATAAGGCCGCCCTCAACGCCTCTTAATTTTAGCTAAAAAAAGTTCTACATTTAATTACTAATCGATTTCACTATAAACGAGACCACCCCCAACCGCCTCCTAGCCAGGGTCAAGGTCAATTAAGTTTAAGATGAGAAAAATCTGTAATAAATCACAGGTTCACAAAGTAGATAAGCGATGATTTCGGAAACTAAAGAATGTCTTTTTGAACATTTGAAAAAAAGAGTGACTGAAAACTGAAAGAAAAAATATATTAAACCTTTCAGGGGCACATTTTTCCTTAATACTTAATATAAAAATAAGAGTGACTACTAGGATTTTTGGGGTCGCTGATCCGAAGTCAGATTTCCAAAATTCAAAATGGTGGTTCCAATATGGCGGACAAAATTTTCAAAAAATAATGGATCAGGACCAAACTTGGTTTACATGGATTTTTGGGGTCGCTGATTACGAAGCCGAAGTCAGATTTTCAAAATTCAAATTGGTTGTTTCAATATACACATGCTAGGCTAAATTTACATTTTTTAAAGTATATAATAAAAAGTATGTTTGAAAGTTTATAAAGTCGCTAAATACGATTTCAATACTACAATAACAAAAACAAAAAAAAAACATTCCTTATGTTCCTCCCTCTCGGCGTGACCCAGAACTAACGATGTGGACGTGGGGAAGAAATAGTTCTTTTTTTTTATTTTTTTTTTATTTTTTGTTTTTAATATTTGTGGGTATTTTTTTGTTTTATAATTTTTTTTGTTTTTTAGATTTTTAAATTTTGATAATTTTTTAGATCAATTGATTTCTTTTAGAATCAAAACAAATTTTTATAATTTTACTTTTTTATTATTTATGAGGCATGGTGATATTTTTCAAAGCAATTTTTTGCAATTTTAAGATTTTTTTTTAAAAACCAACGAAAAATTTTGAAAAAAAAATATATTATAAATCTATATATGGAGAATACGTAAAAAAAATTTCAGAGCTGTAGCCATATGCGTTACCGAGAAACTGATTTTTCCAGTGAAAAAACAGCATTTTTTCATGTTAATTGTTTATAACAAGTATTTAAATAAATTAATTATTGCAATTTTACGCCAAAATTTCATAAATTAGGTACCCAAGAGTCTAAAAATTCTTTTGTACCTATAGATAGGGCAAAAAGTGTCAGAAATATGACAAAAACGAGTAAAAAATAGGTGGGACATATATGTCCCACTGCCCCTGAAAGGGTTAAAAGCATAAAATATCAAGATATTCCTGAAAATAAGCACTATTTATAAGCAATAATTATGAATAATCTACATATATTGACGAAAAAATAAGTATAAAAAAAAATAAAGATGATTATAAAAGAAACTGTTGAATCTGACTTTGTTATGATAAGTGCAACAGTAATGGATGGCAATCTCTAGAACAAAATGCAGCCTCAAACTCCGGGAAGATTAAAGTCTTATCATAAACAATCATTTGGTATACATATGAAGTTATATTTCGAGGGTGGCTAAACATGCGAAAATTGGGGTCGCTCGGGAAAGTATCTCTGTGGTTTGTACATATTACTTTTTCTTAATAATACAGTCGTACAGTTAATTATTATGCTTAATAAATAACAATTTCTCATCATCTCAATCTCTCCTCGACACTTATTTACATTTTGATCTTAACCTTATATTCTTGAAGCAGGATCTTAAGATTTACAAAAGGCAATTAACGCCAAAATGGCCTAAATGAATGAATATTCGTTCATTTAGACCGTTTTTGTACAGAACTGTGTAGTTTTATTGTCCTCCATTTAGGACTAAGGGAGATCGATGGTTGGTTGGTTTTATTTTAATTGTGTTGAAATGTTTTTTTAGTAAGTTAAGAGAAAAGTGAGTTTGAACTAGGTTTATTCACTGTTTATTATGTTTACTGTTTATTCACAAAAAAAATTAATATCTAACTAAATACATACATATATTTACAAACTTGTTTTTTTTATATAAATTTGTTATTACATACCATAATATCTTTATCTATAAATCTGTAATAATAAATATCGTTACGCATACTGGTCAATATCTCTTACATCGTATATAACGAGGGTATTTCGCGACGCAGTATCAGAAATACTACCTAAGTTCTTAACTTTTATAGACTGATTTTACTTTTTGCAATATCCACGTAAGGTTTACAAATTAATGGTTAAGTTCATAATTTCTTGCAGCTCCTCTTAATGAGCCACCATCTTGTTTTACTGTTTTTACTATCCTTAATTTTACATCCCCAGAAGTTTTACCTCACTAAAACATTTTTTTATAATTCCAAATTAATTCCTGAAATAATATAGGGTGTTAAGTAATCTTAAAAAATGAAGAAGATATTTCCTTAAGCGATTTCATGAAGAAAAAAGTCATTTAAGTTTTTTCTAAGTGGCTTAGTTTTTGAGATACAGAACGTTGAAGTTTTTTTTTTTTCGAAAATCTGAAATAAACTGACATTTTCTTTTTCAGTTTATGTCAGTTACACATCGTAATGTAAGGCATGTATTGGCAGTTATGTTTTTTCATCACAAACAGGGGCGTGCATGTGGATATTCACTCTAATATTTATATGAAAAAAAAATATATGTACGCCACTGTCCCTTCGTCTTTTTCAATTTAGGAACTTTATTATTAAAATAACGTTTTCTACCTGAACCACATCATAAATAAAAGAGTGCCAAAAGATGTTGTTAGGTACTATGTGGAGATTCAAAAAATTGTATTAAAAGGCAGATGGACAGTGGCGTACATATTTTTATTTCATAAAAATATATAGGGACTAAAACTTGCAAAATTGTTTTTCCAAAAATGGCTGTCTCCGGGCAGATCGTGGAAACGGCTTGCAAAATAGTTGCGAAAAATATTTTTCATAATCACCGAGTACAAACATTTTTTTTTATATATGTGATTTTCTTGATATTTTGAGATCTGTAAAAGTTATGACAATTTGAATTTTTATTTCATCCCAACATTTCGTCTGTGAGATTTTACAATAGTTGTATCTTTAAGGGGGTATTCTAGTCTACAAATTTTGGAAAAAATCGAATTTTTTTTTTCAGATTTCCAAAGTTTAGACGTTGAAGAATATGTCCTTAAAAGGATTTTTTCAAAATTTCAATTATTTTATGAGTTATAACAATTTTTGTGACGCGGCATCGGCTCCGGTCCGACCAGAACAAATGAACAATAGACGGTAGACGCTGCCCGAGTACTTACGAAACACGAAACGTATTTAATCGAAATATTTTCGTCTTAGTATTTATTTCAAATTAGTTTTGAGCCAGCCTTCAAGCAAGGTGGACGTGCTAACTGAGTAAAATTGCCGGAAACTTGTCTCAAAACTTTAAACGCGTTTTTCTCAAAACTACTTTTTTCGAGTTGGCATGCACGATCTCAAGTTCTAATGAACCGATTTATTTGAAATTTGGTGTGAATGTTCTTTATACATTCATCTATCGCCTCAAGCACGCTCAGATCAAAACTTTTAATTTTACTATTTTTAAAAAAAATCGGAATTGTTAAAAAAACATGCAAAAAAAACATTTTTTTTTCAAACAGCCCCCATTTTATGAAAAAAAAATTGTTTTGACTTTTCCAAGGTTCGGGCTATAGGGGCATCTATACTAATTAAGAATCCGTTCGGCTTTTTTTTTCAGATGACCAGAAGGGTTTAAATCATGCACGCCGGGACACCCTTTTTTTTGGACCCCCCACTTTGCCAGCTCATAACTTTGCCAATTTTGAGTCTTTTTTTTCAGTTAATTTTGTATGTTATTTTAAAATATCAATAAACAAATGATACAAAAATGGATAATAAAAATATTTTTTGTTTCGTTTGTACAGACCTTCAAAAAACCGCTCTTAAGCAAAATAAGAATTTTTCAAAAATCACAAGTATAACAAAAATATTTACTCGGTGATTATGAAAAAAAAATATTTTGCAAATATTTTGCAAGTCGTTTCCAACATTTGCCCGGAGGACAGCCATTTTTGAAAAAAAAAATCCCTGAAGATTTTTTGCCATTATAGCCTTCTACTTAGGTCTAGTAACAACCCCTAAAATATGGTGTGTATCACATGCCTCCTTACGGAAATATGAGCATGTCAAATTCCACCGGCCCTCACTGAATCCACTACACCAATTCTTGTTATACCAACCAGCCAAAATAGAAAAATTAATTTAAAAAATTCTCTTATAATCGCACAATAATGAAATTAGCTCCAGAACTATAAGTAGTATCGATTACCATTCTGATGAGATGACAGCAGTGATGCAGTTTGTTGGATATATCCCGAACCAACCTGCTCTGTGCTTAGCCAGCTCCGGTGTCCCCTAATCTCAATTTCAACACGTCAAGGTCAAATTAACATAATAATGTATGACTTTTGAATTATGGATACACAGTGTATCCATAATTAGATCTTGAATCCAATATTCAATGTAAATCTTGAAATAATATTTTTCGTCGACTTAATTTCGAAAGCTAGCAAATGCTGGAATAATAAAAAACGCCTGATCCGGTAGTATATTTTAATGTTAATTGAATTTATTAGACGAAACAAAAACGCAAATATTACTTTACCAGTTAGTCGAGAACAATTGTGCTACGTGGAATATATTAGATCTGTCAAGGTTACCAAAACAGAAAAAATGTCCCCAAAAATGACCACGATGTATAGTCCGCAGTCCACGGATATTGACTGAACTGTTACGAGCACATCTATTGAATATCACATGCAAATTGAATAAAGAGGTCGAGTAAGAAGATTTATTCATACAATTAGTTTGAGTTTTCATGTTACTTATTACAATCTCGAGTACATCCCGCGAGATGGATTCTCATAATTGTTCTGTATATTTTATAATTTTTTTTCTGCAATGGAACTACTCATATCAACGCTGGTATCGTAATTAAATCTCCGAATATTGCCCCTTTGAAGAAAAATTGGATCATTAAGCATAATATTTTTGTTAGATATGTTCCAAGGTCATTGGAATATGTTCCAATGACAATTGGGCCGCATTTACTGTATTTACAGTTACAATTTCTAAAATTAGGAAGCACAAAACAATATTAATTAACGACAATATAATAATAATATTTTACCTGTAAATATTGATGTTGTCGTCGTTTTGTCATGTTTCAGTACTACATTATTCTTAGTGACATATTTGCTATATGTAGTTTCTGTAATAATTTAAATTGAAGTTGGTATCTTATATAATACAGGTAATATCGCATTATGTTAATCGTTTGTTTTTTAGTTACAGAATTGAGAGTGTTTGTTCAAAGAAATTGATGATGACCAACGGATTTGCCAAACTTGTGGGCAATTATTGCATAATTGCTAATGTGGGCAACATTTTTTAAGTCCGCCAACGGGTTAAAAAATTCTGTCACATTTTAATGGTGCCTCAATTGAACTCTACTTACTGTCGATTAATGCTCTTGGTACACTCACAACGTCTACCAAATTTGGTTTTTCTAAGTTCAAGTATAACTGAGATACTGATTTTTTTCTCAGGGGTGCAACTTATTGTTAGTATAAAGGTAAGTTGCGTTAAATTACCATATTTTAGGTTCCCCTACATGCCCCTGCTCTGTGTCGGTACTTATGCGAAACACCCTGTATACATGAAGTAGGTACTTCCGGGTCGATGGATTGGACGAAGAGGTCAATTCGGGTTTCCTCCTAGGTCGCCTGACCTAACCCACATGGATTTCTTTTTGTGGGGTTATTTAAAACATAGCGTCTTTGTAAATAAGCCTACTAGTATAGATGACTTAAAAAATAGGATAAGATAAGAAATCAAAAAATACTCGCTGAAATTATATGTAACATGGTTGAAGAATTTGAATCGCGGCTTAGTTACAGTCAGGAAGTCAACGGGGCACAGTTTGAACATTTATTAAAGACCAGATCAGGACAGGTAGTTTTAATTGTGTTATTTTTATTTTTTAGAGTTCTGTTTTTAATAAATACATAGGTTAAATAAAAATATTTAAGAATGCGTTTTATATTATTTATTTTCGATTTTTGGAATTTTGGATAACAACTGTTGAGAGTGTGTTAGGTTCAACAGCTGAGCAAATAGCTGTAGAACACCTAGTGTTCGAGTGATTTTTTAAATAAACTTTCCTTCGTTTTTTGTCGAATTTTAACTTATGAACGGTCGCCATTTTAAAATGGCTTGATAGAATCCAAAATGTAGGCGCCAAAATGTAGGAGCATACAGCGCGAAATAAGAGTTTTCAAATGATATATCGCAAGCCATATGTTGTCGTTTAAAAAAAATATCGATGACGTCATATCTTTGACTCTGTCAATAAAAAAACAAATGAAGCACGTCAAAATGTCGGCACGCGAAAAATTTTATTAACGTATCAGAGCGTTTTTTTTAAAAAAATCCTTTAATTTTTATCGAATTAAAGGATTTTTATGCGCGACTTTACGCCCTCACTGTATAATAAACTACCATAATTATCACTTATCACTGTGAGTTGATGTCATGGCATCTTGATCTTAAAATTGTTATAATTGGTGTCAACCTTCCGAAAAACAAGATTGCAATGTAGAAGGAAGATCCTGATATAAATACAAAATAAACAGTAAATTATTTGAGTATCTGAAGGAACAGTTATCACAACTGGCATTATTTATTAGATGCGTTATAGGTAATATAAGCAAAGGCCATACATAAGAAAGTTAAGTATTTATAATTTAAAAAAAAAAACTATTAAACATCAACTGCAGTTTCAAAATTTGCGAGAATCTTGTTAGTAAATTATAGAGTGTGAACAAAATGTACAGTTCTTTTCCATAATTTTATGTTATTGCTAGTTTATTATTGAAATTGGACAAAATTTCCTCAGACAAAAGTTATAGGTTTTTGCATAAATTTAATTTGTATTAAATATCTGTAAAATTATGCATGCATTTTTTTTTATCTTTCTGCTTCTGTTGGTAATGTGATATTCAATATCGATAGCAGTTACTAGATACTACGATTTCTTGCATATTTATTATTTAGTATCTACACCGTTTCAGCAATTTATTTTCCTTCCGTCCCCAACAGGTCAATTACTCTTCGGTGACCTACTCAGCTCATTGTCTAACGCCCAGTTAATTTGAAATAAATGTCAATCAATGTAGATTAACATTTGAAAGCAGTAGGAAGCAAGCAACGTTCTTTTAAAATCCCCAGTGGGAATTTTACAGAGTTTGATATTTGCTTTGTAAAGTCAATAAATGTATTCGTTACAGCCAGTGGCGGATCTATATTTTTGAGGGTCTAAACTTTTAATTTCAAGAAGAAGAGTTTCCTGGAATTTTCTGAAAAACTAAACTATGTGGACTGCTGATTTTGTTTTCGTTGTCGGCTAGTTTGGTGTCTGTCTGGTATTATTTTATTCTGCATTATATGCTTCGTCTGGTCAGACCTATGAAGTATTTATTTTCTTTAAAAACCTATCTGAAGAAGGTAGTAGCATGGGCAGCGAAATATTAGGAAACAATCATGACAACGGCATAATCCGGAAGGCATTATTAAGAGGGGTCTTGAAAGTCTGCAAAATGAAATATTACCTGGACTTTTCATATAGTTTTATAATTCCTAAATAAAATTCTTAGACTCCCGCTGCATATTTCAACTATTGTGAAACGAACTGTTCTCTCTGTGCGTGTTGAACACATGTTTCTCAATATCTTCGCCGGTGTGTAGCTCATATTGAATTAATTATATCTTTGTTGCACTGTAGTTTGTCGTTGTTGCCCCTGTAGATACGACATTGCGTTAAAACGCACTCGTTAAAGTATTATATTGCCTACAATATTAATCACGACACATTTTTTCCTACAATTAAAAAACTATAATTAGATGCAAGTGCTGGCGTCACGTTAAATTTATAACATATAAAACTACCTACTGTGCTATAAACTTGATATGAATGAAATGATAAGTAAATTGCAACATCTGTATATACACAAAGGATTAATAGTTTTATGAAGTTTATGAAATCCCAGAAGTCTTAGATCTAATCGATTTTCGACGATTAATGAGCTATTAGGAAGATTTATTACTTACTTTTTTATAATTTTAGTGCTTGCTACTTACAACGCACATACACTCCAAAACTGAGAATTAAGTAGATATATGGATATTTCTACAGATTGTGTAAACAAAATATATGAATTTTATTATAATTAGACTTTCGTACATATGTACGTACATACATACGAGTACATACGTAAATATTTACACAAAAGGGTCAAAGTTTAATAAAGACCGGGAATAACACTCACTATTTTTTAGACTCACTGTGACATTATTCTGTGAAAATAATCATTTACTGATATGTGAATAAAATGAGTATTTTTAAAATCTGCTGTGCAATTTATTATGACAATCTTAAAATTTTTGTCGCAATTTAAAAAAAAAAACAGCAATATAAGAAACTCCTCCCACATTTTTAGGTATATTATATCTTGTGAAATAAACAAATAAATACTGGTTTGGTTTATAATAGCTTGTAATCCCACAAAAAATACGCATTTCTGTCAGATATAATAAAAAACATTATTTTCAAATTGAATAAGGGTCAAAATGTATAGAAGTCATTATAGAAGAAAATTAAGGTTGTTATAACATGACAAGCTAGTCTGTAACATAACAATTTTTGGAAATAATCATCCAAATACCCAGCGAATGACGAAGAGAAAGTTATTCGAAACTAGAGCCGAAAATGTCCTAAAATGGCAGTCGTTGGTTTAAAGTGGAAGATCTAATGGTGCATTTTCTGACAAAAAAATGTAAATTTTGTAGTCAATCTCTTAAAACAACATTGATATCGAATTTCAATACGACACCGGGAAACCAAAATAGAAGTACATTTAAGAAACACATCCTGTTTAAGGTTGTTTGTGTATAAACACGTTAAGATATTGCTTACACTGTATAGTGTTATGTCCCGTCAATACTAGATTAAACTTCTACTTTTACACAATTAAAAATTAAAATATTATCAATCCACTATGTGCAGTTTATTGTACGAAAATAAAATGACAACTACCTACATTATTTGTAATAAATTACTGCACCAAACAGTGTAAAAATTCTCAATCCAACAAAAATAAATACAGAACAGAATTAAGTTTCCTAACAGAATTCCTACAGATGCGTCACAAATACGTAGATGCATAATGCATGTGTATTATATATATGTAGGTACTCTATTTCCATTTTAAATTGAAAATAGGTAGAAAAAAGCAAGGTTGTCAGATATATTTTCTAAAATTGCTAAGCTCACTATACAAGTATACTTCATACTTCAGTAATCTGTTAGTTCGTGACGTTCTTAGAAAGCTAGTTTGGAAATATAAAAAAAAAAATACATAGATATAAATTTATTAGTTAGCATTAAAATAAAGCGTTTAAAATTGCTGGAAAAAATAATTATAAATTCAAACAACTTTATGTGTATTACTATACTTAAGAAAATTTTGAAGAGCCGGCAACGGGGGGCTCAGGCGGCTGGCCGCACAGAGTAAAACCACTGGCGGTAACACCGGTCAACGAGATTATTAGACTACTTTGCATTTAATACATTGCTAATACTTCTTCGGTCCACTGTGCCATACAATTTTTTACGTCGTTAAAATGATTTACGACTTTAGACACTCTACTTGTTTAAGACGCCAGTGACGTGTATTTCAGATAGGTTTATTAACACAGACAATTTTTTGAGATTGTCTGGCTAAATGAGCATTATTTACAGCAAATTATATTACAAATATTAAGAGTTTTGTATGCAGGCTAATTTTAATCTCCTATATTGATTTGAATGAAAAAAAATTATTTCACAATTTTCGAATCTATAAAAGATATATGCACGCCCATGCAATCATAAAGTTGCACCGCTTTTTTTGTTCCCCAGGCGTATTTATAATTTTCAATTAAAATTAGAATGACTATACATACATACATATGTATATACAGTGTCTCACAGTCAAAGTCGAAACCAGCACAAAATACTAAAAAAGAAAATTATGTTTATAATTTGAATAATATACACTTTATTTATATACACTATATCTTCCTGACACACTTAATATCTACACAATAGTAATTCACAAAATAAGAGTTTTATTATGAGCTAATGACAGCTCTCAAAAAAGAAGAATAATCAATTGTTTGCAAGAGTTTTGGATTTTTTTTATTATAGGCTGGAATTAAAATCGACTTAGGGATGTAAAACGTTTTTTAAACTTTTTGTTAATATTCAAATTGGTACCCACCTGCACATGTACTCGTATACGCAGTATACTTGATTAGGTATACATATTAGGTACATAATATGTATGTATGTATTTATAAAAAAATAATAATGTGTTTCTTTATATGTAAAGTAATTTAAGTAAATTAATTCATTAAAGTTACAGGAATACTTGTAAAATATAAATCATAAAAATGTTATGGAAACGATTTAAAAATATAAATTGAATAAAAAATATTTTCTATGTACATAGGTATATGTAAACCTTTATTTTAAACTGTGAATTTATTTTGTTGTTACCTTATAATTACATTTTGTTACCTTATAGGAGTACGTACGTACGTATACAATATTTTGTAGATTTTGAAAACATGTAAATTAGTCGAAATATATATATATATATATCTAATATAATTTAAATCTATTCAGTACAACATCGATAACCCGAACTAATTATATTATTGCAAAGGATTGTTCGGACTATCGATTTTTTCGGATTGTCAAAATTAATTATTTGTTACATTAAATAGAAACACAGATACATTTATATGTACATAAGTTTTATTTCTTAAACAAAATAAGAACACTTGCTTTGTTTAAGAAAAAAATATCTTGAAGTAGATATGTATATAAATATGTTTTTCGGAGCTTCGGACTAATGTATGTTCGTATTATCGAGATTGTACTGTAATTTTAATTTTCTTAAAATTTGAAACATAGGTTTAACATTAATAACTTGTAGTCTATTGAGACACTAAGAATGTATTAAATGGTTTTGTATTTAACAGATTTATGTTATGTGATAGTACATATATTTTTTCTGCGTTTATTTTCAAAACATATAAACTAACATATAAAATACATTTAATTTTTTAAAATACATAGTTTTAATAATGATGTTCCAGTACATATTTGAATTGCAGTCACTATTAAGAATATCAGAATCTGTAGTGGTCCATGCAAATGTTCATTTCGTATACACTGTTGTTGATGGAATACCAAAAAATATATCTTAAATAATAAAACCTACATTAAATACTTGTTGTAATATAAATTATATAATATTTTCGAAAATATTACAAGTATTATATATCTATGTATTTGTTTTTTTCTATTCTATGTTCATTGTGTCGCCTCTCCTTCACACATTTATTGGGTTTTATTACCAATAACACAGTAAAAATAAACATTACTTCACGTTTTAAAATTATGTCAATATCTATTATAAGAAAATAGACATCTTTCACATAACTGCGAACCTCTAATGAAAAATAAAAACACAAATGAAGGTAAGAATCGTTTCCAAAAATGCATTAGATTTTTTTTTTGACATTTAAGTAATTTTTTGGGCCATGGTATTTTTTTACCACTGTACCCATTTGTTTAAACGTATGTGATGGCTTATCATTACTTTTTTTACTACATTTTCTATCATAAGTGGTAAGTCATCACAAAAACAAAAAATAAATATTTTTACCTGAAAAATGGTCTTTCTCCTGGAAAAATCCTCACCGCATGTTCACAATGAATCCAATTTTTCAGTAGGTATTACCGATAACGACAAAACGCAACTTTTTAATTCAACAAAAGTGCGAAAATAAACATTTTCAGCTGTTCAACGTCGAAAATAGCAACTCGGTCATTTAAAGGCACCGCAGTAAGGTCAGGTTTGCACTGTAAACTTTAGCTTTTGAATGGCGCTTCCATGTTTTGAACGTCCCACTCAAACCGCTCGAGCTGCATCGGTAAATGTCGGTCGTGGCCCTCCTAATTGGAAGGTAAGATTATACCTACCTGTGGATCGTGGATCCGATTATTTATGAACAGTGGCGTCGCGTCGCGTCGCGTGGTTAGAAACGGTAATCATTTCGCCCACAAATATTACACGGTAAAAGTTTAAACTTTGATCTGAAAAAAGCAATTTTAAATTGCGCTGAATCCGAATATGATTGCAGAATATGTGAATTACATTTCCAATTGGTCAGTTTGGAACAGCAACAACATTTGAAATTTATTTTTTTCATAACTAAACCGCTCATCCAATCAAAATTTTTCAAGAGATAAAAAGGCTTCGAACTCTATTTAATAAAAAATAAATCGGTGGCCATTATTCAGACAATAACAAAATATTAGTAGACAATTAAGCTCGTCATTAATTATCGACTGTTTCTATATCTTCGAAAGCGCCCTGTATAACACTAAACAACGTCAATTGTAGGCCTAAAGCAGTATCCCAATAATTATCAAAATTAATAGCCACGTTTAAAAGTTATTCAAGAAAATCTTAAGTTTTTCATGAATTTTTAGGCCCTCTACCAGCTAAACAAAGACTCAAATATAATAGAAGTCGAAGACTCTGGTAAAACGTTGTACACTCAACTTCGGGCCACCGTATATATATGTACCTGAGTGTAAATGCATCACTCGATAACAGTTTGTTTATAAGCACTTCTTTTAAGAAAAGTAATACAATAACTTGGCAAAAAAACGACTTGTAACTTGTTTCCAGACGGACACTATTGGCTCTTGAATTCTCACAACTATGTTTGAAACAGTAGCTTTTACAAAATCTGAAATTTATATTGTAGCTGCAGCCGTTAACGCTTCGAGAAGTATAGACTGTTGTTGTTTGTTTGTGGTTAGAGTCTGGTGTTGTATTTCTCAGGTATCACATACAGATACTCATAAAAGTATTCGGCCACCCTAGATAATGCTAATAAATTGACATACAAGAAATAGTTATCACTGACTGGCAAACAAGAGAAATTAACACAATGATATATGAACATTATGCTTTATTATACCACATAAAAAAGTAATCCAAACAGACATAATTTAAAAACTGCCGACAAAACACGATAATGTCCAATTTATATGACACAAAAGTATTCGGCCACCAAAAGAAAAATAAAATAGGAAAGGTACAAACAATTTAAAACGGCACATCTAATATCTTGTCGGGTATACTTTAGAATTCAGAAAAGCTTTCAGCCTATTTGGCATTGAATGCAGCAGTTTACGAGTCACTTCCGGGGTCACATTACTCCATTCTGTTGAAAGAGGATTTTTTAACTCTTCTTTATTGGTAATTCGTTTATTTTGCAGATATCGTTTTAGATGTGACTATAAGTGCTCGATAGGGTTAGTACTGGGCGACTGCGGCGGTGTTTTCAATTATCGGTACATGGTATAGCAGCCATTCTCGCGTTTTACGGGCACAGTGCTTGGGGTCATTATCTTGTTGAAAGATGTAATGATCGCTCAATCCAAATTTTGGGCGCTGGCCTGTAAATGATGCTTCAATATATTAATATAACAATATTGGTTGAATATTCCTTCAATAAAATGAAGGTTACCCACTCCCGCAGCCGCCATACAGCCCCACACCATGAGCTATCCACCGCCGTGTTTGACGGTAGGTTTTAAGATTTCCTTATTTAACGATATACCAGGTTTTCTCCATACAATTTGTCGTCTGGACGAATCATATATCTCAAATTTACATTCGTCGCTAAAGATAACCTGATCCCAGAAAGTTTCAGGCTCATTCACATACTGGTCAGCACACGTGAGTCTTTTTTGTCTGTTGACCTTACTAATCCAGGGTTTCCTTCGGGCAACTCGGCCGTAGTAGCGCTTTTTTCTTAAGGTTTGACGCACTGTCTCAGTACTAATATTCTTTCCAGTACTCTTGAATCTCAGCACATATTGTTCTGTATTGTTCTCTTGCATTAGTACTTGATTTTCTTTTTTATTTGTTAGAGAATTTGCCTTTCATCTCTTTGAGTTAATATTTTGGGTCGCCGTGATCGTGCTGTATTTTTTATTATACTCTGTACAGTACTTCGTGGTATGCCTGTGTCTCTGCTAATTTTACGCTGTGCAATATCTTTTTTTGCTAAGGATATAAGATGGTGTCTCTCGGGTGTGTCTTTTGAGCCGGTGATTTCGCGTACTTTTGGCATTTTATTTGCGTGACAAGGGTACACTGTCTAATAGAGGCACGCAGTCTATACCAGTTAATATGTAACCTTTCACACACTAATACTATGGCCAAGAACCCTACTATCTCTACTTGCGTTACCTACTACAGCTTTGCATAATTAACTGGCCGAATACTTTTGTGTGCCCGTTTTCATATATGTCAAACGCGTTGGTCGAGTAATCCCTGCGAATGTTTTATTCTGCGTCTACGTTGTAATTATCCTTTAATCAAGGAGTAGTGGAGGAACGTATTAACGCATATTATGCAGTATCACTTAATTGTGAATTTGTGTTTTGTACATTCGTTCTTAGAAATAGAAGGGTGGCCGAATACTTTTGTGAGTATCTGTATATTATGTATATCTCTCGGGTATGATCGTTCCGCCTCGTCCTACGTTCGTTATATATGCAGTTCGCGGGCAACGCTATTCTTGGTGTATTATATGTTATTAGAAACTGTTTAGTAGGCAATGTTTCCACCTCTTGATGACGCATTTTGATATGTCCAAGGCAAGTATTAATATTCGCTAGGTGGATCATTTATCTTTAAAGAACAGAAATAAAATTGAGATATTTTGGTTGATTTCATTTAATGGCTCAGAAAACTGGAGGCTGAATCCTTGTTGCCCGTTTCCTGACGCCGCCACTGTCAAGCAAAAATGTCGAATAGGGACAAGGAAATGAAGTTTACCGTGTGGGTCAAAATCAACAATACTGCTAGAGCTTAAACAGTGAATTCCTTCGAAAACTAGTTTCCTGTTTTTAAATAGTTTGCCAACCGTATTTAAATAGAACGAATATTTAGATAATTTTTATGACTGCACCGGGTCTTATCTCACATAGGTACTCTTCGTTTTCACATTCTCATTCAGATGGCCCTGCCCTATATATGTATATACATATGTATGTATGTGCATGTTTTTAACTCTTCTCTACCCTTTATAACACTTTAAGATAGATAGATTTGTTCACCCTAATTTTAATATTCGTAAATTCGAATTCGAACAATTATTGTGGTACTAAAAATTAAATAGTTTCGTTTTCAGAAAAATCCAATCCAATGGTTTGGACAACTTTCTGTCTTGTAATTACTGTAACCAGACACAACCATAATTTCGTTATTCAATGAAAAAACGTATGTAAATAAATGTTAAACAGGCACTTGCCTTGATTCATCAGCAAGAACATTTGATATATTTATTATTATTTATGCTAAAAGCGATTCATATACGAGTAGAGTAACGAATTTGTTTTACTAAAACGAATTGGAGATCTGATATTCCAATAATGCCTATCATCTCAATCATTATTTTGTTACACGTATTTTTTGAAACAAGTATTTTGTGTAAGTATACACACATATTGCACGGAAAAAGAAGAAACAAATAAACAAAAACTGAATTAATAATTCATTCACAAACAATGGTCAATGGTAAACTTGCCATATTTTCTATTTGTCTCAAATAAAAATAATTATTGCTGTTTGTGTCTATTATTGCTACATAAGTAGGGCTAGCGGGCCAGACCTCCCGATTTGGGCGGGAGCCTCCCGATTTCTTACTGTCCCTCCCGCTTTTTAAACTAAGCCAAAATACTCCCGATTTACATTTAAAGCTCCCGAATACCTCGGAGTTTTATTCAGATAGGTATAAAAAAATGTGTGTTAGAGTCATAAAAAATGAGTCTCAGTCGCCACTTAACACGGTGGGGGGGGGGAGCAAAGTGGGCTTCAGCCCAGGGCGGCAAATTGAGAGGGGGGCAGATAACCAATCCTCAATTTCTTATTCATAAAGAAATTGCCTAAAAAATTGTGTAAAAATAAATAAAATGCAAAACTTATTCTTGTGAAAGTCTATATTTTTGTATAAATGGATTTTTCATTGAAATTCTGAAGTGCCAGGAAAACGCGTGAGCTTGAAAATTTTTAGGGGAGATAAGCTGTCCCTCCCGATTTTTATTTTTGAAAATCTAGCAGCCCTATACATAAGTCATACTAACAAATCGCTAATTACAGAAATATTATCAGTGTTATCTCACTTTTTGTGTGGCAAGCTATGTGCCTATGTGTTGTTTTGTAAATACACAAAGACCCAATTAAACCCCATAAAATGACTATAAAACTAATGTCAAAAACTAATGAAATAGATGCATTTGTTACAGAACACAAATACAACACGTATCTACCAAAAACGTTAAAAAATAATATTTCCTAATAACAAATGACTTAAGATATGAAGTTGTCTTTGCTTACTTCAGCAATAATTAAAGCTTTTAGAGTATATCAGGTATATGTGTATATTCAATTCGATATTCTTACCACTACTTAACTGCGATGTCTATACATAACTTTTTCGTCAAAATATTTTTTTCAACACACATACACACATCATATACATACCTATTTAATATCCAAAGTACATGGATATTAACTATACAGATCAGTTGGGCGCTATATGGGTGTAATGAATTCCTGTACCATCACGATACCTATTAGGATTAGGTACAGATCAATATCACGGATCTGTAATACACTCATGATGAAATAAACCAACCGAAATGAGTATAATGAGTGAAAGCATTCATTCTTCTCGGGCTCCTGGAATTAGAAACAATGAGAGAAAATCAAATTATGCCGATGATGTGTTTGTATTTGCATTAAAAGTGACTGAGTGACTAGCTAAAGAAGCTAATAATGCATATATATGAACATAAATATATATATTTATATTCATATGAACATAAATCAATATATATATATATTTGATATACTTATTTGGAAAAAATATAATTTTCAGTATCAAAGTAAAACTCCATCATGAATAAAAATATATTCGATGTGGTCATATGTAAACTCTTTTATTGCAACTAGTTTTGAAAAATTTTTTAAGCAAAATTCTTTAAGCAAAGGTCGAACGTTAGACGTTTCAAAACTAGTTGTATTATAAGAAATTACGAGTATAAAATGTATATACAGTGGAGCATCGATTATCCGAACTAATTGGGAACCAGGGTGGTTCGGATAACTGATATTTCGGATAACCGATAATTTAAAAAAAACTATTTGGGGTGTAGGTGGGGTACATCATATATAATATATAGGGTGTAGGTACATAATATATAATATATATTATGTACCTACACCCAAATATTTTTTTAAATTATCGGTTTCGAATCTTATCCAACCACCCTGGTCCAATTAGGATAATCGATGCTCCACGTATACTAACAAAACAACTGTGAACGTCTAACGTTCGACCTTTTTAAAGAATTTTGCTTAAAAATTTTTCAAAACTATTAGAAAAGAGGTTATGACCACATCGAATATATTTTTATTCATGATGGAGTTTTATTTTGATACTGAAAATTATATTTTTTCCAAATAAGTATATCAAATATATATATTTATGTTCATATAAATATAAATATATATATTTATGTTCATATGTGCATAGATAATTAAATAAACAAACAAACAAACATTAATACAACACACAAATTTATTTTACACTTCAATGTGTACCAAAAAGAAAAGAGAATAATCACTGCACAACGTCCGCACTAACGATGTGATTGGTCGCGTAGGCCACTCGTGGAGTAGAAGAGGGGGGCGGTTGGATTATGAGGTTCGGTTAACCGGTCGTTCGGATAACTGAGGTTCGGATAATCGATGCTATACTGTACATATTTATCTGATATATATAGACATACATTATCACCCGCATCTGAGTTACTTATCTACGATGAAAACAACTCTTCAACTCAAAAACCCTAAGGGATTCTAATCAGTACCTATTGACTTTGCATTGTTAAAGCAAAGTTACAAAAATGACAAAACTAGGCAATTTTAAGTGATTAACTGATATTTAATAGATATTTAAAAAAATGTATAAAAAGCATTATGTTTATTTATGTATAACTTCAAAGACAAGATCAGTTTTATAAAAATAAGAAGATTTAGTTATTGAAATGTGCTGACTACGACTAATCTGTCTAATATGTATGTCTGTCAGCAATAAGTAACAATACCAAATTTTGGTTCATCACCAAGTGAGCAATGTTCTACTTGTTTGATTCATATACATATGTATAGAATACATCTAATCATTTGACTTGTTCACTAAGCATATGAAGTAAATTACAGTAATTATTACACAATATATAGACCCAAATATAACAGTTACACTTTCCACCTAAAAGTATCTATTCCTTTACAAAAGAATGAATACCTAAAGCAAAATACTAAAATATTAACGATCCCTACGTAAAACGTACAAACATTGTACGTCTGTACACACTAAGGTTGCTTTATGCAACTTTTCTCACCCGTAGTACTGGAAATATGTAGCGGTCTTTCTCTGATGTAATCACAGACATGTAAACCATAGCAAGTCTGACTTTTCAGCATGTATTCTCAAAATATCACAATAGGAAAAATCTAGCAAAATAAGAACCAAGATCTTAGAACTCTAATACAAACTGCAAAATAGTTTGAAAAGTTACCAAAACATAATAATATTAATATGATAAACCATTTCTTATACAGATATGGAAAACTTTCACTTTGAGATAGTAAATCGACAGCTAACATATTTTATGTGGAAGGCCATGCTTCGAGTAGCCTGTCACACTTGCAGATAATGTTTAAACTGTCGATCGAGACAACTAAAGATACTAAGACAAACAGCTAAACAAAAACATTTAGGGAAGGAGCATATGCGCAGAAACCCTTTGTAGTGTAAAAGATGTAGATTTTCCAACTCTGTGTATTTCACCAAATGAGCTAAATCCCCTGGATGATACGCATTTGTAGATGCATGCATTAATTTTGAGTTTCCATCTATTTTATTCTCATTCTTTTACTCCAATAGTGAGACTCAGCCTGAAATAATCAGTCTAATAAATTGAGAAACATAATTAGGTACATTCACGCAGCACAATAGAAGTATATTTTCCTTATTTTTCCCTCTTAACCAACCCAAAACCAACTTTCAGAACTGTTTTTTTCTCATGCTAACATTTTCAATCTTTCTTCCTCAATCTTGCACTGGATTTTTCCATGGAGGTTAACCAGTCCTGAAGCTCTTCCGGCGGCGTGGGCCTGTAGGAGACGTCTTTTCCTGTTAGTTTCGCCATAATTTCTGGCACATTGAGTCCAATTGTGCCTTGCTTGACTCAAAACGATTGCTCGAATGAAACCGTCGCTTAGCGTTATGAATTGCTGTTCGATGTACATTGTTTTCTCCTCCCAATAGACTATCTGAAATGAAACAAAATATTGTTTGGATTATGGGTTAAGACTGAGTTAATTCTCGTGCATATTTGTCAAAATATGTAGAGGTATGATCTTCTAGTCTACATTTTCATACATAGGGGAAGGCGAGGCTCATTAGTATATGGGGCATATTCGAAAATTTAAAATTTAACGGTTTGCAGAGCAATTTAAAATATCTAATAACAGGAGAGTTTTATATATAGTGCCTTCAATTTATAGGCGAAATTTTATATAAGAACTTATTATTATGATTTTTATATAGTTATTCATTTTCAAGCCTCAAAGTAAACATTTCCACTGTACATTCTTAAGTTTGTCCAGTTTTAATCATCCAGTTTCTTACAGTTCTGTGCATACTGACTAATGACCATATTTTTAGAAGTAATTTATTTAGTAAGCAACAAATTAGTAATAAGTAACTTAGTATAGAAGATTTATAGAACATCTTTCCCCACATTATTGTTTTTTTATGTTCAACTAATATCCTTAATTACTTGTAAAAGACATTTGCTCCGAAAATATAATTGAGTGGGGCATATTCCGACAAAAGCAGTATTTTTACGTCACAATTTTTCAAAAATTAACGCATGTAAACAGACTGTTTAATAGTACATTTAGCTTTTCAAAGCATGAATAATTAAAAACAATTCAATTCAAAAATTGTGCAATAATTATTGAAATACAGTTATTTAAAACGTCTTTCAGTCAATTTAAATGTTTTTCATGAACCAAGTATTCTTTAAGTAAGTTGATTCAACCTGAAAATCAAACCTACCAAATATTTGTTGTAATAAACTGCTGTTATAAACAGCTGAAATTGAACTAAAAGAATTAAACTAGTTGGTTTCAATGGGTGTCCGAAGTAAAACTGTATTGTTTAAATTATGTTTCATCCAAATCACCACTCAAAAAATACATTAATTAGTTTCAAATTATTCTACCTGAAACTCAGTGAGTATAATTGTATACACCACGATTTTTTATTGGTGTTTGTAAAACTCACAGATTATACTAAATTTTCATTGAAAAATAGTTCCCTTACAGGTAAAACGAATTTTGGATCGAAAGTTAACTAACTATTTCTTATAGCTAAAAATGTTACCTTAGTTGTTACTTTGTAAGTGTTGAACAGTGGGATTGTTCTGCGATAGCGAATGTTGGATGCTGTTTGAAGCACATGACCCTTAGCTTTCGTAATTTCATCGTAAAGTCCTGTCCTTTCGTAAAAATGAAATCTAGCGAAGTCCAAGTCCCTCACGTATCGAGCATTGTTCATATGCTTGAAGAATATGTCCAGATCTTGAGAAGTGCAGATTCCTTAAATACATAGCAAACAATCAATACATACCTGAACGTACATAAACAAATGTGACAGTAAGGACTGCTGGCAAATTTAGTTTTATAGAGCAAGTAAGATTTTTTGGTATGCCACTGATGCCAGGGTAGGTATTGTAAATCAGTGATGATAAAATTCGGTTATTACATAAGTTATTCTATTTCCATTCTCAATTGAAAATAGGTAGAAAAAAGCAAGGTTGTCAGATATATTTTCTAAAATTGCTAAGCTCACCATACAAGTATACTTCATACTTCAGTAAACTGTTAGTTCGTGACGTTCTTAGAAAACTAGTTTGGAAATATTTAAAAAAAAAATACATAGATATAAATTTATTAGTTAGCATTAAAATAAAGCGTTTAAAATTGTTGGAAAAAAATAATTATAAATTCAAACAACTTTATGTATATTACTATACTTTTGAAAAATTTTGAAGAGCAGGCAACGGCGGCTCAGGCGACTGGCGGCACAGAGTAAACCACTGGCGGTAACTTACTGACGGTACTTTGCATTTAATACATTGCTAATACTTCTTCGGTCCACTGTGCCATAAAATTTTTTACGACGTCGTTAAAATGATTTACGACATTTGGAATTCTGACTTGTTTAAGACGCCAGTGACGTGTATTTCAGCTAGGTTTATTAAAACAGACAATTTTTTGAGATTGTCTGGCTAAATGAGCATTATTTACAGCAAATTATATTACAAAATATTAAGAGTTTTGTATGCAGGCTAATTTTAATCTCCTATATTGATTTGAATGAAAAAAATTATTTCACAATTTTCGAATTTATAAAAAGATATGCACGCCCATGTAATCATAGAGTTGCACCGCTTTTTTTGTTCCCCAGGCGTATTTATCATTGTTAATTAAAAATAGAAGGATTATACAGCTGTCTAGTACTTCCGTATATCCATAAATTTCCCAAGTGTTCAAATAGTGAGCTTATATTATAAATATTTGCATTTATATAACATTTTTTTTCGATTTTTCATCATCATCTTTTCGAATTGGGATTATACTTCAATAAATTAAAGTACTTCGCAGGAATACTATGGGAAATGGCTCTCGCTCCGGATGACACATGCATTATAGCATAACTCTTTTTTCTTTATTTATTGAGACAACATTTTTAAATTTCCAAACTTTCGGTTTTATCGGAAGTGCTACCAACGTACTTTCAAATAGAACACCCCGTGTGAAGTTACCAAAATATAACTTTTTAATAACCTTCGGTAGGTATATATGAAAAAAATGTATTCAATAAAAGTTGTTCATAAGTTTATTTCCATGTTAATATCATTATGAAATAATTTTGTCTTTTCGAGTTGTTATGGAGAACAACTTTTTTTAAATAACAACCTATAGGTTTTTCAATATCTCATTATCTGAAAGAGCAGCCTTTTCTCTCTACTGAAGTCTTTCAAACTACTAAGAAAAAAAGATAATAAAAGAACCTGTGAAGTCAAGATGTTCTCGTTACATTAAAGTCATAACAGACTTCATTTTCCATTTTCTGTATTTTTCAATAATTTAGATTTAATTTAATTAAATCCCTCGAGTGAGAAGCAAATAATTGAAATTTTAATAATGAGGAGGTATGGAGACATGCATGGATCCCAAAACCAAGTTTGTGTACTGTTAATGCAATAAACCAGTCAACAGTAAGCCGACGGTTAAAAAACTTCAAATAACTAATAGAGTTAAGGATTCCTCTAAATCAGGTAGACCTAGACCTGCAACCGGAGGAGATAAAGCTCGGATATCTTCGAGAGTCCTGTCAATTACTTTTGATGTTTCTCACCAGTCACATAAAAATGTATTTAAACGGGAAAAGTTACGTCCGTACAAACTGCAACTTGTTTACGAGTTAAACGAGGAAGACTTTTATAGAAGAGCTGAATTTTGTGTAGGCATGATGAAAATATGCAATAACAACAATATTCGCAAGAAATATCCTTTTCTCAGATGAAACAACATTCAATTTAAATGGTGTTGTTAATCAACATAATAGCCATTACTGATCAAGTCAGAACACTTATTGGTTCCAAGAAGCGCGTACTCAAAATACCCAAAAAATAATGTTTGGGCAGGCATTGTTGGAGGTTTTGTTGAACCTTTCTAGGAAATAAACTGCTCGTCTTTAGCGTAACACTTTTTAGATTAACGCCATTTGTTCAACGCCAGTTCAGTTCGAGTTAGAGACTTGCGATTTTTAATTTTCGGTAGACTATAGGGTTGGTTATGCGTCGAAGGCGCTACGTGACTTAAACGGTTCGCCGTCTACAACCCAAAAAAGCAACCCCATGTCTAAATTTGAATTCGCAAGAATTTGACGACAATTTCAGGGACACACAGGACGGTCTAAGAAGGACGCTGTCAGGCAAAAACTCCATCCCGGCACACATTAAGACCTCCTCAGTAAGTTCTGTGTGTTTGGTCGCTGTCCCATTTCTTCAACTCATTTCCAGATCCCCCTAAGCCACCTCTGTTGGGCAAATCCATTGATCCTAATGTTGCCTAATAAATTGGTGCCACAACTCGCTTTCACCCTTTGACAACCCAAGCACCCTCCAAGCCACACCTACTCCGATCACCTCCCTGTAGAAGGCTGCGTGAGATGTCGTATTTGTATCGAATTCATGTCATAGCATTACTTGAAGGCTCTTCAAGTTGACGGGACCCACTGTGAACGGCCGATTGAGCTACGCTAATTGTAACGAGTAGTTTACTTTACTTTACTTTACAATTTTTGGTGTTAAATACACATAAGTGTTTACACACGTCAAAAAAGAACAAAATCTTGTAAGTATATAAAAAAAAGGTAAATGTAGATACAATAAAACGAATTTAAATATACAATATATACATAGATAAAATTAGATGTAGATATAACATTTTTTGAGACACAACATACACATTAAAATACATTACGAAGTACAGTGTATACGACAGATAATATTTATAAAAACAAACAAAACAAACTATAATAATTACATTTCACTAACATTACTTAATAAAAACTGATTGGTGTCATAAAAAGCATTTTTTAATAAATATGTTTTTACCCTCCTTTTAAAATGATTAAAATTTAGATTCCTTATGTTTACTGGTAAGATATTATAAAACTGTAATCCCCAATGATTTGTTCCCACTCTTGTTTTACTTAATCTTAAAAATGCTGCATCTAGATTCTCTTTTTTCCTGGTGTTATATGTATGTATTTCTTTACGCAATGGAAATTTTATTTTATTATTTTGTACATATAACAGACACTGCAAGATGTAAGTACACGGCACAGTAAGTATATTCATCTTTATAAATTCGGTCTTACAATCGTCTCTATAGCCTAGTCCTGCCATAATTCTAACTGCCTTTCTCTGTGCTGAGAACACATGTGCACTAGAAGGGGTATGGCCCCAAATTAAGATGCCATAAGATATTATTGAATGAATAAAACTATGGTATACTGTTATCAAAATATTATGTGATACTTTACAGCCAAATTTATAAGTAAATATATATGTTTCGAAATTTTTTTAAAATATAATCAGTGTGTTTGTCCCATGATAACTTTGGGTCAAGAAATACACCGAGAAATTTTACAGTTGACGAATTAACAATTTCATCCATTCTAAGACTAAATATCATGGTCTCACTTTTAGATAAATTTAAACCAAGTTTATTAGAATTGAACCAGTCTTTTATGATCGATTGTATGTGAGGTACTTCGTTTAACAATTGATCGGGACAATTATTCTTTGTCATTATAGTTGTATCGTCCGCAAATAAAATACTCAGTGTATCCTCTTTGTTCAACATGTTAGGAAGATCGTTGATATATATTAAAAAAAGCGTAGGACCTAATATTGAGCCTTGTGGAACACCATGCTTAATCGTTTCCTTGGTGGATGTTAAATTGTTATAATGTACAAATTGCATACGTCTTTTAAATACGATGACAATAAGCTTATAGCGTTAGTTGAAAATCCGTAGCCTTCTTAGTTTTTGTATTAAAATATTATGAGACACACAATCCAAGGCTTTTGTAAGATCTAAAAACTAAGAACATACATACTCTCCATTTTCGAAACCCAAATTTATAGCTGTTATTAATTCGTCAATTGCCAGTGTTGTTGATAAACCGTTCCGAAAGCCATACTGTTTAGAATGAAATAATTTAAAATCTTCAAAGTAACTTGTAATTTGTATCTTGAGAAGACTTTCGTACATTTTCCCAATGTAATGTATCACAGATATAGGCCTATGATTGGATGGATCATTTATGTCGTTTTTTTATACACAGGCGTAACTTTAGATATCTTTAGAGAGTCCGGAAATATACCTGACTTAATACTTATGTTAATTAAATGTGTCAATGGTATTAGTATGTCATTCAAAAAGGCTTTAAGTATATGTGTATTTATATAATAGACATTATAACATACTTTGTTTTTAAGGTTAGTTACTATATCAGCTACCTTCCACGGTGATACCTCAGTAAAATTAAACACTCTAGAATCATTTCTTTTATCCTAAGTACTGTTCGAAATCTGCTGTGTTAATTGATGATGTATTGGGAATAATCTTATCAACAATATTAATAAAGTATGTATTAAATTCTTTTGGCGAAATCGCTGATATGGATGAGACTGGCTTTGTCTTAAAGTTATTAATTATATTCCATACTGCCTTTTGGGGGTTACTATGACTGATAATGAAGTTATCATGGGACTTTTTCTTAGCTTCATTAATTTTATTTCGATACATATATCTGTAATTGTTATACATTAATCTATTGACATCAGTTGGATTTTTTTTATAAAAAGTCATGCAGAAAATAAAAGGCGATCTCGCATCAGTTTCAGCTCATCAGTAAACCAATTTAATGGTCTTCTTTTTAAAATTACCTTTGGTTTTCGTTACTACAGTGCAGTTGTATTTTTCTAGAGCTTGTAGTATTTATTTAGATCTGCTAAGAAATCACATTACCCCATCTTGCAGACTGTTGCTTAGATTTTTTTCTGTGACAGTAGGTACTTAAAATTTAAAATTTATCTCAATCGACCAGATAACATTGAAAACTTGAAACAGAAAATTTCAACTGGAATCCGGCCATTCCTGACAACTTCCTAGTAAATGTTATTGAAGAGTTTCGGGACCGGCTTGGTCATTGCTTAGCGGAAAATGAAGGTCACTTTCAACACCTCATTCACTAACAATAAGTATTGTTTTGTTGTTTCATTTTTTAAAAATAAATAATTCAATAAGCCATTATATTCATTTACAAACTTTTATTCAAGAATAAAAAACAGGATGAAAAACTTTTATTCAGGATATTTTTTTCATATACAAGGTTATTATAATGTTTCAGGTATTACCCACGACTTTTTTTGCAACACTGTATGTATATAGTATATATGTATGTCAAATGATGACACAACAAGAAAAAAAGGTAAGATCATGTGTGATCTTACTATGGTCACTGTTAAAGTGACCAGATTTTGATCTTGGCAAAGATGGACGTCTTGGCAAAGCTGGTTCACGCTGACGAAGCTAGAGTTAATTTTTCGCGCCGTGAGCCGCAAGCCAAATCGCGCCGTAGGCGAAAATTTTTAAAACTTTCAAGGTCACGCGTTTTCCTGGCACTTCAGAATTTCAATGAAAAATACGTTTACATAAAAATATACATATGTAACTTTCACAAGGATACTTTTTGGAGTTTGATGCCTTTTTGGAATACTAATATTTAATCACGATCGATACGATACGTCGATACGTCTTCAGATTAACCTAGAAGACGTAATTACGGACATTTTAATAAAAAAATCAATGATGGACAGTTTGACGGACTGCTCTTGAAGACGGACAAGCTTTACTGTATGTGAAACTTTACTGTGTCACTTTACTGTATGTGAAAAGTCCAACACAAATGTATCTAGATTTTGTATACCTATATGTATTTATCAGCAGACAGGTTTTAAGTTATGCGTAACCTTTTACGTAATTTAACCCGTTGTGCCACAAACAATATTTGTTTAAAAAATAATTACATGTACATTTTTAGTAGTAACGAATACCAAACTGACAAAATATTTCATCAAATATTAAGAAACCGATGTATCAGCAATGAAATCTAAAATAAGTTTGTCCTTATACCGGATAAATCCCTAGTTCCGATCAACAACATAATATATTGTTTTTTTACTTCAATAGGGCTATCGAATTTTTTTAAAACATGTTAAATAAAATTAATATTACTCCAAAAAAATATATTGCATTAAAAAACAAAACTAATAAAATAATTCAGTTGAAAACTGCATTTAAAAAAGTTTCATTCAAACAAAAAAAAGATTTACCTTCAACCTTATTATAGTGAACATGAGACATCAGTGTAGTGAATATAAGTAACCTTATCATGTACTTTGTATAATTACAATTTATTGTATCTGAAAATTACATACAACATTATGTAGAAACAAAAATTCTCACCATATATTTCTGTTTCTTCGTCAATTTTCTTTTTCTTGTCGAACAGCTTTCCTAATCCGATGGTGAAGATAATTCGGAAGAAAATAGTTGACATCGAACAGAATGTAGAGCAATGCCACTACCGTGGCAAAAACCGAATAACAGAACAAACAAGAACTTTCCGCAACCATATCGTCGTGAACACTTCTAATAATTGGTAAATTGATGAAGGAAAATGTTGCTTCGAACCGGTGCCGGTGTACAACGCATAAAATTGCACAGAGTTGGAATGAGTTGTCTATAACATATATGCACGTCTGTGTAACAGAAGACCAAATTCTGAGTAGCTTTAAAAATCAAATAATATAAAGCTCCTCAACCATTTTCTTTTTATACATTCATCACAAGAGACATCTTCCGATTTACAGTTATCGCAGATTTTCAAGGTTGGACAAGTCAAACTGACCGATTTTCGAAAAGAAAATTAAAAATATACTTTTGTATACGTATACAAACTAACAAAAATTTGGATATCTGGCTTTTCTTCTAATTGTTACTTATAACAAAGTATGTAAATATTTCTTCTCACCTTCTATGTTACGTTACTTGGTAATTTTTCATATGACGGAAACAGGCCGCACTTCGGCGGAACAATATTTGGTATATTCTCTTGATAGTGTACTCTTATTAACTAAGGAACAGCTGTTTTGGTGCCGAGGGTTTTTGACTGATTCTATATCAGTTTGATGTCCTGAATTCAAGTATCGTATTCATTTTTCCCTATCAGCTCCAGTTTTTAAGATATACCAATTTTAGAGAAATATGAGTTCTATGATTTTAACTCAAATCTCAAGTGTAATAAACAAAAAGTAGATTCGAATTTTTTTATTTTATTTATACCAAATACAATCTTAAGTCAAACTTACAAACAAAAAAAAACATTAAAGAAATCAAATATAGTCACTCGAACCTTCTAAAACTTCTTTTCCGCGACATTCTTGAATGTTTTTTCAAACAGTCCCTCTTTAAACTCCAGCAGTAATCTGCCATCATGTGGATGTCCCATCTTCCTTGGTAGCGGTCCTCCATAATTTTAATATCTTGGTGAAATCTTTCACCTTGTTCCTCACTCATGTCTCCTAAATTTTCTGGAAACCGGTCCAAGTGGCTGTCTAGATAGTGTACTTTTATACTCATATTGCACCCTAATGATTTAAAGCTGTTCAGCATCTTGTTAACAATTTCAACATAGTTTTCAGCTTTATGTTTGCCTAGAAAATTTTCTACAACTGCAACAAATGATGTCCAAGCTTCTCGTTCAACTTCATTCATTGAATTTATGAAGGCAGGATCTTTAATTAATTGTCTTATTTGTGGGCCGTCAAATATCCCTGGCTTTGAGTTTTTCTGTGCTCAACTGAGGCATTTTTACCCCTATATATTCAAAACAAGGCCCATCCTTATCAAGAGCTTTTACAAATTGCTTCATTAAGCCCAACTTTATGTGTAACGGAGGAAGAATGATTTTTTCTCTTTCAACCAAAGCGTCGTTAATGACATTCTTTTCCCCAACGTCCATGTTTTCTCTCAGAAGGCCAATCTTTTCTAACCCAGTGGTGTGTTTTGTCCCTACTATCCCAAAGGCACAAGAAACACGGATATTTTGTGTAACCACTTTGCTGCCCAAGAAGAAAGTTCACCATTTTTAAGATCTACACATATCAACCATTGATGTTCGTGATACTTTATCTTCTGCAAGACTAAAGCTATTGTGTTATATTCTTCTTTCAGTTTCGTTGAGTGAGCTAACGGTATTGAACCATATTTATTCCCCATTATGTAGAAGGACACATTTTAAACTTCGCTTTGAACTGTCAATAAATAGGCGCCAATCATCTGGAATATATTCAGAAAGTCCCATTTCTTTCATGAGTCCCCTAATTTCGTGACAAAATACAAGATTGTCTTCTTGAGAAAAGAATGGTAGCAGATCTTTTTCTCTTGTACGGTAAAAGGTAATTTTTGGTTCCCTTGTTCCAGTAAATTTTTGTCGTTTAACCTAGAAGCCAGTACTTCAGCAGCTTTTTTCGATAAATTGAGATCCCTGGTGAGATCATTTAATTCGTTTTGATTGAAGCGTTGAGGAACTGAAGACGTCCCCTCATAGTCACTGTTAGTTTCATTAGCATCGGAAGAGCGATCAGAGGGACAATGTTCCGTTATCCAGAGATATCTGGTAGCTCATGAAATGTTGGAATCGGTATTTCATCTGAGTGCGGGATAGGGCGTATTGCCGAGTCTAAATTGGGATAGGTCCATTTATGGCGGTTATTTCAATTGATTCCATTAATATTTCTAAACATGAAATAGCAATCATCGAAGTGGTTTTTGGGTCTCTCCAAACCATTGGTACGCCGAATTTCAAACATTTTCTTTTGCCGGTAGTCCACTGCCGTAATTGCTCTGTGCAAGTTTTACATACAAGATGCGGGGGCCCACGTTTTGTCCTGATCACCAAGCTTAACTCCAAGTATGCCAAATATGCTTGCTTAAGTCAGTAATAGCTCGTCTGTTTTGTTGGAACATGTATTCTCCGCATATATAACAAAAACACATCAGGTTGATTGACACAACTTCTTCTTGAACTGGACGCTGAACTCATTTTAATTCTGTTCAATAACACAACACTCTTTTCTTAACAGAAAATAACACGCCGAATTCGATCTACTCTCTTTAGCAAGAAGGCACAAACTGACGAGACTTACCTGAGTTAGGGGTATAAAGGGTCAGTTCAGGTACCTGGGAGGCAATGTTTCCACTATTTATAGATTTACCTGGAATTTACTCACTTTACAGACTGACAATAAAACAATTGCACCTACATTAATGATTATAAAATAATTTTAGAACTCTCACATAAACTGCATAGAAACCAGATATGTAGATAAATTTATGTATCTAAAAAAGTAGAGCTGATAGAAAAACGGATTGCACCTATAGATTTAGCTTCCCAAATATAGTTAAAATCAGGTCTAAAATCCCAGGCACTCAAAAAAATATTTTTTTGTTCCCTGTGTTATCAATACATACATATTTAACATATTTTACCAATTCTGAAATATAGGTATCCTACACATCCAATCTTGAGTATATAATTATGGTCCATTTAATAGGAAATCCTTTGATCATCGATCCTTTTTTCAACGATGATTCATTCTTCGATTTCAAAGTTAATTTTGAAATCGAAGATGCGCTCATCTATTTTATTATAGTTGTGTGTTAAGTAAATACAGAAGTATTAAGGATTCGTCAAGCCATCTATCAATACATATCATTTGAGTCATAATAAACTAAACTTACTCGTGGCCGCGGGTAAAAATTTACTTCCTAATAATATTTATATTGTTTAAGAAAATTCCCTCCGAGGAACATTTTGTGAATGCGCCACTGTTGAAAATTATTTCGAAATGCTCCAAATATACTTGCCTTGTTTATTATTTATATAAAGATTATATTTTTCGAGAATAAACTACTTGTTCCGATGAGATAATGTACTTATTAGCTAATAAAGTAAAAGAGAAGTTCCATATCCATCATATAAAGCTTCTGATGTCATCTGTTCATCAAAAAGGTTTCTTTTACACGGTGAATTATTTAATAAGTATTTTTTTCTTACTTAAAAAAGTATTATATTTATCGTTAGTTTGTCTATAATATATAGGGTTCGGAATGTTTGCCGTCTCGAGTATTAAACTGCGTTAGAATATCCTGCCCTCCTGCACCAGGATGGCGTACTACTGCGCATACGCGGGTCCTAGCGCCTTGGCAGGATCGATCAGTGGCGTACGTATGCATGGACAAGAAATACAAGCGTATATAATTTACAAGGCGTTTAGAAAACGCGATTTATACTTTCATTATCATAGAGTTTTATAGTGCCGAGCTCTGCATTGTAGCACACATTTCCGAACTCTAATAATATATTAACGACACGATTGTCAGCGGCGTAGCCAGAATTACTCTTTGATGGGGTTCAATAAAAATTTGAAAGTCTAGGCAGATGACTAGACTAATTTTATTATAAGATAAGTTACAATACGCTTATTTTTAAGACAGACTTCATTCATTAGCAGCAGTTATGCTCGTTCGGGTAAAGCTGTATAAGCTGGGTTAAATTCTCACAAAACCGACGTGTGTTGCTAAAAACGTCACTTTTGCTAGCGTTCAAAAATATCTGCGGGAGCTTGATTTTAACCGTCCGTTTTGAACGTGTTCGTGCCAAACGCAGTAATGTAATCGTGCCAAAGTCAGAAAAACTGAAGGAGAAGAACGCGATTTGTGTGTGGTTGTATACGTTGTTCGTTCTTACCCGTACAGTGTTACCCAGACAGGTAAAACTGCTGAAAAAGAATGAAGTCTGTGGGGGCCTTACATTTTTCTACATTATAATAAAATATAGGTATAATATAACACGTAGTTCCAATTTTTTGCCGAACAATCCACAAAGAACGATCCACGATATACTTTTATAATATACGATTTACGATGATTATTTTAAATCAAAAGTTAAAATAATGGATTAATTGATTTTATTTGCCAGTTATAATACACCTATATTAAATACCTAAGGTAGTTACGAATTTTTACTTGGCATGAGTCCGGCACTGCAGTTGGTAACATACATATGATTTGAAAGAAGAGGGGGTATTAATGTAAGCGGAGTACCTTCAACCCGTAACACTACCATTATACAGTGTGGAACAGCCAAATGGAATAAATTCAGTAGCTCCATTATTATGCGTTTTTTTAGAAAATCCTAAGACACGTCAATATCTAATTCTAAAATGACATCTTGCGACGTAAAATTGTCATCCCTAAATTCAACCCCCTTCAGGTGACAGCTACAACCCCTAAATTTTCAAATTGGAAGTAGGAGCTTGTGATACTTCATTTGAAAGGTCTTTTCATTCTCTATTCAAAACTGCTATGATTTTAAATTTTATTGCAGAAATTAACAAGAAAAAAATATAAGTTTCTCCAGCGTAGGAAATTCGTTACATTAAAATAAAACTTTTATAAGTAACACTATTTGTCAATTTTAGGTTCTGAAATGTTAATAATAACAAAAATAAATGTCTGTAATTGTCGACATTCCCTACGATAAGATAAAAACTTACTGATAAATACGTACAATTTTTTGCTTGACAATTGAACGACAAAAATGAGCAAGCAGCAAAAATATAAACCTGAAATTTAAGAAGTTGGCCATTATCAGCTTTAGTGAAATTACCTAGAAACGTGCTTGTCATTGTAACAGTAGTTAACAATTATCAGTGTTAAACTTTTTGCTTTAGTTTTCGTGTTACAATTCAGAGAGATGGTTTCCCTAACAGAAATGCGTAAGATAACGATTCTGCAGATGATTGGTTACGGAGACAGAACACGAACGCAGGCCGAAGTTGTTCGCCTATTTCAAGAAAAATATCCGCCGCCGATATCTCAAGGCCGTAAGTAAAATAGAGAAGCAGTTTCAGGAACGTGGACATGTATGGCAGCTAAAGAAAAATCCTCCGAATAAACTCAGTGATGATCAGAAATTGGATGTAATGCTTATGCTTGAAGAAAATCCAAATACGTCGAGTCGTCAAACAGCTTCAGCATTACATTTGTGTAGGAGACTTAAACATAAACCAGTTCAATATTGTTAATTCAGATGTATGTAAATTTTGTAATTTATTGAGTCTTTAGATCTTACGCAAATTATTACAGATGCAACGAGAGTGACCAATTTCAGCGAGACGTTACTAGATGTTGTAATAACTAGCAAAAATATTCCCAATATTAATATTCGTATTGAAGATGTTAATATATCAGATCACTGTGAGCTACCCTTATCTGCTGATTCTGAAAAACAATTTTTTTTACACCTACCGTGACTTCAGATATTTCAGCTATGACCATTTTTTAAGTGACTTACACAGTATTTTTTGGGATATAATATACACCTATAATAATGTTAATGATCAGTTAAAATTTTTTAATGACAATATTGTGCGGTTATTTGATACTCATGCACCTATTAGAACTGTAAGAATTTCCAAACCTAGGGCTCCTTGGCTCACTGATGTTCTAAAGATCATGATTAAAAATAAAAACAAAGCTCTATCTAGATATAAACAAAAAAATCCTAATGACTTTTTGGTATATAAAAAATTTACGCAATTTCACAAATAGGGCTATTAATAGGGAGAAAAAATCTTGTATTGAATTCGTTCAACAGAACAATAATGCAAAAGAGTTATGGCAAACTTTAAATTCTGTTAATGTTACTAATGCGAAAAGTGCCTATGAGATTCCGGGGACTCTGTCTGATGTCAATCAACTTAATGATTATTTTGTATCAGTCTGTAAATCTGAGGATATTTCTTATCAAAATTTGCGGTATTTTAATAACAACGTTTTTAAAAATGGTGTTTTTCTTTTAAAGAGGTATCTGAAGAAGAGGTTCATAAAGCTTTAATTGCAATAAAATCGAATGCGTATCGATGTGACTGTATTTCTAATAAAATGTTGCTGTACTGTATACCATACATATTACCTATTATAACTCATATGATAAATCAGTGCCTTTTTACATAATCGTTTTCATGAAATATTAAAACACGCAGTTGTCAAACCACTGGCTAAAGTAATCAATCCAACAGTTTTCAATGATATTCGCCCTATCAATCTTTTGCCAGTTATGTCAAAAATTATTGAAAGAATAATGCACACTGTTAATCACTTATTTTAATGAGAACACTATTTTGCCAAAATATCAGTCGGGTTTTAGATCTGGTCATAGTACCATAAGTGCACATTTAAAAATAAATAATGATATAGTTCAGGGCATAGACAACAATAAAGCAACTTTACTTGTCTTACTAGATTACTCTAAAGCCTTTGATAAGATAAATCATGATTTATTGTTAGCAAAATTGAAATTTTATGGCTTTTCCGAAGAGTCCTTAATGCTAATGAAATCTTATTTTTCAAATAGGAAACAATGTGTTCTTTTGAATGGTCATTATTCAGAATATCAATCATTAGATGCTGGTGTTCCACAGGGTTCCATATTGGGCCCACTGCTTTTCATAGTGTACACCGCAGATCTTTCTAATGTTATAAAAAGTTGTTGTTTCCACAGCTACGCAGATGACACGCAGTTGTACCTAACTTTCAATCCGGAGAATTTAATGCAATCGACTACTAACATCAATAGTGACATTGAATCTGTTGTTAAATATTCTCAACAAAATGGGCTTAAGATTAATGCTCAAAAATCATCTGACTAGTTTTTGGCACTGAAAAAAATTGTAAAGATAATCGAAAGTAATGCAGAAATTTTTGTACAAGGACAAAAATTAACTTTTCAAAAGTCTGTCAAAAATCTCGGCATGTTAATGGATCAGAAATTAAATTATCGTTTGCACATAAATAACGTGTTAAAGAAAACTTACTGTTCACTAAAGCGTATTTATCAGAATCGCAATATTTTAAATTTTCGCTTAAAAGTCTTGCTTTGAATCCTTAGTTTTAACGCACTTTAATTATGGTGATACAATTTATGGACCATGCATTGATAAGTTATACTCCAATAAAATTCAAAAAGTGCAAAATGTATGTTTAAGATTTATATTTAACCTTAAACGATATGATCATGTGTCGAACAAGTTAAAAATATTGGACTGGTTAGATATGTCTAAGAGAAGAAAACATCATTTAGCATGTTTTACTCATAAAGTCCTTCTTACATCGAATCCTCCCTACCTTAAACAATGCTTAACACCGAGACGTTTTTTACATAGCCGAAATCTTAGACATATTGATAATCTACATATACCAAAACATAATCTATCTTTTTTTTTAAATGTTTCACTTATGCAGCTGCATCCACCTATAATTCCATCCCTCAACATCTTAAACTTCTATCTGTAAGTTCTTTTAAAAAGCATTATAAAAAAATATTACTGTCATTGTAGGAGTAGGTAATTTTTTAAATTACATGTATATTCCTTTAGGAATACTTTCTTCTTGACATATGTATGTATTTTTGTTCTCTTTAGGCAAGTAACAATATAATTTTAGTTGTGTAGGTGGTAGGGAAGTGTTATTTTTTGCGACTATATAAATTTCAAGTTATCGTTTCTTTTATTTTTGGGTTTCGTGATATTGGGATCATTGTTACCAGGTAAAATTATTGTACTAATACTTTTAAATAATTAAGATAAGTGTTTATATATGTGTACATGTACATATTTCTGTAATTTAAATTTGTATGTTATGGGTGTTGTTATATAATTTATATGTCTAAATGTAATTATCACTGGTTGAGTGTCAGAGCAATCTTCGGATTGAACTCAGCCTAAATAAAGACAATATTATTATTATTATTATTATTATTATTTCGCCGACTTAGTCACACTTCTCAGCGTAAACGCTGGGAAACATTCACCTATTCCTACTGTAGACAGTGATGGCTTGATATCTCATCCCCGCATCCAGCAGAAATTAGGCTCAGGCGAGGGGAGGAAATTCATCCTGTCCCAAAACCTTCTAACAATACGACATGTTTGTAATACAACTGCCTTCTGGCCATTTCTAATTATATTATAAGACAGTCCTAATGCCGCGATGTTCTTGGCGAATCTGGTCGTCATCACGCCCTCTGCCGATATTACTAGGGCGTACGTCTCCACCTTCTCCAGTTTCCATAGGCGCTTCAGCTCGATTGATAGATTTTCGTATTTCGCGATCTTCTCCCGTTCAGTCTTCTGAATGTTGTGAGTAAGTGGCACTGCGATGTCTATGATGATTCCTCTTCGTTGTTCCTTGTTGATCAGCACAACTCTCCACTATATATTCTGCTTTGCCGCGTTCGTTTAGATTTTTACTTCTTTTACACTCATACTCAGCGTGAACTCTGCGGTCTACCGGAGTCTAAAGGTGACTCACGGCGACATAAATCAAATGGAAAATAATTTCGGAGACACGAGTCGACTCGGTGTCGATTGTGTCGGTAAATGGAAAGCACCCATAGAGACATCCAAAAAAAACGTCATCAAAGTTGGCCAAGAAAAAAAGACGTATTTCTATCCTTAGTCGAATTTATAACCTTATTTAATTGTCAAAACTGTCACATCATATGACAGCTTTTGTTTATTTGACAAATTGTGACAGTCACTTGTCAAAAGTTTGACAACCGAAAAGCTTAGACATGACCGCTATTTCTATCTCTCTCGTTCATAGCCAGAGTTGATGACGTTTTTTTTTTGGATGTCTTATGTACGCGACAGATATTTTTCGCACGGTTCAAACTGGAACGAACATACACTAATCTGTATACTAACCAGATCAGTGGTCCCATACCACAGTTGTGCCCATACATTACAGGTTTATTGCACAGTTTTAACTGCACATTTTGGAATGTACGTTCCAAAATCGTGTAAAATGGACAAAATGTATGGGGCCCTTAATACCGGCCTTATATAGGACCTTAGCCATGTGATATTCCATATTTCCTAACTAAAATGCGGCAGCCAGGCATACACATCCACATAAATATATACTGCATACCCACGATCTATATAGACTAAACGGTTGGATTTTGCCTGTGTGTGCGCTACTTTTGTAGTGACGACGCTTTTAACAGTTTTAACATCAAAACACTATAATTATGTGAAAAGACTTCTAAATATTTATTTTTATTTTGTTATCATAGTATATTTAAAACATAACAAAAGTTACACAAAATAATATATCCTGTGTAGATAAAATTTACAAACTCAGCGCATTCCGCTTCTATTATATATTCAGACGAATGCACTGAGTCGCTAGTCTATTTGTAGGTACGAGTAAACTCACTTCGCTGTATTTCCTGTCTTTTTATTTTTCAAGATCCCAAAAGGGCCTAATACGTAACTGGCGCAGTCGGTAGGATTGGCTAACCCTTGTATCGCACAAGTGGGAGTTTTTCTAAACAGAGAAGCCATCTTACGAACAAAACCGTATTAAGGCCTTAGGGACGAAAAATTTAAGAGAAATTCGCCGCGACCGGAATTCACGCGAAACCAGTAGGCTGAATTGAGTAGGCCGCCCGCTCGTTTACCGACGGAATTTTCGCGTTGAGTGAAGTGGACCGAATTTAGTAGGTCTCCCGCCCGTGTGCTAGAATTTTAAGGATAACTCGAAGGATTACCTGGTGTCTTCTGCTGCATCCTGAAAGGTTTTATCAACCTGGAACTGGAATTGATACTTGGTGAGTACCTGTGCCAGTACTTCTCTAGACTCCCTGTCCATTTCCCAACTGTATATTGGAGGATAGGTTAATTTTAAGTAGTGAACAACGAATTTGAGTAGTGACTTTCAAATCATAGTCCTATTTTCAGTAAAACGTTGCTATCACATTAGGTTTTAAGTTTAAAGAAAAATAAACTTTCAAGCTTGGGTTCGCTGAACTTTAAGTTTTTAAAATTGAAAGAAAAAAATAAATGTTTGAGCTTGGGTTCGATGAACTTTAAGTTTTATAAGTCGAAAGAAAAATAAATTTTCAAATTTGAGTTCGAGTAACTTAGAGTTTTTATGAGTAAACGTGGTCCAAGACCATACAGAGTACCTAGTAAATTATTTAATAAAAGTGAAGACAATTTAGTTGTAGAGTTAGGAAATAGAATTGTAGAAAATTTAGAAAGCAGCGAAATGGCTCAAGAAGCAGTTTTAGATTCCCAAAAATTAAACCATTTGAGTGCCACAATTCCACATTTTGATGGCTCAGAAATTGAGCTGACACAGTTCGTAAATTCAGTAGACACGTTTTCTTTTGGCATTGGAGATCCCTGAACCAAGCGAACTCCAATGGCAGCTTTTGCTAAATGTAATAAAAAATAAATTAAAAGGTCCAGCCCGATTTCTTGTACTGGGTCGCCCTGAATTACAGGATTGGCGTAGCATTAGAAATTTATTAATTCAAAATTATTCAGATCATAAATCTTTACAAACGTGGCAAAACGAAATTTGTTTGCTGCAATATAATTTTAGGGGAACCTATTTCAGTATTTTGTAACCGGATTTTAGCCATGAGATCCAAAGTAGTCCAAAAAATTCAGTTACATTACAATGACCCTATTGAGAGGAATGCCCTTCAATCTGTATATTCTTCTCTTCTTTTGAATAAACTTAAACGCAATTTGCCGCCAAACTATGAGCCCATAATTTTGTCCCGTCCCGACCTGGTTACACTCGAGCAAGTCGTACAAGCCATTCTAGAATTAGAGACATTCTACGAATTTAAAAATTCGAATCGTCGTGTGCCAAACATTCCGCCACCAAAAAATATTCAGACCTCAAATAGGCAACCACCGGTCGTTCCCAGACCAAATTTCCAAAATCCACCATCTTATTTGCCAAGGCAATTTCCGTCAATGCCACCACAAACTCAACAACAACTTCCCCCTAGGCAAAACTTTTATCAGCCTAAACCTCAGTTACCACCAAGACGGTTTCCACCGCCCACACATCATCCAAACACCCAGGTTTCTAACCGAAACCAACAGTATAAACCGGAACCTATGGACACTTCCGGTACAACATTGACCAAGTACCAAAATACGCCCACAAAAAACTTTTCAAAAAATATTGCCATGAGTTAGAGCAAGATTATGACCCGCCTTATTTTGAACCAGAATATGAACAACATTATCAGGACTATTCCTTAGCTCCTGAACAAACCGAGTTGTATGACCCTGACGAATTAGAAAATAATGAAAATGAAAATTTTCAGTTAACAGCCTCGGAAACCCCAGCGGAGAAATGATTTTTGAGACAAATTCGGTATTTGCAAGTCCTCTATCATATATCAAAATTTCAAATCCACCTTTAAAATTATTAATTGATTCAGGTTCTTCAAAAACAATGATCCGTCCCGATATTATTCAAAAATTTTATCCGGAATGTGTATATCAATCCACAAATGTAATTAGAACTTGTATGGGACAGAAAAGAACAAAATTTTGTGCAACGATTCCTGCCTTTGATGAATTTCAAAGTAATGAATCTATAGATATTTTGCTATATGATTTTCATGATTTCTTTGATGGACTTATCGGATTAGATACAATAAATCAATTTGACCTTCTGTTTGATTATAAAAAATAAAGTTGTTTTTAATGACAAAATTTCGATTCCTCTTTTTTGTTAGAGACCCTTTAGAAACATCTAAAAGAGTAACAGTAAAAGCAAACGAAAATTTTAAAACTCAAATTCCAGTCTCGATCGATTATGGTGAAATTATAATTCCCAGAATCGAAACTGATCATATTACCATTCCAGAAACCATTTCTTTTGCCGAAAATGGCCAAGCCCCTGTAGAAATACATAACTATTCCGATGAATCTTGTACTGAATATTTCAACTATCCTGTTAGGGTAGAACCTTTAGAAAAATACACCCCTACCAAATTAAAAATTTCACCCTTAAAAGAAACTGACACTAACATAAAAACATCACCTAGGACCGATCGCATGAACGCGGTAAAAAGAAAAGAAAATTTTAAACCTTGTAATAGAAATCAACGGCTTTTTCATACCAAAGGCCAACAACTTAAAAGACCGAAAATGAAATAGTCAATGCTCTATCAAAAGTCAAAATTAACGAATTAAATTTAAATGAATTGCCCAGCCTAGAAAATGACGATTTAGATTCTTTGTTAAATAACCCACCGGCAGAATCAATGGAACAATTACTTTCGGCCTTAAATGATAACGTAGAAAATACAGAAGTTGCTTTAAATTTACCAGATAACGCCGCGATACCCGATGAGGAAGCAAACTTATTAAAACAATTGGAAGAATTGTCCTATAATACGCGACACACTGCCATAGAAAACCCTATCTGTGCTCCGCAAATTTCCGAACGAAGCATTAATAGCTACAATAGGCAAGTCTTTATTAACGAGTCACCAAGTATAATAGAGCGTTTTGTTGCCCGTGAACTAAAACCGTTCCCCGATAAAATGCGAATCAGTATTACATTTCATACTTCTATCTCAGACGACGAAATAACAAACGTCTTAAAAAATTATCTAACCCATACAAAGTTGTCCTGTGTATATTTCCATTCTGACCAAATAAAAACAAAAACACTCCGAGTCTTATCAAATAACTTTTCTCCAGAAACTAAAATAGTAATTTCAAATTGTTTTCTAAAAGATATTATTTCGGAAGATGACAGGCAAGAACAAATTAAATTCTTTCACGAAACTAAAACCACTCATAGAGGTATAAATGAGACTATCAAACGGATTTCTCAAAAACTATATTGGCCAAACCTTTCGACAGATGTTCATAATTACATCACTAAGTGCGAAATTTGTAACCTTACAAAATATGACCGTAATCCACAAAAAGTCAAAATTCAAACTACTCCAACCCCATCGCGTCCTCTCGAAACTTTGCATATAGACTTATTTCTTATTGAAAAAGAAATATTTCTCACATTGTTCGACCCTTTTTCCAAATTTGGCCAAGCCATTAAAATAGATTCTAGAAACGCTTTAGATACCATTCAAGGACTAACTACTTTTACCTCATTTTTCGGAACCCCTAAACAAATAATTCACGACCCTGGAAAAAGAGTTCGTAAATGAGTTATTTAGGCAATTTTGTAAACTCTATAACATCCAAATTCACGTAACGTCAACACAAAATTCTCAAAGTAATAGCCCAGTGGAAAGGTTCCACTCCACCTTATTAGAAGCAGTCCGAGTTTTAAAGACTGAAAACCCACACAAACCTCTAGACTATTTGATGAAATTAGCTGTCACCACCTATAATAATTCTATACATTCGGCAACTCAACAAACCCCCTTTGCGGTTCTTTTCCCTTCAATTCATAACGATCATATCCCTATTTTAAGCGAGGTAGAAACGACCCAAGATTTTGTAGAAAACACTAGAAAACTTTCGGAAAAACTTAACCAACAAATTCAAAACAAATTAAAAAAACGAAAAAGAAAAACGTAACCTCAAAACAAACAAAGATAAATCAAATCCTGAACCAGTAGAACCAGAAGATTCAGTTTACCTGAAAACAAAAACTCCTTGGTCTAAAAAAACTCAAAAACCCTTTCGAGAAAGTAAAAATTATTCAAGATTTAGATATAACGGCCCTAACTAAAAAAGGGAAATACCATAAATCAAAAATTAAAAAGAAACGAACACTTAAGAAACCTTCCTTGTTACAGGAAAATGGTCCCCCTAATACTCCTGACAATGACGACACTGACGCAGGACCTAGCTCTAGGACTAGATCTAAAACCCATCAACAACCCAATATTGCCCATTAATCTTGGTCCTTTAAAAACGATCTCTTCTTTTCACTCTTTTGTCCATATCGTAAACCTAAGCGAAATCGAACAACATATCTCCATTCTGGTGAACTCATCTCTAAATACGCCACCAATCAAAGAGTTTTGGCACAATCAACTAGCTTACCTCTCAAATCGAGTAGATCAGAAATTTAAAATATTAACTTCAGCAGAAACTCGTGTGAAACGAGGTTTGTTGAACCCTATTGGTAACATATATTCGGAACTTTTTGGACTAATGAGCAATGATGAAAAAGAAATTTTAGAACAAAAAATTGAAATCCTCTATAAGAATCAACAAAATATAAATGACCAGCTTACTACTAAATTGTCTATACTAAATTCATTCACAGCAGAAATAACCGAAGCCATGACCAAAATTAACAATTATTGGAAACTGGCTTCAGATTTTATGGACACACAAATTTTAATAAACGATTGTACTATAACCCTAGAAATTTTAGATCAAATAGAAAATGGATTATTATTCGGCCATTTGAATATTGTACACTCTGATGTGATATCACCTTTAGTGATAGCAGAAATTTTCAAAATTCTCTATACTTTATATGACCCTTCAATGCTGCCAACGTTAGATCAAAGTTCAGTTTATTCTTTATTTCACATTAAAAGTTACATGTCAAATTCGATGATTTACATGGAAATTCTTATCCCAATATACAATCCTGACGAATATAACCTTTTCCAAATTTTTATGTCATCTTCAAACCTATCCATTGTTCCTGAACAACCCTATCTGGCACTAGGTACAGAACCAAACCAATACAAATGGTTCTCAACCAAACCACCAAAAATTGGAAAATACTACCAATCGATGGAAGAAATTTATGAACAAAATCCAGCTTGCGTCCCAAGTATCATCCACAACTACAACAGTTCCACTTGTACCTTTTACAAAGTACGTCACCGCAGGGACTACGTGACCATGCTACCCTCAGGACAGCTTCTACTTCTACCTTCTCGTCCAATGCATATCGAGGAAATATGTGAAAATACAATACACCACTACATTTCGCAGGACACTTTAATCACCAACCTCGAAGGATGTATTCTATCCCTGAATGGAAGAAAATTCTTCATGCCAGTTTCTGACCCTTCAATCATCAGCCCTTCTACTACCTGCAGTGGAAACGTCACAAATCTCCAGTACCACCTTGGACAACACCATTGACGACCTGGAATCTCTAAATTCCCAAATTCAAGCCATCGATATGCAGATCCCCTTGATAGACCCCGCTTCAATCAGCGCCTCCTCTTGGACCCAGTGGATCACCTGGATCTTAATTGGAGTTATCATCTTATTTCTCATATTTATCTTCAGGAGAAGCATCAACTCCTGGATCGAGAGAAGACACCAGAGGAAACCAACATCTTCCCCAGAAGACGTGCCGATGTCATCACTTCGAGCTTCTGCACGCCTGGAAACGCCTGCACAACCCGAAGTTCCTTCTAAGAGGGGAGGAATTATGTGAAAAGACTTCTAAATATTTATTTTTATTTTGTTATCATAGTATATTTAAAACATAACAAAAGTTACATAAAATAATATATCCTGTGTAGATAAAATTTACAAACTCAGCGCATTCCGCTTCTATTATATATTCAGACGAATGCACTGAGTCGCTAGTCTATTTGTAGGTACGAGTAAACTCACTTCGCTGTATTTCCTGTCTTTTATTTTTCAAGATCCCAAAAGGGCCTAATACGTAACTCTATCTACGTGTAAACAGCAGGTAAGTTTTTTTTGCATGTAATTAAAAATATTTTACATTGTACTAAGCCTGCTTTTCTTTTAAATATTTATATACCTGTTGTATTGCTGTAATAAAACTGATAAATAATATAAACATTATGATTGTGTAAACGATATTATAGATAAATGTATTAGACTTACAACTTATAAATGGATCAAATAAAAAAAGGCATTAGACAATTCAGTAGTGGACATGCAAAAAAAAAAAACAAAGCCAATTACAGTACTTATCTTACACCAACCAATTACCTTTTTCTTTTTTTTTTTTTTTTTTGTTTATTTCGAGTTCTAAATGAGTCCATTTAGAACTCGACTTTTTAGTACAATGATGAACCAAGAAGACAGTGACGAATACCAAATTTTTTGAGCCGAGGGAGAATTTTATTTTTGTGTTATATTTATTAACACAATTATTATTTATTATCAGAATATTTAGTTATGTTGATAGAATTTTATTTTTTGTTTATTGTTAAGGTCAGTGTCCCAAACTTTGACATGCACCCAATGATTGACAGGTGCGCAGATCAAACCTTTATTTTAGGCATACAAACATTTTATATCAGTTATTACTTAGGTAATTTGATTATTGTGTATTGGTCACACTGTAACTATAAAATTATAATCTATACGTGAAGTTGGCAACATTTTTTTATAGCCTTGAAGTTGGCAGTGTACATGCTTCCCGCCAACTGGTGAGATACGTTAGTGTTTTGGTTAAGAGTATATTGTGTCCGAAAATTACATTACCAGCTTAAATTCACAATCAGCACTGTGCGCCCTATCATAGCCGTTAAGGTAAAATACTATGTAATTTGTGTAGTGTGAGTTAAATCATAAACTAATATTTTGAGGTTAAATTGCCCCATGTCAATCATTGGAACAGAAATTTCTTGGCGTTCCTAAGATTGACAAAGGGTGTCAATCTTAGGAATATTACGTCCCACAAATAGCAAGCTGCATATAACCCCTATCAACTTAATGATAAGTATGTTACAACATGTAAAAATATGGTTATTTTATAACAATAATTACCAATAATTGACATGGCTGTCAAAAATAGGTACACGTTTATGTCAAACTTAGGAACACGTATATTTACAGGATGTCGCCTCCTAAGAGACCGTATCGAAAATACACCTCTGTAGATATGGAACATGCCATTCAGGCAGTAAAAAATGGAACATCAGTTGCTTCTGCTAGTAAGCAATTTGGCATACCACGTATTACTCTGTTGTATAAAGTAAAAGGAAAATATGAAGTAAATTGTCGTATTGGTCCATCTACTGTACTTACTACGACAGAGGAGGAGCACCTGGTTAAATGGTTGCTAACAATTTCTGATCACGGTTTTCCCGCCACAAGATTGCAATTATTAGATTCTGTACAGATTATAATGAAAAAAACTGAAGAGGCCGAATACATTCGTAAATGATAGACCTGGAAGAAAGTGGTTTCATAGTTTCTTGAAACGGCATCCCCAAATTTCTGAAAAGTTAACACAAAATTTAACTAAAGCTCGATCAGATCTGAATGAGGTTAAATTAAGAGGATGGTTTAATGAAGTTGAAAATTATGTAAAATCCAAAAAACTTGAAAATGTATTCACCGACCCTAGAAGGATATTCAACGTAGATGAAACGGCTTTCTTCCTAGCGCCAAAAGGTATGAAGTGTTTAATGCGTAAGGGTGATAGAACCTCATACAATTTTATCTGTAATGATGACAAAGAATGTCTCACTTGCTTGGTAGGTGCAAATGCATCAGGCATGATATTGCCACCAATGATCATGTTTTGCTATGAACGAATTCCTCCCCATATTTCAAATTTAATGCCTAAGGGTTGGGCCATAGGAAAATCAGAATCAGGATGGATGACGGGGCAAACCTTTTATGAATTTGTATCAAACATATTTTACCCCTGGATCATTTCTAACAATATTCCATTGCCCGTTATATTATTTGTTGACGGGCACACTTCTCATCTCACGATGGAACTGAGCTCTTTCTGTTTGGAACATGACATAGAATTAATTGCATTATATCCGAATGCCACACATATATTGCAACCTATGGATGTTGCTGTTTTTCATCCTTTAAAGAATGGATGGAAAAAGTCAGTGCAACAATATAAAATGGACAATGATGGACAAAAGTTGAAAAGAGAATACTTTGCGCCACTGTTAAAGATAGTCATTGAAGAAAATGTATCGCCTGAAACAATTCAGAACGGTTTTAAAACATGCGGACTTTGTCCACTGGATGCAAATGCTGTGCCCTACCAAAGATTTTTTAAAAAATGTCTTAGAAGAGGAGTCATCTGATAAACCCCGTCTTGAATATACCCAAAGAGACCTTGATTTTATCGAAAAAGAAATAGGAATTGCTAAATTGCGTAAGTTTAAAGAATGTCACAATAAAGAAATGTGGCACGGTGACATTGAAGATACCTCACTATATAATCTGTGGAAGAAAATATATGAAGAAATACATAACAAAAATGAAATGCTGGAGAAATCAATAGTGGTGTCTGAAACAGAAAATACTGCGACTCTAGATATACAAGATACACAACATAGTGATTTAATCGAACTGGAAGAGAATACAATAGAGAACCAATCGTTGGAAATGATTATAAACATTACACCTCCTAACAATGCCGAGAAAAAAATTGAAAAAGAAAATATTACTCCTATTACTCCCGCTTAAGAAAATTACTGTACTTAGTAATACGTTACTAAATCCACCCAATAAAGAAACTTTAGAGAATAATACTATAATTGATCCCTCTATCCCTTCTCCTTTCAAATCATGCTTGTTTTGGCCAAAACCGAAACCATCAAAACCAAATAAGAGAAGCAGGGAAAAGATACCTACTGTCGCTACATCAGATCAATGGAGAGAATACCATAAGAGAAAACAAGAAGCCAAAGCAAAGACAGAGAAGGAAAAAGAAGAACGGAAAAGAAAACGAGAAGAAAATAGAATTCTTAGAGAAGAATCCAAAAAGAAGAAAAATAAGCAATTGAAGGCAACGTGTGATGATTCATCAGATTCTTCCATAGATATGGTATTAGAATCAGAAGGAGAAGGAGATGACTGGGCCGAAATTTCAGAATCAGAAGATGGTGCTGAATTAAACAACAACGGATTTAAATTAAATGACTATGTAATAGTTAAATATGATGGACATTATTATCCTGGTAGGTACATAATACTTAGAAACGACTTAAAACTTAAGATATTTCAATTATTTTAGGTCAAATTAAAGATATACATGATGAACAATACCATATTTCGGCAATGCTGCCAAGTGGTAGTGACTGGAAATGGCCTGTTTTAGAGGATATAATGTGGTATCAAAAGGATGATGTAATAATGACTATAGGCATTCCCATCGCTAAAAATAAGCGCGGAGCTATGACAGTTCCAGAAATGGAGCAATACTTATTGTAATAAGCATTATAACTTACTTAATTTTGAAATATATATTTTTTACTTCATATAATTGAATTTTTGTGGTGAAAATGTACATGTCAATAGATGTCAATCTTTGGAATGTTTCAGTGTCAAACATTAGAACACGGGTCATTTTCCTATGTCAAACATTGGTTCAGATGCAAGACATATTATTAATAATAATTAAAATTATTTAGACCTATAATACGAAACTTTAATTAAGCAGTATAGATAAACAATACATCGCTTATGTTCCTTACTTATTCACTTTCTCAATAAACGGAAACATGTGAGTATCATAAGAGAAATTATAAAAATCAGCTCTAAAAGTGTCAATCACTGGGGCACTGACCTTATTGTTTTTTTTTTCATTTTATTTGCCTATGTTTGGCGAAAGTTTCAGAATGTTATGTTATATATAATTTTTATTTCTTGGCAATACCAAGAGTTTGATGATTTTGTTTTAGAATAATTTTTCATTTTAGTTGTTTATACCTGGTATTACGTAATTTGCAGAACTTGTTTTTAAATCAGGATAATACTTGCAATTTATGTATTTTACATCATTTTTTATTGTGAAATAGTTCATCATTTATAGTTTCGGTTAAAGTTTTATGCATTACGTGTTACCATAAGTATAACGCCCAATTTTTTTCCACCTTGCGGTATCACCATCTTGACGAAACCTAAATTTTAGGTGGATGAGGTGGCTTGCGTGTTCCAATGATCCTACGAGCTAAGCCAGGGTAGCATGCAATGCTACTGGTAGGGTCACCCATGCTGAACAGGTCAAAGGGAAGGAACCTGACTAAGAGTGATACAAACTGCTTTATACTATAACATCTAATGGTATTGTTATGTAAACAATGTTCTATTGTTATATCTTGTTAATAAATTTTCCCTTATAATTTTTTTGTTTCTTTCTAATAGTGAAAATATAATTTTATAACTGAAAACATCAAATATCAAGAGATAAAATTATTATTTTTACTTTTAAACCTTGAATGCTATGTGAAATTAAGGGAAAGGGTTCCTCCCTAATTTGAGGGAGGATGCTTTTCTTAATTTTACAAAGTATTGAGTTTTAAAAGTAAAAATATAAAGAAGTAGGTATTTTTAAAAAGCCCGCGCTGTGCCATATAGAACTGTCAGTGTGTTGCCATCAATTAAGCAGTAGGTAGCGCTTCTAATCCTATATGTTTTGTGGTGCGGAGCTATGACGTAGAAAGATACCCTGGCTATCTCGCACGTCGTTTGTCACATTTTTCAAACAATTTGAGGTTAGATAAAACAAAGGCAGGAAGACTAGATCAGTGTTCTAGTCTTCTTGAATAAAGGAGTTGTAACAAACCTCTGTCAAAAGTATATGTCAAAGTTGTCAAAACTTTGACTGTTTTTGAGACGTCACCTGAGGGTATCTTGTGACGTTAACTACTCCCACTTTTCATGATGCGCCGACCGTTGCATAAGTGCATATCCAAGGATTCTATTATTAGAATCCTTGGATACATATTACCTGCATACCTTCATACCTGCATTAAATGCATACCTATTACCTACCATCTTATCTTTTCTCGTGAACTCAGGCGCACTCTGTCAGATGGCTATATTCTAGGATCTAAACTGTGGTATAGGTACATATATAAACCTATACCACATATAGTTTACTTATTTTTTCTGTTCCATAATCTACATTACCATTCTATATAATACATGATCTGTATACCGTTTCTTGACTTTCTTGTTTCTGTGATTTTAACCTAATTTTCTAATTTTCGTTATTGTTTGATCATAGAAAACCATTTCTTTGTGTTTGAGTATCACTTATCACGTATTTATTATTTTTCAAATTCCTGTTCAAACGCGTATAATGTCTGAGAACGAAGTTGATTACGAAAGATATAATGAAGATCCAAGAGCAGTTTGCAAATATGGTACTAAATGTTATCAAAAGAACCCAGCTCATCAAGAAAAATATAAACACCCGCCAAAAAGAAAGGTTAGTATAATTATTGCGTCTTATGGATTAATAATTTAACTATAATTTTGTTATCAGAATAATGGGGCTGCTAACCCTCCTCGTAAAAAATTAAAGGTTGAGACCTCAAATAAGGATATAAAAGAAGTGGTAACAAGATGTGATGTTTCAGATTCAGATTACAGTATAGACGATAGCAGCGATAATTCAGATATTAAAACTAAAACAGTAGATTCTAATAAAACTGTCTCTGATGACGATAAAAAGCAGCAAAATAAAGACGTAAAAAATCAGCAATGATGTTTCGGATTCAGATAATTCTAACTCTGGTTCTATTACCTGTAGCAAAGAAGAAACTGAAAAGGATATTAAAGAATCTGATATTAAACCACGAGCTGAGGAAAAAGCATCCTCCCCTATTTTAAACATCAGGCAATTTATAAAAGAAAAATTTTTAGTAGATATGCCAGAGGATTTTTACAAATTTTGGGACTTTTGTAAAAATAGTAAACCTAATAATCCAACTCAGGCGCTAAAAGATATTGGACTGATATTAGTAGGACCTTATGATGTACTTGCAGGAAAATTTATTAATGTAAACAAGAGAGATAAGGAATATTTGATTCATTGGCGTTATTACCATGATCCACCAGAGTTTCAAACTGTTTTAAAGGGTGATGATAAGTCTGGTTATCATATTGGATATTTTCGGGATTCTCCTGAAGAATTGCCAGTATTTCTAGCAAGTAATTCCGCTAACAAAAACGGTGTGCTACAGCAAATGGGAGCAAACATCTTCGCAGCAGTTAAGTAAGCATTTCGATATAATCATTTGTAATACATAGAATAGTGTATATATGTTTTTTTAGTATATACCTCGAAGATTTAAAAAAATCTGGCGATCCCTTTAAAAAGATGCACATAGGGAGAATACAAACGTCCATTAAGAAAGAAGCTGAAAGACTTAAGATCGACCTATCTCTAAGAACGGACAGCATGGTTTCTAGAGAGAAAAAAATTGTCACGAGGACATTTAACAAAATAGGGCTAGTCGTACCCTATAACAAAAAGTATATTTACCTTTTACTTTTAGTTGTGTTGTTCCTATATATATTTTTTATATTCTAGGACTCAACAGGGTTATAGAGAGTTAGCGTTAGATAACAAGCAGTTGGCGCATCTCCTGACAAAACTAGAAAACACAGATGATGAGAAGCAGAAGACAAATTATTTGTCTCAGTTAGAGCCAGTATTTACGTATACCAGTATAGCCACAGACGAATGTGATTTTGGAACTGGAATTGAGTTGGGTTGGAATATAATGGCCCATGGCGTCTCAAGTTTAGATTCTACAGCATTAAGGTTCTTGAGTATCAATTACGGTCTATTAAATAGAGAAACGTTTGCCAAAATAGCTGAAGCTCATTTGACCAATAGAAAAAAAGGATGTCGATTAAGTATTATTTAACAGGCAGTTCTGTGAATATTTGTACTTTTAAGATTTATATTTTATTATTATGTATTAGAGTATTCTCTTGTTTCGAATATAACATTTAATAAAATAGATGCCTGATTAATGATCTGCAGTTATGTTTATTACATAGGCGTTTAAGGTAAGCATGCTTGTAACTCATTCAGTCGAGTTCCCATCAAAATATCTAGAATGTGGTGGCCATGCTTTCAAATAGTACTGTTAAATAAAAACTAGTTCCTAGGATTTAATCTAGGAGTGTTCAGGTTTTTTTATGCAAAACTAGCTATGTAATTATTGTGGTTATTTTTTAAATACAGTGGACGCCGCTTATAAGACTCACTTTGGGACCAGCAAAAAGTGAGTCTTATAAGCGGATGAACCTTATAAGCGAAGGGGAAAAACAAGATTTTAGAATGTATGTAATACACAAACTTTATTTTACCTGTGAATAGACGTAATACAACACAATAGCGTGTTATTTACTTATAAAAAAAAGGTAACTTTTCAAATACATACGTACAAACATACATAATCAGTTCAAAGTTTAAGATGGTCTAAAGGATTTTTTTTTATTTTTTTTGTTTTTTGTTACTTTCCATCATTTCAGATGTATTTTTCATAAACTGAGTCTTATATCCGAAGTGATGAGTCTTATAACCGAGTTTTTTTCAATGTATTCGGATACGTCCGGACTGTTTGGCGATTTTGAGTCTTATAGGCGACTGAACCTTATATCCGTGAGTCTTATAAGCGGCGTCCACTGTAATTGTAATATGTGTATGATGTGTATGTACATATATTCAGTATTTGAGTATTAAATGTACCTCATTTACAAGTTAATAACGACAAATTGTACCTCCGAAGTTTAGAAAGTACATACATATTTTTGCCAGTATGCCAGTATGTGAAAATAAAAATAGGGACAAAATAATATGTTGATGTTAATAGTTATATATGTACATTAGTGAACTGTAGGGTAAGCAAGAACACATACACTCATGATGTATTTCATTTTGCATATATTTACAGTAAACAAGTTGAACAAAATAATCATGGATTACAATAAAAAATATCTTTGACAATAAATTGTATCTGTGACCTTTCTAATGTTGCTGATCTCCTGATACAAAATAGCAGAGAAATTGTTTATTTTGTTAACAATATTAATTTATTTAAATACGTTCGTACCGTACATACATTTGTATGTAGTCAACGAACTGTATATGGAGTCTCCGGACCAATACCACCTATTCATTTCTTTATTCTCTATCATCCAGTTTTACCTATACGAAATTTAGAAAAATACGTACATACATATATATATTATTATGTACATTCCAGAAAATTGTGAATTATACAAACACACTTCTAAATGAAATTTAAATAAAATCGGTTGTTTAAAGATTAACGTTGTGGAAAAAGCTTTATAACAGCTTTATTATTATTATTATCATAATGTAGTGTGTGGGGTATTTTTCTAAAAGCCTGTTTTATTACCATGTCAAAGTAAAACATAAATTTCCTCTTTTTTGATGGAATTTTTACAACATTAAATAAGAAATGTATATTATGTAGTCTGTAAAGAATAGGTTATACGAGTACATATACATATATGTATAATTATTATGTATGTATTACCTATACATACATACATACGTAAATAATATCGATTTATAATATGTTGTAAAAAATGGGACTGTGTAAAGTATCTACATAGTGACATAGTAACACTTATGGGTAAAAGATAAAGTCGAAGATACAATATTACTGAATTGGCTACATTAAGCCATAAGGTCGTATTACACATGCCGAATGCTAGGCCAAAACAGTTCAATCGGTTTTCATCGTATTTTCAATTATTGTTATTTCACCCCAACATTTCGTTTTTTACATTTTACAATAACTGTGTATCTAAGTAAAATGAAAATTTTGTAAAAAGCGCAAGATAATATTAATATTTATATTCACCTGGCATTTGTGAAAAAAAATATTTCGCAAACATTTTGCAAGCCGTTTCTAAGATCTTATGGAAAATATGAGAATTTCAAATTCCACCATGCGCGACTGATTGTAACGTTGGGCTGTTGATTTAAGAAATGATTTTATCTTGGCAATAATGAGCGTCAGTTTGTTAACAATTTAAAAAAAAACTACATATTTGCCTTACACATTTTAATTTTGGATAGAATGTCTAAACTTTGATTTATCAGTTCGAAAACGCACTTTAATTTGATGCCACGTTGACCATATGGGCATATTTATTTGGGTCACAGCAGGGCAACTGAAGTTGGTGGGCGATTGGCACAGGTAGGATGTGAAATGACTCACTCGGCCTAGACGAGGTGTAAATCCATATATGGTGCACCCATGGACAATTCGGATTTCTCTTAATCGATAATAAGAATATTGGTACCGATGTTTGATCGAAATTATACGGAATTTTGCGAACGCATTCCTTAGTTACCCCTTTAGTAGTCACCCCTTTTCGTGGCCTTTGTTACCATTTTCTGTACAGAACGGAGGTATTGTGGGTATTCAGATTAAAATGTATTATAGATTTGTGTGTCTCACCAGAAAAAAAGACGACTGCAGACGAAAATTAATTTTTAAACTGAAATATCAGATATATTAAAAAAAGGATGTCCGAAATACGTCAAAAATAGAGAATAGTGGGAGGGAGCAGTAGTACACATTTAACAAACCTAAAAAACCTAAAACGGGTGCCTAAAAACTCTCGTACTATATGGAAGTCCCAAGTACTAAACATGATTTTATGTCAGTTAAACGTAATTGAGGAGCTACTTTTCAAAACGCAGTTTTTCGAAAATTTGGGTTATTAAGCGAAACATGGCGACATATACTCGTAAATGTTCTGAATTGAATAAAATACTCGAACCAATTAAAATATCAGTATTTACCGTATGAATGGGGCGTCACAGTTTACCGTCCAAATCAAAACGCCGTTTTTGTGAATAACTGTTCGATTCAAAATGCAGTATTGTGTATCAGCTGATTTTATTCATGACTTTAACATACTGTGCAAAGTTTTAAGTGAGATATTAGAATATAGAATTACTGTGAAATCAAAAAAGTTGTTAACAATATTCTGTAAAAGTGCTATGGAAAAAATGAAAACAAGGAGCAGATGGACTGCAGGGAAATTGATAAATTGAGTTGGTATAAGGACCTTATTGATAACGGAGAAAGTATTTCCGTAGAAGAAGATGAGGAAGAGGAAATTTTTGTCAGTATACTGAAGATGACGATAGATTCAGGGTTTAAAATGATACTATGTTTTGATAGAAATTAATGTTTTCTTTTGTTAAGCGACATATTTTTAATTTAGGAAAGATTGGTATACATTGTTTAAAAAAACTCTAAACAGTAAGTATTTTAGTGTAATAAACTTATAATAAATAATACGTGTAGTATTTTATTCTTTTCGCGTCAAAATGCAGTATTTTGGGGTATCCAGTTCAAAACGTAATTTTTAATTTTATTTTTTGAATAACTCGGTAAACTTATAAAAAAATATATTTTCACTCTTTCACGATTTAATCCATATAGTTTTAATTTTAGTTTTGTTCAAAGTTCAAATTTGTATCTATTTAACTAATATGTAAGCAGAAATTATTGTTTCCTGTAAAAATAACATTCATTCAAAAACTGCGTTTTGAAAAGTAGCTCCTCAATTTATCTTAATTTAGGTAGAGATAAGAGCTAGAGCTCCTGAAGGTGGCGCCTTCAAGTAATTTTTTAACACCTATAAAAGCCGTTATCTAAAAAGTTCAAATTTAACACAATACTTATCAAGCTTCTAGTGACAAATCAGTCACAGGAAATACGATTTCTTTATTGCGATCATAAGCATCTCACTTGGGAGGGGGCCACAGATATCTTGAATTATAATTTTTTTATAATACGGTTTTTGATACATTTTTCGTCACATTTAAAAAGTTATTTTCTAACAGTAAGGTGCTCCTGTTTGGAAATCTCTAAGATGTACAGTTTTAGAGAAAAAATAAATTTGTAAATGACAATAGTACATTTCATGATTTTTTTTGTGAAGTAAGAATAATGACTAATTTTACAATAGGTCCTCCACATGCCGGCCATGTTTCAACTTCTAAATTTATTCTTTTTTGTAATCAACAAATCAACTTTTAAGTATGTAGCTATAACTAATCATGTAATTAATAATGTAGTTTCGTATATATATGTAACTTACGAAAACATATACATATTTAAATATCTTGTCACATGTAACAATTGTTGTCTATGATATCCGTATCACAATCAGCGTAAGAATACAATTTTTTTATTACATCTAATTTTATTAGGTATATTAAAATCTCACTCGTCATGAATTCGATATTTGATTTTCATGCATTGTGTCTTATACGTATGTAGATATAGGAATTCATGTAAAATTCAAATTTACATTAATAAATAATTATTACATCCATAATAATCCAACTAAAAATATGCTTCTCTTACCATTAAATTTACCACAGAAAACTCCAATTCTCTGCTAAAACTGAAATCGTATGTCTTGTACATAATAATAATAAGACATAACTAACAAAGTTAGCAATAATGCCGACTTAAGTTTAAACACCGTTTATACTTACGAAATATTAAAAAACAAATAACAGAATTTACGTCTTACTTTTTTTAGTAGTCAGAATGTCTTACTTTTTTAATAAAATTTTTATGGTAACGGATTAATTTGCCTGATACTTGATGATAATTCATAGTAATTAAAAATAAAATTTTTAACAGTTCCAATTTTCACTTTTATTTCGTCAACATGACGATCGTTTTGACACACATTGGCTTTTTCAGACAGTGAGTACTACGACTAATTTTTATTGTACAATGCGAAATTTGCGTATATACATATACATACATAGTATGTATATGCTATCCGGAAACATTTGGCTAACCCTAGTGGGTAAAATGAAAGAAGTAAATAAATTTATTCTGGATTTAACACTACAAACTAATAAGTACGCAGGTACATACCTAAAGTAAAATTAACAAAGGAGGCGAATTAATTCCAGTTTATACAACAAAATATCAATTTTTTTTTCTTTTATTATTCTCTAAAAATTCTAGTATGTCAAATTTACATCCTTTATTATAGATTAATTATGTAAAATTTTGAAATTGTTTATGAGCATGTCATTTTCTTCTAACACAGATTGCCTACGTTGATTCCATTTTCCTCTTATTGTAACTTCTTTTTATTATTTTACAAGCTTTTATTTAACTTGCAATGTATGTATGTTTGTTTGTTTGTTTGTTTGTTTGTTTGTTTGTTTGTTTGTTTGTTTGTTTGTTTGTTTGTTTGTTTGTTTGCCTGCCTGCCTGCCTGCCTGCCTGCCTGCCTGCCTGCCTGCCTGCCTGCCTGCCTGCCTGCCTGCCTGCCTGCCTGCCTGCCTGCCTGCCTGCCTGCCTGCCTGCCTGCCTGCCTGCCTGCCTGCCTGCCTGCCTGCCTGCCTGCCTGCCTGCCTGCCTGCCTGCCTGCCTGCCTGCCTGCCTGCCTGCCTGCCTGCCTGCCTGCCTGCCTGCCTGCCTGCCTGCCTGCCTGCCTGCCTGCCTGCCTGCCTGCCTGCCTGCCTGCCTGCCTGCCTGCCTGCCTGCCTGCCTGCCTGCCTGCCTGCCTGCCTGCCTGCCTGCCTCGCCTGCCTGCCTGCCTGCCTGCCTGCCTGCCTGCCTGCCTGCCTGCCTGCCTGCCTGCCTGCCTGCCTGCCTGCCTGCCTGCCTGCCTGCCTGCCTGGCCTGCCTGCCTGCCTGCCTGCCTGCCTGCCTGCCTGCCTGCCTGCCTGCCTGCCTGCCTGCCTGCCTGCCTGCCTGCCTGCCTGCCTGCCTGCCTGCCTGCCTGCCTGCCTGCCTGCCTGCCTGCCTGCCTGCCTGCCTGCCTGCCTGCCTGCCTGCCTGCCTGCCTGCCTGCCTGCCTGCCTGCCTGCCTGCCTGCCTGCCTGCCTGCCTGCCTGCCTGCCTGCCTGCCTGCCTGCCTGCCTGCCTGCCTGCCTGCCTGCCTGCCTGCCTGCCTGCCTGGCCTGCCTGCCTGCCTGCCTGCCCGCCTGCCTGCCTGCCTGCCTGCCTGCCTGCCTGCCTGCCTGCCTGCCTGCCTGCCTGCCTGTGGCCTGCCTGCCTGCCGTGCCTGCCTGCCTGCCTGCCTGCCTGCCTGCCTGCCTGGCCTGCCTGCCTGCCTGCCTGCCTGCCTGCCTGCCTGCCTTGGCCTGCCTGCCTGCCTGCCTGCCTGCCTGCCTGCCTGCCTGCCTGCCTGCCTGCCTGCCTGCCTGCCTGCCTGCCTGCCTGCCTGCCTGCCTGCCTGCCTGCCTGCCTGCCTGCCTGCCTGCCTGCCTGCCTGCCTGCCTGCCTGCCTGCCTGCCTGCCTGCCTGCCTGCCTGCCTGCCTGCCTGCCTGCCTGCCTGCCTGCCTGCCTGCCTGCCTGCCTGCCTGCCTGCCTGCCTGCCTGCCTGCCTGCCTGCCTGCCTGCCTGCCTGCCTGCCTGCCTGCCTGCCTGCCTGCCTGCCTGCCTGCCTGCCTGCCTGCCTGCCTGCCTGCCTGCCTGCCTGCCTGCCTGCCTGCCTGCCTGCCTGCCTGCCTGCCTGCCTGCCTGCCTGCCTGCCTGCCTGCCTGCCTGCCTGCCTGCCTGCCTGCCTGCCTGCCTGCCTGCCTGCCTGCCTGCCTGCCTGCCTGCCTGCCTGCCTGCCTGCCTGCCTGCCTGCCTGCCTGCCTGCCTGCCTGCCTGCCTGCCTGCCTGCCTGCCTGCCTGCCTGCCTGCCTGCCTGCCTGCCTGCCTGCCTGCCTGCCTGCCTGCCTGCCTGCCTGCCTGCCTGCCTGCCTGCCTGCCTGCCTGCCTGCCTGCCTGCCTGCCTGCCTGCCTGCCTGCCTGCCTGCCTGCCTGCCTGCCTGCCTGCCTGCCTGCCTGCCTGCCTGCCTGCCTGCCTGCCTGCCTGCCTGCCTGCCTGCCTGCCTGCCTGCCTGCCTGCCTGCCTGCCTGCCTGCCTGCCTGCCTGCCTGCCTGCCTGCCTGCCTGCCTGCCTGCCTGCCTGCCTGCCTGCCTGCCTGCCTGCCTGCCTGCCTGCCTGCCTGCCTGCCTGCCTGCCTGCCTGCCTGCCTGCCTGCCTGCCTGCCTGCCTGCCTGCCTGCCTGCCTGCCTGCCTGCCTGCCTGCCTGCCTGCCTGCCTGCCTGCCTGCCTGCCTGCCTGCCTGCCTGCCTGCCTGCCTGCCTGCCTGCCTGCCTGCCTGCCTGCCTGCCTGCCTGCCTGCCTGCCTGCCTGCCTGCCTGCCTGCCTGCCTGCCTGCCTGCCTGCCTGCCTGCCTGCCTGCCTGCCTGCCTGCCTGCCTGCCTGCCTGCCTGCCTGCCTGCCTGCCTGCCTGCCTGCCTGCCTGCCTGCCTGCCTGCCTGCCTGCCTGCCTGCCTGCCTGCCTGCCTGCCTGCCTGCCTGCCTGCCTGCCTGCCTGCCTGCCTGCCTGCCTGCCTGCCTGCCTGCCTGCCTGCCTGCCTGCCTGCCTGCCTGCCTGCCTGCCTGCCTGCCTGCCTGCCTGCCTGCCTGCCTGCCTGCCTGCCTGCCTGCCTGCCTGCCTGCCTGCCTGCCTGCCTGCCTGCCTGCCTGCCTGCCTGCCTGCCTGCCTGCCTGCCTGCCTGCCTGCCTGCCTGCCTGCCTGCCTGCCTGCCTGCCTGCCTGCCTGCCTGCCTGCCTGCCTGCCTGCCTGCCTGCCTGCCTGCCTGCCTGCCTGCCTGCCTGCCTGCCTGCCTGCCTGCCTGCCTGCCTGCCTGCCTGCCTGCCTGCCTGCCTGCCTGCCTGCCTGCCTGCCTGCCTGCCTGCCTGCCTGCCTGCCTGCCTGCCTGCCTGCCTGCCTGCCTGCCTGCCTGCCTGCCTGCCTGCCTGCCTGCCTGCCTGCCTGCCTGCCTGCCTGCCTGCCTGCCTGCCTGCCTGCCTGCCTGCCTGCCTGCCTGCCTGCCTGCCTGCCTGCCTGCCTGCCTGCCTGCCTGCCTGCCTGCCTGCCTGCCTGCCTGCCTGCCTGCCTGCCTGCCTGCCTGCCTGCCTGCCTGCCTGCCTGCCTGCCTGCCTGCCTGCCTGCCTGCCTGCCTGCCTGCCTGCCTGCCTGCCTGCCTGCCTGCCTGCCTGCCTGCCTGCCTGCCTGCCTGCCTGCCTGCCTGCCTGCCTGCCTGCCTGCCTGCCTGCCTGCCTGCCTGCCTGCCTGCCTGCCTGCCTGCCTGCCTGCCTGCCTGCCTGCCTGCCTGCCTGCCTGCCTGCCTGCCTGCCTGCCTGCCTGCCTGCCTGCCTGCCTGCCTGCCTGCCTGCCTGCCTGCCTGCCTGCCTGCCTGCCTGCCTGCCTGCCTGCCTGCCTGCCTGCCTGCCTGCCTGCCTGCCTGCCTGCCTGCCTGCCTGCCTGCCTGCCTGCCTGCCTGCGTGCCTGCTTGCTTGCTTGCTTGCTTGCTTGTTTGTTTGTTTGTTTGTTTGTTTGTATGTATGTTCGGGTCAAATCTTGCAACTGAATTTTAAAGTAGTTATCCTCAACCGATTGAGATGAAATTTTGATGATGACAAGTTACGTCATATTAAATTCAAAATGGCGGACGGTCTAAGATGGCGGACTAGTTATTTTTTGCGCACTCCCATGATATGGGTATCTAATGAAAGGGTTTGCTGAGAAGAAATAAGAAAATAAAATGAATTTACTCTAAATCCATAATGGCGGACCAGCCAAGATGGCCACCATACCAATTTTAAAGAGTTATAACTTGGTATAGGTTAGGGATAGTATGAACAGGTTGAGAAATATTTAGATACAAAAAACACGACAATAACTTAAAAATAAAAAATAAATTAATAATAAAAAATGTTTTTAAAAAACAAGCTTTTATTTAAATGCTCTAAAAGAGAAGAAAATAAACTTTAAATTGAATCAAACCCATCAATTTATTACATTACACAATTTATATGATATAAAAGCTTGTCACGAGATTTACTTGTGTAGATAAACAAGAATGTAATAATTATGTAACTTGATCTTGACATAAGAAAATCTAAAAAAAGTATGTATTTTATAAAATAGGTAAATATATCTACACAAGTAAATCTCGTGACAAGCTTTTATATCATATAAATTGTATAATGTAATAAATTGATGGGTTTTGATTCAATTTAAAGTTTGTTTTTTCTTTTCAGAGCATTTAAATAAAAGCTTGTTTTTTAAAAAAAATGTTATTATAAATTTATTCTGTTAGTCCTGTCGCAAAATTTCTGCCGATGGATTGCGTATATGGAATCCGTTTTCTGCTTATTGTAGCTTATTTTAATCTGATAAGATAATCTAGTGCTAAAATGTCTTCCTGTAAAGTGGAAGTACAGGAAGAAACTTATTTTATTTATTCTACTCTGCAATACTTAAATTGACCTAAAAAAAAAATTGTAAACTCATTATCAGGTACTCCTTTTGGCAATGGCACCGACGATGTGTACCTACCTATTGACTTGAAAACGAAATGCGGAACATTAATTCAACAATCATTGCTGTGCCACAATAACAATGCATATTTCGACACCAAACAACACGTATTTTTACATATTAGGTAATGTTCGTGCATAAATTCTGCCTGAATATACAATCGTGTGGCCATGAAACAGCAAGCATGAGTGACTGTAAACACTTTATTTTATAGTCCAGTAAATAATCAGTCCACACATGCGCACATATATATGTATGTAATGCACTAAACGTTCGAACAGACAAAAGTTACCTATTTGTATTCGGAGAATGCAGAGAAAAATAGTGTATCAATAAAAAAATAAAGATACCATTAGGTAAAAACAAATGTGATTTTTTATACAGTGATGTATTGTTTTCTTGGAGTTTTTGAGGAAAAGAAAATCAAATGCCACCCTTACACTAATACTTTTCTGAGAATCTTGAAATTTCTTTCTATATTGTTAAGAGTAAAAAATTGCAGAAATGACAACAATTTATTGGGAAAATTTGGTTAAAAAACTCTTACTGGTATTATAAGAATAATTAAAATAGGTATCCAAAACAAACATCCATTAATAATGTATATTTTTCGTGTTAATATAACAATTTATTGGAAACATTTGGTCAAAAAACTATTTTGCTCGTATTATAAGATCCTGAAGTGGGTACTGGAATTTTCGGCATAGAAACAAAAAACTGGACGTTTTCCACGAAACACCGAACTATTACAATTTTCTCGACCCGCGTTTGGCCAACTAAGTTGGCATATTTAGGAGAAGAATAAAACTAAATTCTAACCCACGCACTATTTATATTGCCCCTCACTTGACTGAACCGTAATATATGTCTTTGTTTATCAGAACAAACAGCGGACTGGTGGGTATTGGACCATTGTCCTTATTCATACTACTGTTGCATTTAATGATTAAACTTTCAAAAGCATCCAACTGTCTACTGTTTGTTATATTTCTTATTAATTTTAAATTATTTATGTCTATCCTATGGTTGTTTGCAAAAGAACATTATATTTATGTTGGATCACACAAGATTTCTCCGTTATGCCATATTTCAAATGAGCCATGTGTTCGTTAAATCTCGACAGAATAAATCTTTTTGTTTGCCCAATAGGTATACTTTTCATCACAGTCTAAGTATGGTAGTTCGGTGTTTCGTGAATTTTTTTTTTTCGTATTATAAGAAATAAAATATCTGAAACAAACATCCATTAACAATGTTGGATATTTTGTCTTTTGATTTAATTAGGTATAATTATAATGATAATGAATTAATATTAATTTATTACAATAATAAAATATATTTCAGAAAAAATAATTTTTTTTGTATATTTTTGGTGTTAATACAATTTATTGGGAAAATTTGGTCAAAAAACTACATATTTTGCTCATATTATAAAAATTAAAATATCTAAAATAAACATCCATTAATAATGTTGGATATTTAATCCTTTGATTTAATTAGGTAGGTATAATTATAATGATGATTTTAAAAATATATTCTGTCACATTTAATATGAACGTGAGTGGAGTTCATTTGCCTTTTAATTAAATAAAGTCGAAAACCTATTATAAAATAGAAAACTTATGTTAATCTGGTATGTAACCTTCGGTTACCCAAGTTGACGACTTCTGAATAGTTTTACCTAAAATAGATAAGTTAATGGCAGAGGCAAAATAATTCTTAGAATGTAGATAGGTATCTACCTACCTTTATATCGTATGTGTACATCAGACATCGACCAATTATGAAAAAGGACAAATAAAAGTGAGACGACAGATAAGAATCAACCCCATACGCATCGATGAAAGTGAGGGAATAAGACCGTCCCTCTCACCACTTATTCTGTTAGAACGATAAGTGTAGAACTTGGCCTTTTTTACAACTGGCCTTCTTTACAATCTGATGTACACCTAAAGTTCGTGCGAGCGCGGAATGTAACAGGACCGTAGTCAGTTAACGAATGAAACTATTAATATGTTTACATAAATTATGTAGCAACATAGTACTACTTTTACCAAATAGTACGGTTAGGTCAAGTATAAAATACATATATAAATTAAGATAACACGCAACAATGGCAACACTTACCCGACAAACGTCAGTGTAGAGACAAGGTTCCCATGGCAGGTTGGGGTGGCTGTCATTAGCAGTGTCACTTTTTAACGCACCAATTAAAAAAATAGCTACTGAACGCCCGCAAGCATCGGGAGCTTCGTCTATAATAAAATACACGAAATTGTCCGCAATGTCTTCGAGTATTGATGTCACTTCATTGTTGTAAACCCGATCGACATATGTAAGTCTTAACGTACTTTGATGAGGAATTTTTCGGTCCATATATTTTTCTAAAAACGTACGTAACTTGGGGTTCTCTAGTTTGTTTAATGGAATATTGCTTGCAACAAAGGCTTCTGTAAGTTCATAGAAAAATACGGAGTCGTCGGCGCTGGACGAGGCATGGCTTTTCAGATGTCTTGTTACTTTAGTTGTATCTTAAGAATTTATAATGCGTTCACACACAGTACAAAAAAGGTCATTTCCTTGAATACGTATGTCCCTAAAACCCACGGGATCACTGTCAAACCACGTTTGAAATACTTCCCGTCTATTTCTTTTCACCTTTGGCATGGTACCTCACTTTATTCACTTCTCCCCTCAACTAATAAATAATTATTAATATTTATAAAGTTATTTAACACACGGCGAATACGTAAAAACGAAACGTATCAACGCGATGCAATACCGGCGACTGTCTGTTACAGCGTGCCATAAATAACTAAAATTGCTAGCGCAGTTTTCGTAATGCAAGTCAGCTGTGAGATGTGAAGGCCAACGAGTCAAGGGCAGGACATGCACAGTGTCGGCCCTGTGACATTCGCACTTGGTAATAAGTAATAATATTTAATAATGTACCACGATGCAACACAGTTTCTGTGAACTTATTAACATTTTCATTCGTAAACTGACTACGGTCCTGTTACACTCCGCGCTCGCACGAACTCTACATATGACATACCTAGTCTTCTTGTAATGGACACAAAATATTCAATGGTTTTACTTTACTGTTTAATCCAAATGAGATGTACTTACATATTTAACTGTTTAACTAATTTTCGAATTGTTAATTATAAAAAAAAATCATTGGAAAACTTGAATATGAAATATGAAATTTTCACCATAACTTCAGTACTCGGTACCTATTTAGTTTACATGATAGCCTATATGAAAATATTATTATTATAATTATTATTATTTGGATGACTTTATAGTCAAACTTTCTCAGCATAATCTCTGGGAAACATTGACTGCAGGCAGTGATGGGTTGAATCCTCGCCCCAACAGGGATTGGGCTCAGACGAGGAGAGGATATGTCTTCTCCTCGTCTGAGCCCTTATACCTTATGGCCACTTCTAATGATGTTATGGGACAATTCCAATACTACGATGATCTTGACGAATCTGGTCGCAATCACTAGATTACTAGGTTTTTCATAGTTCTCGATCTTCTCTCGTTTAGCCTTCTGAACGTTGTGGGTAAGTGGCATTATCATCACATCATAGACATCGGCCTATGATGACCCCTTTTCATCACTGCTACTACATCACTGCTACTTTTGATTTCATCACAGTTTCCGGGGTATATTTGTAGTCTGGCGAAGCCGTCGCTAATAGGCGATGCTTGCCAGTTGTTGGTGGACCATCTTCGAAAGTTGATTGCTCCTGCCGAGATATGCTGACCCTTGTGGCGAATTACATTCTCCTATTATATGTTCTATAGTTTCGCCTCCAAAACCATATTTCGTTTATATCTTTGACGTTGTTCTTGGCTAATGTATCATATAACCCCTGACTACGGTATAGCACCAACTTTTTCTGTAGACTTTCTTTTAAATTCCTACAAATTTTTGACGTACTAAAAACATATTAAACAGCAAAAAGTCATATTTATACAATGACAGATGAGTTTTACATATTTTACTGTCTAACAACCTTTGTCCTCAACTTGACTCAAGAGACAAATGAGTCAAACTAAAACTTTATACAAACTCTAAAAATACAAACCTTATGAATACACTTCTTTCTCCTGCTTGGTTATGATAATGCTTGCAACTCAAAGCTAGTTGGTTTTGCGGAGCACTCAGAAACTTTAATAGTTTTATCGTTGCACCCTACAAAAAGTTTCAACCAACGCATTGACGATATAATCTGATCGGTTAAGTGAAAAACACTCGCCTACAACTCATATATTAATTTTCTCTTAACTGACACTCTAGAACCATTAACCTTTTTTCTATACATGATGAATCATCGAGAGATGAAGACTTGCTCAAAATATTTCTTCCGGTAGAACTTGGAGGATGAACTACCATCAGCACAGTCTACATTATGTAGATTTGCCCTACCTAATTATATTATAAAAAGTTAAACATTTTATCTGCATCCTACGCCGATTTTATAAAACTTCTGATTATTTAGTTAATTCAGCGGGTATTCGTATACCGTTTGTGTAGGAGAAAACGCGCTACCAAGGCAACCTACTCAACGAAATTTCGAAAAAAAAGTTGAGCTAATAAATTGTCACAAAAATGATAAAAAAAATACTATTGCAATATTAAATAAAAAAAATAGAATCTGTTGTATTATGTTTGCAACATATCTACAATATTTTGTTGAGACTGAAAATTGAAAATGTTTCAAATAAATGGGGTGAAAAAAAAACAAATATATCATTAGGTGAAACAGATGGGGTGAAGAAAAATTTGTTTGAATTAATTAAACTTCAATTAATTAATTCAAACTTTAATTAATTCAAACAAATTTTTCTTCACCCCATCTGTTTCACCTAATGATATATTTGTTTTTAGTAGGCTTACTAAATATTTGGCTATTACGTAGAACTCCAACTTTTGTGATTAACTGACTGGCAAAATATGGAGACATCCAAAAAAACCGTCATCAATTCTGGCTATGAACGAGAGAGATGGAAATAGCGGTCATGTCTAAGCTTTTCGGTTATGTCAAACTTTTGACAAGTGACTGTCACAATTTGTAAAATAAACAATGGCTGTCATATGATGTGACAGTATTGACAAGTAAATAAGGTTATACATTCGATTAAGAATAGAAATACGTCTTTTTTTTCTTGGCTAACTTTGATGACGTTTGGAATTTTGTTCCTACTACTACTTAGAGACCGCGAATCAGGTATTAATTCCACGCCTAGATTCCACAAATACCTACTGGTACATACATAGTGTTGCTTAATACTATGTACTTATTTTAAGGGATGATTCCTGGACCAATAATAAGTAGAAAAGTTTATATAAACGTATATTTGCTTTTCGTGATACAGAGTGCGTTGCCTCTTTTTTTTATCTTCTCCTGTTGGTAATAAACTGTTTCCTGGTCTTTACACTATTTACTCACTGCTTACCCAGATCATAAAAGCCTCGCAGCGCATTACTTTCAGCATTGAAGTAATGCAAACCCTTAACACAGAAGGATGCAAAATTTCTTAAACAGATTATAACAAATTTATTACAAACGATTTCTCTACCAAAATAAGAAAATACTTGATTTGACGTTGTGCTCCCTTAATAAGTTTTTGTGATGTTGGATCAAAAGGGAATTGAAAAAATAATAATTCATTACATAGTTCATGAGTTTTCTACGAGTATGCTAATGAAAGCATGAACACAACTTCCGTATTATCTCTCCGACTCTTCTATCAAAATGGTACTTTCTAGAACTGCCGTGCCATGGACGAACAAAAAAATCAGACGATAATTACGAATTGACTGTAACCCACGCCGGTTCAATAAAAATCACATTACCGAATACTTATTTAATCCAGCAGGTAGTCGTGTGTGCCGTTTGTGTAGGAGAAAACCGGCCAAAGGCGCGCTGGAGATCATACATGGTCATGGAGCTCAACAAGTTGTCCTTTATCTCCTCCTTACTGCCTGCGTGACGTCGTAGTCCTGTGGAGGGGAACATTACATAGCCGTGCGTTTCAGGACTCGGAATTAAGAGCAGTATACGAAACCTCACGCCCGGGTTTTATAGTGGTCGTGACATACATACATTTGGAATATAAATTTTAACCGCTAAATTAATCGTAAGTATGTTTGTTTATTGTTTAGTGTCTCTGATGATTTTAACGTTTTTGAACATAAAGATATTTTTTTCTATTACCGAATGCTATATTTTAACTGATTTTGTATTTCCAAAATGATAAAATGTCTATTTTATAGGTAGGTAAGTCACCAGAGAAAAACTATAAAGAAATAATTAAAATGTTGGTTATATGTAGAGGTGGGAAAGTATTTTAAAAAATAACCAAGATACTTTTTAAAAATATCTACTTAAGTAAAAGTTAACTAAGAAACTTAAGTATCTAGATACTTTTTTTCAAAAAGCATATCTACAAATACAAGAAACTCCATAAAGTATATAAATCGAACATACACTTTTAGTTAATTTAAGATAAGTATTTTTAATTCTAGCACAAATAAATATTTCGCAATTAATGTGTGTGAAACAGTATTCCATGCTTGGTAATCTTAACAAGTAGGTATCTAAATAAAATATTTGACACTTGAATTTGTTATTGTATACCAGATATAAGCAACTTTGTTAAATTATATCATTCGTATAAATAAATGATACTCGGTATACATGCATATATAAAAATAAAAAGTAACAGGAAATCATAATAATGTTCATTTATTTATAAATAAATGATTCTCGGTATACATGCATCCCACTGTTACATAAAAAGATGTTGTTTCAAACTGACATTGCCAATAACATTGTCGAAGACGTATAACCTCGTGTATAACTTTTTAAATAACTTATTTTTGTAAAAATTAAATATAATATGTACATAATAATTAAATATTTATAATAATTAAATATATAATATGTACATAATATCTAATAGGATATATAAAAATAAAAGGTAACAGGAAATGTAATAAATTATAATAAACAGCAAATTGGGAGTACAAAAATTACAGATGAGTAACAAAACCAAAAAACGTAGGTAATCGGAAAAATAAAAACAGTGTTTTCAAAATTATTTATAAAAGGTAGTAGGACTTTTTATTTTTGCTTATTTCATTGACCTTCAAAAGATATTTTGAAGAAGTATAGATGCAGTATCTTACAAACAATAAGAGTGCCTAAAACTTTAAAATGTATAAATTTTTTTAAGATTCTCCCAGTTCTGTTATATATTGTGTCCCCACATTGAGTTAAGTGGAAACACTTCTTTATTTTTCACTTTCCGGAAACAACGTATTGTTTACAAATCAAGGAAAATCGACAAAGTAATTTTGTTTCAGATATGAATGATATGAATTCAGAAAATGGAATACTTCTTCCATAAACCATAAACTAATATCTGTATTGTAAGAAACATCCAAATTACGTAATTAAGGTTTATTAGTAGCCCAAATTTAAAACATATATAAGTTACAGGTTAATATTAAATACAATTTGGTATTTAGGTCAATTTTCCAATAATGTTATATAATCATATAATTATTTGTTATATATAATCATATAATTATAATTATGTGTGAATATACGTTTCTCACTAGATTAAAAAAATGATACGAAATTGACTGTCAGACTGTTTACCATTAAGGCTTGGACATCGGATTGTAATGGGCTGGAGATTAGGTTCAAGCTTAAGCTCTGATTTGGGTTCTGGTTTGAGTTCTAGTTTGAGGCTCTGGTTTTTGCTCTAAACGCTCTTGTTTAAGCTTATATGTGTGACTCGACTTATAATTTTCCATTTGCTTTTCACATTACAGTTTTACTTTCGAAATGTCGTATCTGTAAAGTAGGGCTGTACAAACTGTAAATATAGTAGTATCACAAAGCGTTAACAAAGTTGAAAAGCTACAAGTTGTAACCTTAAAATCCGAGTGCAATAAAATTCAGTATTCAGTTCAGTTCAACTGTAACCAAATTTTAACTGTAATTTCAACATATGTATTTATAGCATGATTCTGATATGAAAGTCGGAATCGTGTTATTTTTTGTTTTTCAATCTTATGTAAAATTTAATGTTTAATTTCGCTATTTCTTTTCAAATTCAATTGGAAATAGTTTTAAATGTGTATTCCTTTATTGTCACCCACTTTTTCCTGTAAGGAATGGCGTATTGTAACTTTATTTGGTTATACACTAATATATATATATATATATATATATATATATATATATATATATATATATATATATATATATATATATATATATATATATATATGTGATTTGTGATTGTCATAAGATTTCTTGAATGAGCGACCGAAATTTGAAATATGACCCGATTTTCTCCTACTTGATGTGATTAAATTAGTTTTTTTGCACCATTAGTTTCTCATGACAGTTAAAAAAATGATGCAAAAAAATAAAAAGGATAACGGGAACAAGATATTATAAACCACTTAATATAAAACAGATTTAGACATATCAGTTGAAGTATATGTACTTGAAATAAACACGATATTTTAAATAAAATATGCTCCACTTATTTTTACTCTTATATATATTTTTACTCTACATAGGTATACTTATAAAAAAAATAGGTATCTGTAATATAATATAAAAGTAAGACGATATCTAGAAACGGAAAGAAAAACGACTTTTTACAATTATTCACTAATTGTAAATATAGTTAATAGTAAAAAATTGACAATATATTTTATAGAATAATAGAAACCAATTTAAAAAAATAAAACTCAATAGCTATTTACATATATCATTTCTAAACCAGTTATCTAATCAAATGTCCAGAAAAATTATCATTTTACACATCTCGCAGTCAGTATCATTTGTTCAAGGATAAGATCCTGTTTGATTTTCAGAACAAGCATGATAGGTATATACACATTTAAATTTAGGAGGAATATTCGTTTTCATCGATGGCCTCATACTCCCTGAACATGAGAATTATAGTACGTTTTTTAAAATAAATAAGTCAGCAGTACTAATTCAGTCATTACTTATGGGATGATATTTGATGCCATAATAAAAAAAAACGCTGCCTAAGTGAATACCAGTTTTAATCAGACTCAAATCTCTAAAAACAGCAGTTTGTATTTTTAAAAGTGTTAAATTTGGATGTAACCTAAAGACTGCAAAGATCATAAAGGCTATTATGATCTTTGCAGTCTTTATGAAATATGTGACTTTAATGACCTTCATGATCTTTATGATTTTTATGACTCGTATCACCAATACTATGACTCCACTGGAAATAGAAAGCTTGATTTTTGACACTCACATAAATGAGAATTTTGCTGCCTACATCATAACTAAACTGACATAATACCTACTCCCATATATGTAAGTACCTTGTAAGTCCTAAAGACGTAGATTTATTTTTACATATAAAAGTATAAAAAGTAAAACATTGTAATATTGAATCACACAAAAGACTAAGTAATAAAAAACTACTGCTTTTTCCACAAACTGAAAAAAAAATTACTTAAAACGACAATTATGTACTCTATGACTGTATTGAATTTCAATGAATCGTCCATTCTAAACCAGTCTGCTAATTAATTACTAGTAATTGCTGTGTAGGAAGCACATTTTCCACTTAGAAAAATATAAACCATCTATGGCAGTCAGTATAGTTACTAACTAACCTTCAAACCCGATATTTTCTTATTAATTCAATCATTGTGTTGTATTTAGCAATGTAAATCTGTCACATGTGTATGTATACGTTAGTAAATATTTACGCTCCATGGGTGTTTAATTGACATAATTTTTTGCTTTTTTTATAAATACGAGGTTGACATGAACTAATTTTCCACAAGACCAGAAGTTCAGGTAGGCGCGTATTTCAATGACCGAAATAAATAATTAATTCTGTCTCTTAAATAATTTACTGTACTTAAATGTTATAAATGCAGTATTGAGACTTATTGATTTTAGTTGGAATGCAAATAGTGAGTCAGATTGTTGATAAACGAAAGTAAAAAGTTTTGTACTTAATAGGCCCAGGTCTTTATTATCCATCCTTATGTTTTGTGTTCACCATGTATTTCTCTTTCTTCTATTTTCTTGTTTAAGCTACATTTCACTGATAAGGCACAATACCACGAAACATGTATGCTTTATTGTTATGTTTCCTGTATCACGAAGCTTCTGTTTTGTGGATTATTAAATATATAGTTTAAAAGAACAACGTGATTAAAGGCAACGCTGAGGCGCTTTATTATACCAGTCTTGTAATATGAAATACGTTGCATATGTATATTTCTAAAATATGACCGCATTTCAATCAGCATAATATTTTGCACCCATTTTTTCATGATTTTGCACCTAGTTTTTCATTAATTTTCAAGAAGTTTGTGAACACCACTAAATAATATACCGTATTGCTTTTCCTTTATAATAATTTTAATCTTATCAAAAAATATCATCTAATTTTATTTTGAAGAATAGTATTGTTTACAACAACTTATTTTACCATTAACCCTACCGGTTAATGGTAAAATGTCTAAACTTGCCATTAACTCTACCGGTTAATGGTAAAATGTCTAAACTTACCATTAACTCTACCGGTTAATGGTAAGTTTAGACATTTTGAGCTATGTATAGATTGTAGATACAAACTAGTTTCAAATAGAAGTTGTCACGTTCTAATGATCTTCAAAAAATAATTTAAAAGGAGTACATTGGTCAACTATGTGAAGTTGACCAAAAACACATTACTAGTAAAAAAATAAGTTTTCTACGATGAAAACCTTGTTTTTTGAAAACCTACGATTGAAACCACGCAGCGGAAGGCCTTCTTCAAGAACCGATGAAAATGTCGATAGAATACGGGATCTTGTGCGTTCAGATTGTCGGTTGACGACAAGAATGATAGGGGAAGAGTTAAATTTGAATCACACCACTGTTCATCAGATTTTGACTAACGAATTGGGAATGACAAAAATCTGCGAAAAAATTGTTCCAAAATACCTTTCGCAGAAACAGAAGTACATCAGGAGAGAAAGGAGTCTAGACTTTTTGGAATCGATTAAAAATGATCCCCATTTTATGGAATGTGTAATTATTGCTGATGAGACTTAGGTGTTTGAGTACGACCCGGAAACCATGCGCCAAAGCATGGAATGGCACACTTCAAGCTCTCCAAAACCCAAAAAAGCAAGATGAGCAAGTCGAAGATCAAATACATGCTGATGTCCACAGAGAGTGTGTGCCTCCAGGCCAAACAGTAAATCAACATTTTTACAGAGAGGTTCTTGAAAAACTTCGAAAAAGGGTCATGCGTGTGAGACCAAACATCAAGAACAACTGGATGTTGCATCACGATAATGCGCCTTGTCACACAGCCATTTCAGTAAACGAGTTTTTAGCTAGTAAAAACATTAATGTGGCTCCTCAGCCTCCTTATTTGCCTGACTTGAGTCCTTATGACTTTTTCTCTTCCCGAGATTGAAAAAATCGCCTCAAGGCACTTCATTTTGGGACCATAGAAAACATTCAAACGACTGTAAAGGACCAGCTGAAGGCTATTCCAGTATATGAGTTCCAGCACTCCTATGAGGAATGGAAGAACCGTCTCCAGCGCTGTGTGGCTTCCCAAGGAAGTTATTTTGAAGGAGACAATATTGAATGGTAATTCCATTCGAATAAACAAATTTAAAAAAATCTCATTACTTAATTTACACACTCATGACTTAATTTACGTAAGTCACTGCAGCATACCCAAGTATCTATGCAAAATTAGATTAAACACTGTTCACTGTTTGACTCCAAAATTTCCATATGTATTTGGTACCTGTTTTTCAAAGAATGTAAAATGTATAATTAAACACCTTTAATATACAAGTATATTTCCGGCCAATGTATTAGCGTTTTTTTTTCTGTATAGAATTGGTACAATGTAATACAGGTATTAAGGCGAATTGTTGACAACATCGCGTAATACGAAATTATTGAATTTTAAAAGCGGTATTTAGTTTCAAAATAACGTGCGTTCAATTGCAAACGAGTGTACACAACGATAATTTTTGGGATTAATTTATATTTAATTTGGATTAGATATCTATCATCAATTAATCGTCATCAAGAAGATTATGAAACTGATACCAACAAACGATATTTTGCAATAAATATGTCATCAGATATCGTCTTATTTCCTAGGTTTTTCTAACTACATAAGAAAGTATAGCACATATTCATTAAAAAAATGTATGTTGTAGAGAACCTCTTAATTATTATATTTTTGAAACAAAAATAGATATAGGCCTAAAAATAATGGATATTGTGATACTCGCCTTATGGCGTAGGGTATATCTAGGACAAATATAAATAAAATTCAATACCTGAAGTATCTGCAATTTGGAAGCCGAGTGCCAGGCACCGAGTTATTCTAATTTGTGCAGAAGGTCTCGCAATTCGGAACTGTGGGAGTTGAAAAGTTGTGTCAGTACTCTACAGGGCCTTTGATTACATTTAACGGCCTATATCTAATAAATTAATAAAATTTTAATGTAATAGTATGAAATCACATCGTATAAGGTAGTGTGTTAGAATATAATGGATTTTTTCTATGAAAGTATCTTTTTAGAAGAAGAAAGAAAGGATTTGACATTTATATGTTCAACGTCTACTTTTTACGGATATAATATTTTTTAAAAAAAAGATAAAAATGTATCGAGAGTCCATAAGATCATACTCGTATATCAGCCGGCCATTTTTTAATTAAGGAAAGACGATAGAAATAGACGTGCCTTTTGAAATTTGAATCGTGTATTCTACATATGAGTGGGCTTATTTTGACAGTTCAAAATAAGCCCACTTACATGTAGTGTCTATGTTTCAAATTTCAAAAATTGATGACATACAGTACAGACATATGGTAAGATAAAAAAAGTCCTCTAAGTATGCCATGAAACCTATCCCGCATTAATTGAATTATTACTTTTAGAGCTGTCAAGTTCTGAAGTGTGTGGAAATTCGGTTTGAAAATGCTGAAAAGTGTCCCGTGTTGAATAAAGCCACTGGCCATCAACTCTTCGACCATTTCTAAGTAACTTCCGATCATAGAAGCTTTTTGTTTTGCCGTACTTACCATTCAATTTTCTAGATAATAACCTCAGAATTTGGCACTTCTAAGAGTACTAATTCAAGACATGCAGGAACGATTCCATAGCATACTTTGAGGAACAATACATTTATACATACACATGTATGTACATGTGTATAAAATATTAATTTAAGGTCACCATTTTCCGCACTAGAAATTAAATTTAATGAGACATTAAATTTAATTCTCCAAAAATATTCCACCTAAAGCCAAATTGAACGTAGTACTAGAAAGTTCAACTCTTGTTTAAAACTGTAATTTTAATAGCTAGGGAATATTGTGTTTAGATTAATCCTTGACTAGAATATATCGCAGGCATTTTTAGAAATAACTCGGATTTTTCCTCATATCAGCACAAAATTAAACCAATTATTTTAAAAGTATCTAAGCTGATGTTGTAAAATTGTTACCCGTTTCTAGATTTTGCAAAGTGATAAAATTTAATGACAACATTACGAAATATACCTACAATTTTTACATGTTTAATCTATGAGATCATCAGTGCTTCTGTATTATTTTAATTAAATATGTTACGTTATATAACAAGCAATTTACACTCCAACAATTAAATAATGATAACAAAATATAATTACAAATAACTCACTACAGACTGGCGAAGGTATTAGCGATCACGTGCTCATCACCTACGGTCATCATCACGGGCAGCACGTCCTTCCACAGTAGTTAATATAGTCAGTGGTGGCGTGGAAATCGATTTTTTTTAGAGATAATATATCTTTTTCTTTTAAGTCTAATAAGACCTTTGTTTAAATGCAATCAGTGTAATCACCAGTGGCGGTGCGTGATATTTCAGTTAGCCATATCTTGAAAACGACGCATGGGACCCACTTCACTTTTTAGGTGATGACTACACACCTCTTATAGAAAGGATTTATAGTGAAAAAAACGTCAGCAAAGTTTACGAAAACAATTTTTTAAAAACACTGGAGCACTCCCTGGGTTCTTAGTAACGCTCTGTGGAATATTTGCAATATATTTTTTTTCATAATCTAGAAACAAATATAAGGAGACGTTTTTCGATTTGTTACAAAATATTTTTGTTTCAAAAAGTTATGGCCATTTTAATTTTGGGAAACAAAATGTTCCTATAAAATTAAAATTAAAATGGCCATAACTTTTTTGAAAAAAAAAAATATTTTGCAACAAATCGAAAAACGTCTCCTTATATTTGTTTCTAGATTATGAAAAAAAATATACTGCAAATATCCCAGTTATACTGCAAACACAGGGCAGTACTCCAGTGTTTTTGAAAATTTTTTCGCAAACTTTGCTGACGATTTTTTCACTATAAATCCTTTCTGTAAGAGGTGTATAGTCATCACCTAAAAAGTGAATTGGGTCCCATGCGTCGTTTTCAAGATATGGCTAACTGAAATATCACGCACCGCCACTGGTAATCACAACGCCTTTTTTAAACTCATATTATATGTATTTCATCAGTTTTGCGTTTCGTTATAGTAGAACTTCGATTTATCAAATAAACTGCATCTCTAGAGGATGTCAATTTGTCCTGAGTCTGTTGTGTCCTTAATATAGTGTATTCTGCATAAGGAATGTAACGTGTATAAATAGAAATTGTAATATAAATTGGTGGGTAATTTGTACGCCTTAGCTGGCAGTCGTCATTGAAATTAAGCATATTGTTAAAAATTTGTCTGTCTGGCGGTACGCCTTAGATAGTGATAAATGCATAGATAGTGATAGATGAATACTAATGATCTCTACTTTCAAGAGATCCGAGGTCATATGTCCACTGGAAATATGTACATACTCACATAAACAACACAATCTACAAAACTAGAATACGACAACGTTGTTTACACAAATTAGTTCTTCTGATTTAATGTAGGTAGTTCTTACTTTTATATTTACAACCAACGATTTCTGTTGAAATTTTACGTTTGCCTTTTCACCACAAGTTAAATTTCTACATTGTAGAAACAGAACACGAAACCTACACTAAATATTTTAGGGAGTAATTAGTTGTTAAACACAACAATGATATTGTGACCAAAAAAAGAGAGATTAACTTTACAAAAAAAAAAAATGAAAATTTGAAAACCGTTTGTAAATGTTTTTGATTTTTTTGTCTGGTAAAACGAATGCCAGCTGGGTTTTGATTCAACATGTTTTATGTAAAATTATTGTACACATATCCAGAAGAACATGCATTTTGTGTGAACTCTTTGCTCGTACTACCTCTAAATTATTTTCACAAATTTTCATAATTAAAATTTGGTTGTTTCAATAGATTTTCATTTAGGCTTACCCCCTAAAGTATGCTTAAGTTTCCAAGGTCCAAAATAGAGTATCCTTAAATTAAATCAAGTGCCATTGTTCGTTTTGAGTATCATTGTAACATTAAAGTTTGCTTTATGTACCTACCTATTGAAGTATTAATGAAGGCAACGAGTCTAGGCACATATGTACATTTTCATAATCGATACAATGGTGTGTAGGTTATAAAAACACTTCTGTTCTTTTTCAAGTGCCTAGTTTTTCTTCAATATTATTCAAATTCCCTTATTTTTTTAAGTATTTGTTTATTCAGTCCAGAAATGATTCCATAATAAGTCCGAAATTAAATTCAGTGGACATCGTCACAGTAAATACAATAAACAATATACAATTTATGATAGTTATAAAAATGTGTAGCCATTTTTAAGCACCTGAAATACCTTTAACTGTGTAAAAATATGACATTTAAAGTAATGAATCCATTACAATTTCTATAAGACAAAATAAAAACATTCATAGTTTCCATATATCATCCAAACTTTATTTAATGATGGGCTTAAAATTTTAATTGTGTTAATTATGTATGTTTGTTGCAGTACAGCTGACATACACTGAGGTCCATAAGTAAATTATGGACTTATCTTACCATAAGTAATATAAATTCATTATCTACGTAATTTACAATTTATAAGTAAAATCCTGAAACACGTCAATTTTTAATTCTAGAATGACATTTTTTGAGCATAATTTTATACCTCCCCCCAACCCCCCTTGGAGTGACAGCTACCCCTTTAAAATTTTTAAATGGAACGAGGGTGCGTGTAATAGCTTATTTGAAAGGGTTTTTAATCTTATTCAGCAATATAAAGTTTTTTGAATTTTGTATATTTTTCATCAAGAAAATTAAATTTGATTAATTATTTTTATTTGATTGATAAATTATTATTATTATGAAATGTATACAATCAAGTGCCTATGTACCAAATATCTGTCAAATCTGACGTTTTTAGTTAATTTTGTGTCAACATTCAACTTAAATGTATCGGTTTCCCTGATACGCTGCGCAAAATGCCCAACAAAAAGAAAGAAGTAAAAAGGGTTTCTTTTTACACATCAGAAAAAAAATATACTTTTAAATTGCTTTATTTGCTACATATGTGAAAACTTATTATTCTATTATGTTATTTATCGCTGATCGATCGTCAAGTTGATCATTATTTTAACAATGAGTCTTTCGGCTACCCAAAGAATTAAAATTTTGATATTATTAGGATGTGGTGATAAAACAAGAACGCAGAAGAAGGTATGCGAAATATTCAATACTAAGTATCCTGACCGCCGCATTTCCCAGTCTACGGTTAGTAGAATAGAACACAAATTTCGTGAATTTGGAAATGTCACAGATATTCGTAAATCTGGTAGGAAACGTATTTTAGACGATGAACAGAAATTGGATATATTGTTAGATATTCAAGATAATCCACATAAACCTACAAGACAAGTTGCCGCCGATAATGATGTTTAGTAAAACGTCCATATTGCGTCTTCTAAAAACCGAAAAATACCGCCTATATGAAATTCATTTGGTTCAAGAACTTAACAACGATGACCCTGATCGCCTATTGGAATTTTGCGAAATCATGGCAAATAGATGCCACGATAATCCTTTGACGCTGTGAAATTGAGTGGGCTGCTTGTTCTCCCGATTTGACCCCGCTTGACTATTTTTTATGGGGTTACTTAGAATCGAAAGTCTACTTCAACAGACCAAATATCGTAGAAGATTTAAAAGACAGAATAAGGCAAGAAATTAATCATATCACCCCGGAAACAATACAAAATGTTTTACAAGAATTTCAGCAACGCCTCCATTATTATCAAGAAGTAACAGCCGCCCAGCTTGAACAGTTGATTTAAACTGTTCTTCTGTTATGTTTCATGTTCTTTTCTTTACTTAGTAACATTAAAAATGTAATATTTTCAATAAAAAAATTATAGAAATTAAAAAAAATATTATGTTGCTGGATGGAGAATTAAAAACCCTTTCATAGAGCTATCACACGCACCCTCGTTCCATTTAAAAATTTTAAAGGGGTAACTGTCGCTCCAAGGGGGTTGGAGGGGGAGGTATAAAATAATGCTCAAAAATTGTCATTCTAGAATTAAAAATTGACGTATTTCAGGATTTTGCTCATAAATTGTAAATTACGTAAATAATGAATTTATCCGTTACTTATGGACCTCACTGTATAAGCAACAAGTAAATTAAATGTTGAGTTTCCGAAATACGTATTGGTATTTTACTTTACTTAACCATTTACCAGATTATTAACATTGATCATAAGAAAAATGTTTTTGCCGTTACTGGATTTATCTTTGGAAGTGAATTTTATTATTAATGGTGACGTAATATTTTATTCACCTTCATCAAATTGCTTAAAAGTCACAGGAGACTTCCTATTTATGTTAACCAAAGCCATGTTTTGTTCAAATACAAATCGTTTATAGACTTGTGTAGTTCTATTTTTAGCTGTGACATACCTAGAACCTATATGTATTTTTTTAAACAGTTTTACGATAATTCCTGGAAATAATTATGTCAAGCATTGCATGCAGATATATACAGTTACTCGCAACAGTATTCGTACTTTACCGGGAATTGTAAATAACCACAATTTTCTTTTAAAGGGTGTGAGTATAATTAATCATAATATTTTTATTATAAACATACATGTGTAAGTATTACATAAATTAAACTAAACCTCATATCATTTACTGTTTAGAAAATAAAAACTAAATTATTCTCTATCGCAAAATCACTGGTCGCAAAAGTATTCGTACTTCAGGATTTTTTGGTGAAATTGGCCAAGTTAGTATTGTTGAAATTGGTCTACCTTTAGCTGCGATCACAGCCTCCAAACGTTTAGGCATGCTTGCTACCAATTTTTGTGTGATATCAGGATCCATATTTTGCCATACATTGGTAATTGCCTGTTTTTATCTTTTATTTCATAATTTCGTCTGAAACTGTCATTTCATTTCCGACCATATATGCTCAATTGCATTTAGATCAGAGCTTTGAGGGGGTGTAATTAACTGATGGGGAGTATTGAATACAATCCATTGCCTCACTATGCAAGCAGTGTGTTTTGGATCGTTGTCTTGTTGGAACCAATAATTATATCCTAGATTCAATTTTACGACACTTAATGGCAAATTTGTTTTTAATAGGTTTAGGTACGTAAATTTAGTCATAATGCCATCAATAAAAACTAAATTCCCCGTCCCACTCGCACTCATACTTCCCCACATCGTCATTGAACCGCCACCATGCTTAAAAGTTGGACACACATTTTTCGGTTCAAACTCAGCGGGTACCTTACGCCACACTAAACGTCTGCCGTTAGACTGAAAAATGTTGAACTTACTCTCATCAGTAAATAAAACTCGTTCCCAAAAGGTGTGATCCTTGCAAAAATACTTTTTGGCAAATTTTAATCGTTTTAGACGATTTACTTTACTAATAACGGGCTTTTTCCTAGATACTCTACCATGCAAATCGTGCCTTTTTAAAACCCGGCGACAGGTATCTGCACTTACTTGCTTTTTAAAATGATTATTTACTAATGCCGCCAATTTTGGGGCACTTGTAGAAGGGCATTTTTTATTTCACGCACTATTGCTTTCTCTTCTCGAGAAGTCAATAGTCTTGGACGACTTCAAGATTGGAAACTATTTGATTTTCGTTTTATCCTTTTATAATATATTGTATAGTACTTTTGTTTCTTTTTAAAAAATCACCTATTTCTTTATATGATTTTCCTTCTAAATGTCACTGTACTGCCATTTGTCTCTCCTGTGCTGTTGTTTCTGATTTACGTCCCATTATAATTAGAAATATGTTAACAGATTCACACAACATACAGTTGTTTACACTCGTCTGAATGTATAACTGAAGAATGTGACTGAAGTCTTAACAACTGAGGTCTCCCGTTATACCTGGGACACTGAGGTTATGCGCAGTACGAATACTTTTGCTGCGTAGATATTGCCATTCTTTAAATTAAATATTTTTTTATGTAGGTATTTAATGCAATATGAAGCTAAAACTTGATTTATGCATTGATGATATAGTGTATTTGTAAATATATTTATTACATGAAATTTTCCTTACAGCTATAAAAATGGTGTTAATTTCTTTACACATCAATTCAGGGTACGAATACTTTTGCAAGTCACTGTACATAAATTGTAGTTAAAATATTTCAGCTCAATAAATACATAAGTCATTGCTGTACTGGATTTTTTCATTCTGATTAACAGTCTTTTCAGTAATACGCCATTTATTGTCATATATCATTAAACTATTGGAACCACAAAATAAAACTGTTAGAATTTATAATATAGCAGATATAGGGGGTAGATACATAGGTAACGTGACACTCTATATGTAATTGAGAGTATTTATTTATTTATTTATTCTCAATTTGTTCTTTATAATGTGCTGGAGCAACTACAATGAAGCGTTCAATATGAAAGGTCAATATTTTAAATTTAAAACAGCGGTAAAACGTACCGGTTTAGCGGCGACAGTAATAAATATGGTAAGGTAAGCCTCTATTATTGTTGCTTACCTCATACCATATCAATCTTAGGCGTTTAACGTGTTAAAAACATGCACTTGAGATAGTGCAATGGTCTTTCAAAGATCATATATTATCAGATGCTTACACCACTAAGGCAAACTTATTATGAAAAAATGTTTTCAATTACGATGAATAATAGCGGTTGGTGATCCTTATGATAATAATAATTTTATTAATAACTGGATAGGGATGAAAACACTTGTAAGGTCTTTGTTAACAGAACGCATATCTTGTTATTCAATATGTGCTCGTTTAGTCCTTGGTTCTCATTTGACGGTTGCAAGTCCTTTCAGGTCCAAATTAGGCTTTCAATTATTATTTTTTTAAAGGCGATAATTTTTATATGCCATTGTAAACATTCCATAATTTAGTTCGTTTACCCCATATCACATTTTGCTGTGCTATTACCATATTTTGTAGCTTTTGGTGCATTTACCCCCGACGTTCAGGGTAAATGCACCACATTACGCTGGTTTTAAAAAATGTAACCCATTTCTAACTCCAATGACCTACGAATCAATTTTTTGGATAATTTGTTGGCCACATGTTAGAGAATACATAGCGAAACTTTATTTTAATTAATTTTTGACATTTTTGTAATTCCATAAATTTCAATTTATGGTTTTCATGAGTAAGTGCATTTACCCGTAGTCACCCTAATTACTAATTGGAAACATTATCATTAGATTTCGACGTCTACTGATGGAATACATGCATATTAAGGGGTATTCGAGTCATACAAATTTGGACTATTTTGTTTCATATTTCCAAAGTTTAGACATTCAAGAATATGCCCTGAAAAGGTTTTCAAAATTTCAATTATTTTATGAGTTACAGCCATTTTTGTACGTGGCATTGGCTCCGGTCGACCGGAACAAATGAACAATGGACGTAGACGCTGCCCGAGTACTTAACGAAACACGAAACTTGTCGCAAAAATTTAAAGCGTTTTTCTCAGAAACTACTTTTTTTTGAGTTGGCGTGCCGATATCTCAAGTTCTAATGAACCGATTTATTTGAAATTTGGTGTAATGTTCTTTATACATTCCTCTATCGCCTCAAGCACACTCAAATTTTTAATTTTACTTTTTTTAAAAAAATCGGAATTGTTAAAAAAACATGCAAAACAAATTTTTTTTTTCAAACGGGCCATTTTATGAAAAAATGTTTTTGACTTTTCCAAGTTCGGGCTATAGTACTATAATATATCTATACTAATTAAGAATCCGTTCGGCTTTTTAGTTTCAGTTGACCAGAAGGGTTGAAATCATGACGCTAGGACACCCTTTTTTTCTTGAACCCCCCACTTTGCCAGCTCATAACTTATCAATTTTGAGTATTTTTTTTTCAGTTAATTTTTGTATGTTATTTTAAAATATCAATAAACAAATGATAAAAAAATGGATAGTAAAAATTTTTTTTGATTTCGTTTGTACAGAGTTTCAAAAACCGATCCGGAATCCATGCCTTCGATAGAATACCCCTAAAATACTTTTTGCACTCACTTCACGGATCTGTAGATGCACCATCACAAATTTGTCTCAATTGGTAAAACCAGGTCTTTCATTTGGTATTATGGTCCTAGTCGTTAAATAGTTTTTTTATAGTCAAGTTTCCTTAAAGCTGCAGCTTCGGGGATTTAATTGTATCATTTTATTTGCTGGAAATGTTCGGAAAATAAAAAGCAGCTTTCATCCATGTTACTCCAACGAGTAAGAATCTGCTGTGGTAATTCGGAAATACCAAACATTTGCTATGAAACTCGCGAAAACGTTTAGGGGATTTTAAGAACACTTTTTTGTCCCCGCCATTGATACTTCGACGTTGAGAAAATATTGTCTAATAATTTCTGTTACAAGGTGTAAAGTGCCCTTTGTAAAGTGCACTTTGTAAAACATGCAACCGCCTTCTGAAAGTAAACGGCCTACTAACAGCATCTGCTACGAGGTATAAAGTGCACTTTGTACGTAACATGCAAAAACCTGTAACCGCGTTCTGAAAGCAAATGGCCTACTAACAGCATCGTGGGAGCACCCTTGGTCATAAGCATGTTTGACTTGTTGACTGTTCAAATTGTTCGAGGCCCTCAAAGTCTCCACCACCCTCGTAATTGTGTTACTATTACACTCTGCTAGTCTTTTACTAATTAGTAACAGTGGGAGTGTATATTTTCGGGGGGTCCAGTATACGAACTATAACATTTAGAATTGAATGTTTTTTACAGTGTATTGTCTCGTCAATACATAACCACAGCCGCGTATTTTTTTAATGCACTTTTAATACACTCTACTAAATCAGTTGGTAAATAGTTACGAAATGTTGTGCGACCTGGTAACGGCATTTCTGGAACGTATTTTTTTCCAGAACTCACGAAATGGTTGTTTATCGATTACGTTCAGGAGTAGGGGGAGAGTCAGCAAGAGTGGCCACGAAGGAACAGTGGTCACTTTCGTGCTATATTTTTATTTATAAAGAGTAGTGGATGCCACCCACCGCAGAGGGGTCCAAGTAACATCCTAAGAATAATAACGGGTAGTATCCTTGAGCTTTAAAGTTTCTTCTTTTTGTATGAACTTAACTTTAAATTAACCAAATACAACGAGCGGTGAAAATTATGTGTAGCGAATGGAAATACATATTGAAGTAAACTAATTGTGACATTAAGCGTAAGTGTTAAACTAATTAAACTAATAGTGACAGTAAGCGTTTATTGATATTACAATAACTTGAATATATTAAATAACTTTTGTAATTACCCATTGTTTCAAAAAACATGTAGTTGATGGTACAGTGATCAGGTTAAAAGAAGGTTACAGTGGCCACTACTTTATCATATTAATAAGAGATGACTGCTGTACCACCAGAGGACTATTTAGAATGGCTTTAGAAGGTAAATTAATTTGTACTCTTGTTTTTTACCCTAGTTTGTCCAATGTATAGTATTTGTTAGCGATTAGCAGTTAAACTACTTTACTGTATACATTTCAGTTGTTTTTTAAATAAATTGAATCTGCACTATTATTATTATTATTTTTGTGACATATGTTTAACATAATATATCTTTATTCTAACAAATATCACCCGTTTGCATTGTTTTCTATTTTTGACATTCTATGTCTTTATTATGGGATTGCCCCTGGAAAATATTGCGATCTGCGTCATGGTTTTGCGTCACGTCACGCTTGGTAAAGATGGTTTGCCTAACCTGAAGGGGCAAAATCTGGGGTAGGGAAAAACTCTAACGAGCATCATATATGTGACGCATGACATCATGGGTCCAAAGACATAGAATGTTCCATGGCCTCACGTGCGTAGCTTCGTGAGTTTGCATTCATTTTTAAACAGTAAACCATCAGAGTAGGTACAATGGTCACTTTATTTTAAATTTTTGTAACTCCGAAATTTTAGTTAAAATATTATTTTTTTCAGTCTTAGAGTGAAAATGTGTAGAGAAGAATGTAGAATTTGTCACCTAGTGCTATCAGGGTGGAGAAAAAAGGTTAACTCTGGCTTTTATTACAATTGTTTTAAGAACGTGGCCACTGTTCCAGACTCTCCCCTACATCACAGACACTTCGCATTCTACGTAAGCCAAACATAAATTGAGTTCTCAAGAGTATACCCTCTTTTTATTTTTATGTTTCACATTATTTATGTGAAGGCTACAATCGCGTTTGTCCCTACACAGCAGTTTTTCCTTACAAACGCTACGCATTACGGTCGCGCCATCATAAAATAAATCTTCGAAATCGTCGATGAATTTATTCACTTTGTCAGCAAATGGTAGTTTTTTAGGCGTATTCAAGTGCGACATTTTATTATTACTGTTAATGTACTACCAACGCCGACGACATAAACACCTAGAACGCACTAATACTTAATAATAATGCTGAGTCTGTCAGAAGGTCAGGCGAAACAACTGAAGCCAATAGCCTGCCCGCCGCGCGCCGCTGTATTACGGCACAATCGGCCAACCCTAATTATCATCAGTTTGTACATACCGTACAACGTACAATAATGCAGCAGTGTCAAAAAAATAAATTCCGGTCTTACAATAGAGAACGTAACACATTTTCTGTTCCATTCGGTAGTAGATATAAATAATAGATAGTAAAAGTACTAAATAGTAAATAAAATATATTCACTTGAGGTTTTGTACGTATTTATACCATTATCGAATTTAAAAGCAATCAGTTTTATTCAGTTAGAAGGTTGTGAAGTGAATGAGGGTAAATTTGAAAAATTAGTCAATAAAAATTTGAAACTGTGTTTATGAATTTTCTACCGTGTGATCACTTATACCTAAAGATCCGTAAATAATAGTTTTAATTGTTTTACAACTTTGTCTTACATAACTTATTTATTTTTTCCAGAGTATGGGTGGAATGACACAACGTCCATGGACACCAACCAAAAGACGAGGACCAATAGCAGCAGAATTTAGTGGTCCAGGTCCCGCCTGTGTTTCTCTCCCCTCATATATAGGTAAAAAACAATTGCATAATATTAAAAGCCTATACAAATGACGTACGAAAATGTTAATTTATTGAAGAAGAAATTCAGTAATTGAATACAGTCAGTAGATAAATACACATCAGATCAGTTTTCACTAGAAATATGCATATGTAGGCAATGATTTTCAATTTGTTTTTATTATTAAAACATTACGACTAAGTTTATCTCTGAAGCCTAATTAAATGCACCTTAGCGCTTATTCGTTGATTAATGCAAATTCACTTATTCATTCATATACATACGTTTTTGTGCAAGTACCTATTAAACATATGTATATCTGATCGTTACCTGAATAAGATCCACACACTTAAATCTTCTGCATGTAAATTGATTGATGACGTCTGTTTCTCGAGTCCTTTATTCAATGTCCTCTATTTGAAGAGGACATTGATTATTCAAAAGTAACACTCATTCCTTGTTGCTAATATAGTCAGAAATTACTAATAAAGTAACATATTGGTATATATATATACCTACCAAAACTCCTACGTGATTGTATATATGTAGCTATAAGAAGACCAACAAATTATTCCCTTTAAAGCTTGACGAAGATTGGATCTTTGATATGATTCATCTTCTCGATGAAGTATCATTCACAACCAGAATGTAGCAGTATCTGCTAGGTATTCACTGAAAGCAACAATTACTTCTCTACTGGAGAAATGATTCATGAAAATAAAAGTTTATATAAAAATGTAAAGATTAAGTGTAGTACCTAGGTACTTGTATTTAACGTAATAAAACCAAAACCATTTTTTAAACCTACAGAGTTGCGTAATATATACCCACATTTTACAAGCAGATGGTTTGATAGTTTCGATAGATTTGGCATCTAGAGAAAATTACTTTAAGTGAATTGAAGCAAATGACACAAGTGGATACTAAATTGTAACTAAGTGAACTACAATCATTAGTTAATGATTGAGGTATTACGCAATTAAGTGACTCAAACATTTACTAGATGTAGTGGGCAGTTCTTAAATTAATTTAAACGTGGGCACTCCATTATATAACATATATATTTTTCAGAAATAACCTTCGCAAATAGAAAAAACTGGACGTAATTAGAATATAATGCAGTAGTAGCTTTAAATAGTTAGTTTAATTATCAAAAACAATAGACTATTTTTATTTAAGTCCCTGCGAAAATATGTATGCGAATGCGATAAGCATTTCAGTATAATAAAAATATAATACTGACATTAATAAAAATTGACATGTACAAGTATTCATGAGGTACTAATAATCACCATTTACAAAAATATGTCAAATAATGAATAACCTTTAAAACGTGTGTTTGACAAACATATGCAACAAAGAAACCAAGCCAATAATTTTTGTGTTTATCTTTGACAACAAAGAGTACCTAACTATTCATAGCTTATTATAAATTACATCATATTGTCGACTACATCATTATATACATTCGATGCATAATATTTCAAAAACCTGTGGAAGAAAGTATGCCATATGTTATATCGTTGTAATTAGAAGAACAAGCATGATTCAACAAAAAAAATATAGGGCGTTCCATTTAAAAAAAAAAGTTATATTAACTAACCATCTGCTACATTTTTATTTCAATTGTTGTTCTGATATATTCAGAAATTTCAGAAAAAAATAAGTTATCTCTGTAAAATATTTTTTTCGTAGCTCTAAAAATAACGGACATAACGGTGGAAATTTTCACGAATTCATAGGAAAACATGTATAATAAAGGGATTGTGATGTTTAAACATACCGCATGTTTTTTTAAATTTTGTAAAAAACGTTTGGAACATAGATCATGAGACATTTCCATTTTTCAAACGTTAAACTGACATGTTAATCAGAAACAGTGGTTTAAAATGTCGCTACATCTATGAAGAGCGTCATTAACCTTTAGACTGCCGGCTGGCTCATATATGGGACAATAATAAAATAACAGTTTTAGTGATGAATATAGATATTATAGTGAATTTTTCCCACTTAATAGGCTCTCTGATCTCTAAAGGATACAACTGATATTCTTTCTAGTCGATCGAGGTACCCAAACTACCCCTATCGAGGGGGTTAAATATTTAAAAACTCATTATTGATCTTGTATTCGTTATTGAACTTTTTACTGAATTTTTTTAGTAAATAGCCTGTAAAATCTGTAAAATGTATCCTAAAATTTTCCGCAATTGATTGAGATGCCGAAACTACCCCTATCGAGAGGGTGAAATTTTCAAAAATTCGTTATTAGGTGGGTATTGACTTTTTACACGATTTTTTTCGGAAGCACGCTGTAAAATCTGTAAAATGTACCCTAAAATTTTCCGCAATTGATTGAGATGCCGAGATGAAAATGAAAACATAAACTACATTTTTTTTATTCCATATAATGATTATCTAATATTGTTCTATTTCTAATGAAAATTAAAGAAAAAATCTAAAAAAAAATGAAAATATAAAAAAATAAAAAATTTATAAATAAGTTAAAAAAAATGGAGCTACATCACTTTCTACTTCCACGTCGTAAGCTCTGGGTTTAGCAGAAGGAAAGTGCTTTTGATATATAAGATATAGATATTACTAAAGAATTATTGGACGTCTGTAAAAAAATTTATACACATCGGAAAATAATTTTTCGAATATCATTTCAGTTTATGTAAGTTTGAGTCTGAGAACATTCACTAAAAAATCAGTAACCGCACAATAACGAATTTTCGGAAAATTTCACCCCCTTGCTAGGGGTAGTTTTGGCACCTCAATCGATTGGGGAAAATTTCAGGGTACATTTTACAGATATTAGCTGTACAGCGTGTTTACGGAAAAAAATCATGTAAAAAATCAATACCCACCTAATAACGAATTTTTGAAAATTTCAACCCCTCGCTAGGGGCGGTTTGGATGCTTGTGGTTTTATTATTGACTAAATATATTTTAGAGTGTTTTTGGTAGCTTATTACATTATAATATCAAGTACATTCGGTTAAAAATAAATATATAGTAATTTACACAATCTGAAAATTTTTAACATTGGCCCGACCGTTGCCAGCCGGCCTGGCTCATATATGAGCCACCCGTGACCTCGGCAACTACTCTAGATGTATTAGATGTTTATATATATAAACTTTGCAACTCAAAAATATCCATTTACAAGGGAAAAATGCCGGCAGTCTAAAGGTTAAGAAACCTACGCCTCACATGTAGAATACAGACCAGAATGGAGTACAAGTTTCCAATTTTGTAGACGAACCTTGTATTCCGCGTAACAGGTAACAGTTCGCATAATTCGGACGCATTATTCTCACGTGACATTTCTCTCTCCACAGGTAAAAAGACGTCAGAATCGAATAGTGGGCGATCGCCATCCTATAGTTTTGGGGCACGACACAACGACAAACTCGAGAACATCGGGCCAGGCCCAGGACAGTACAATGTCACCGGACTAAGCGCGAAAGGTGATAGACACGTATCATAAAGGTGGATTCGCTACAAACTTAAGTCCTGAAATGTTCCTGGAGTGGGTACTGGAGCTTTCGGCATAGAAACAAAAAACTCGACGTTTTCCACGAAACACCGAACTACTATACTTTCTCGACGCACGTTTCGCCAACTAAGTTGGCATCTTCAGGGGATGATTAAAACTTTTTTTTTTTTTTCCTAAACAGTTACTTGTAAAGCTTTGTCGAAAACTCTGAAACATTTTTCATCAGACTTTGACAAGTAGAAGTGAGAAGATCATTTATAGCATAGTATAAATTGCATTGTACTTTTTTGCTGCATTTTTTTTGCAAAAAAATTTGCAAAAAAAGTTGCAATTTTACAACTTTTGTGCATTTTACGTGTTATGAAATGTTTATTTCACATGAAAAATTGTTTTTGAATCGTTGTTTATCGTAGTTTATCGGCGTGATGAAGTTTGTTCACCACTTAATTTTTTGACACGTTCTCACCACTACGCGGTGCCACTATAGTCACTACACAAGCGTATACAGAAAATCAAAAATGACGTCTGTTGTGACTTAAACGTCAAGACAAAATATCTTCTTCACAGGTAACTTTCACTTCAAAGTAACTTCACTGTACTTCACAGGTACTTTGATTGGCTTTTTTTATTGGTTTAAAATGAGTAACTTTAAACTTTTGAGAAAATTTCGTTATGTAATCAAATCAAAAATTTGGTGTACAGTAAAGTGAAAAGACTGCTCCTTTAGATGCCGAGATAAAACCTACGGATTGTCCTTTAAAAAAAATAAATTTGGTCTTCATAACAACCAAACTTGAAAAGACAAAATTACTTCATGTTGACAGAAATATGGCAAATAAATTAAAACCTCTCTAATCTATGAAATAAAAACTGATGAAAAACGTTTATTTAAGACAAATTTATGATATATAAGGGGATTAAAAAGTTATAGGATTTATGCGTGACTTTTTTGACACGCTGTATATTATGTCTTTAAATACGTTTGTCACAATCAATTTATATAGAGCTAAAAGCTGTAGTAAAAACACTGTTACATACAATATATCTACTGTCTGCTATTGAAATCGCACCGCCAGTAAAAATATAGTAAACCATTGGAAATTCGTTCAGAGTTATTTCTAGGACGCAATTAAAAGTATAATAAGGTTGAGTATGCTGCTCCGGGTGTGCTGGGGTCGGCGGGCGATGTCGGTCACCTTCTGGGGACTCTCGAAAAATCACCCCCAAGAAGAAGAATGGTGGACATACAGGCCGACAAACATCCCTAATGATGGTAGCTCGTCTATCGCATGTTTGTCGACCTATACGAATCGGTTCGCACAATGTTCTTTTTGGAAGATGCTCTTCTCGGGGGTGGTTGTCCGAGACGCCCAGAAGGTGACCAAGAGCGCCAGCGACGAATTACTGTTTAATATTTCTACTGGTGGTGCTATTTCAGTTGCAAATAGTGTACTTACCTAATTACTTAATTGCTATAAATTAACAATGGAAGTGAATACAGTCTACTAACTACAAGTATGTGTCTACTGAAGTTGGATTAAAATGACCACATAATAAGTTATAGAACCCATCAAAGCAAACATCAGTGAGTAGTCTATTTCAAAAAAATCCAGAAGCTGTAAACTTGAACGGGCGATTTATCAGGGAGTAGGCCAGCAGTATAAGATATTCTTTTGTCTTATCATTTTCGGTATCTTCCTCATTAGCAGCAGCGGGTGTAATAATTACCTCATAAACTAAAAGCGCTGCTTCTTTTATTTTATTTTTCGCTTTTCCACAAACCGACGTGATTAGGTAAAGTATCAACTGGAAAAAAGAATAAACGAAATGTAACGTTGATCTTTTTAATAACACAGCCCACAAAAAATTGTTTCGTTTGAAGGGGTCTGACTACGTATACTATATGTTTTTTGGGTCGCTAAAACCGAATCCAAAGTCCAAATTGTTCCATCAGATCCGGTTATTTTTCTAACCTCAAAAGACAGGCCTAAAACCATGAAATTCAAGCTAAAAATTATATATTTTGATAAAAACCCAAACGAAATCCCATAATTATATATTTCATCAATTCCATAACCATATAATTACAAAACTCCATAACCTTAGGCCCCATAACCTCAAAAACCGAAAAACCTTATGTTTATAAAACCCCATAACTCAGTAAAAAATAGACTTATACCCGCTTAAGCAGTGTAAATCGATATGTTTGAAACGTATTTGCCCTTCAACCCCAGTACCACTTCAACCTCAAAACCGCGTGATCCTAAAACCCCATAACCTCAAAAATTCCATAACCTTGTGATTGGAAAACCTTATAAACCAGTAAAAAAGAGACTTATACGCATTCAAGCAGTAAATCAATATGTTTGAAACGGGTGTGACCTTTAACCTCTCTTAAAACATCATAACCAAATAACCAAATTTTGAGATTGAGTGAGGTTGAAGGGCACACCCATTTCAAACAGCTTGAATGCGTATAAGCCTCTTTTTTACTGGTTTATAAGGTTTTTCAATCACAGGTTATGGGATTTTTGAGGTTACGAGGTTTTTAGGATCACGCGGTTTTGCCGTTAAGTGGTACTGGGATTGAAGAGAACCTTCACGTTTGAACCTATGTAAAGCCTTTTTACTGGTGGGGTTAGAATCAGGTATTGAGGTTATATGGCCAAGGTTATGGAGTTTTGGGATTATATGGTTATGGAATAGATGAAATATAGATTAGGGGTTTTGTTTGGGTTTTTATAAAATTTTATAATTTTTAACTTTTGAGGTTAGGAAAAAGAACCGGATCTGATGAAACAATTTGGACTTCGGATTCGGATTCACGACCCACAAAACATGAGTATACATAGTCAGACCCCTGCAAACGAAAAAAATTATTTGTGGAGCTGTGTAATGGACAAATTGTCATTTTGTGTTTATGTAGTATTTATTTAGTAATATATTTATCGCGATCTGTGACGTTCTTTGTTTTATCTGTCTAATGATTATTGCCTAGCGCGCTCATTTAAAATATATCGTTATAATCAATGATTATAAGGTAAGATTAATGAGGACTCCAAGTTTTAATCGTTTGTCAAATAGAGAACAAAAGAACTTATGAATTTACTACACAGACCCAGATGTTGAAAACAAAAACTGTGCAAGATCTAAAAATTCAGTTCAGTTCAGTCCGCTATTCCGTCCATGTTGGAGGTCTTAACAATTAGTTTTATTTCAAACATGCTGTAGCTTATTAAATAAATATAATATAGCTTATTTTATCCTTTTTAGTGCATACAAAAGTTATATAAAATGTGTTTTTTAAAACCTGTTTTTAATATGAAATTGTCCACACCGAGTTATTAACTTACCAACCACATGATGAAACCAAATAGGTGACTTGAAATCGATATAATCAATCCTAAATTATTTTTGAAAGTCTGTTTGGCCCATAAGTGAAAACCTTATAGTTAAAGTTATCGACATTGTTATATTCACTAGCAATGCAAAATAAAGAAACAGTGTCGGAAGTCCAAATACCTTGTTGGTATAATTCATTAGCTCAAAAATTATATTGTAACATTCGGCTATACGTTTAGCAATCTGCAGTAAAGTTGGCTTATCACTGTCACCTGTTTTATACGCTGTCAATTGTGATACTTCCTCATTTAATATCTTTAGTAGGTGTAAGATGGAAAAAATCACACAAGCAAACTGTAGCGTTGACACAACCGTCATATAAGTGAAAATAAATATGAAACTTGCTCCTATATAGAATAAAAAAGTCAAAGGTGGTGTTTATTACCACCCCAATCATTTCCAGACCGCAGCTTAGGAAATAAAATGCGTGAATTGATATAAAGTACAAGTAAAAATGGGTGTCCTCTCGTATCTTCGGTTCGACAAACTGACTTTCAAGCTTTCGATAGAGTAAGTTCACATTATAAAAAAGTCTTCTTAGTTCTGTCCTTCGTAAATATTTTACATAGTATAAAGAGCATATATTCGATAAAAACAGGGCGAAATAAGTTAAGTTGAACAGAGTCGAAAACCAATTCAGTGGAATATGCAGCCTCCACATCAACGAAATTATATGTATAGCTGTTAGTAGAAACACAGAGAAAAACGTATTTAACGATTCACGTGTCTTTGATTTTCGTTTTGCGAAAATATTCAGTCCACAGCATTTTGACACTATTTGTAAGGGTTTATATAACGAGAAATCTTCACTCATCTTTGACAGAAGCACTAACATAACAACAGTAACAATTTTGTTTTAGAATAGGTGCCGAATATTCTAGTATTCACACCTACTCGTACTTAATATCTCGTTATATAAATAAAAAATGGATAAATAACCCACCATATACAATTCAGAAATTCGAATAATAGTTAAATGCCTTTTAATAGTATGGTAATTAGATCCAAAAATAATGGGTCATTTCATAGCAGGTGAATCTATAGAATACAAATAAAATTTATTAATGGTATTTTATACAAAATATTAATTAAAAAGTATTTCAATAACAAGGCGTTACTTAAACATTTTACGGAACATATACTTATCATTGTATATATATTCTATTTATTATAATTTTAATTGAATACGTAAGTTAACGTACATCTACTCACTTGGATTAGTGCTAAAATGTTTGTCACTAATTTATATCCTGTATTGTTCTTTTACTATGAAGCAAAGAAGCAAAAGCAGCGCTTATTTATCTGTTACGTCATCTATCAAAAACAATCATCGATATGAGACAAGAAACAAGCGAATTAAAAAAGACCTTCTCCCCAGTACTGTCTTTGTTTTATGTAGAGCCCGACGCAATGGTCCGCAACATAGGATCGGCTTCATAATAAGCATTTAACGAGTAATAAAAGCAGCTAAACTGTTACAATAGTTAATGCAAAACTTACCTTCTTAACTAGCTGGAACCTCACAAACTGAGTACTTTCAATAGTTGTCTTCTTAAGTAATGTTTTCCGTGATGAAAACATATTTTTATATCTGTGAAAATGACCTTCTTCTCTATAGTTTTTTTTTGTTTGTTGGACATCTACCGATGTAATATTCGCATACTTATAGTCTTTGAATGCACATAAGGGCTTGAAGATGTACTGCCACAATTTTTTGTCATTCTGGTGTAAAACGTCGCCTATGTCATGTTAAAGGAACACAGGACACTTGTGATCATTTTTTTAAAGCAATTCACCTTACTTGTCGTTCATCACATTTGGCAGCGGAGTATTATTAAGGATTTGAGACATAAAGGCAACGTCTTGAATGTTTTACTATGGCGTCATGTCCTACGTTTATTAATTGTTTATGTAGAATATTGAAAATCACTTTTAAATCAGTTTCAACAAAGATATGTTACTTGGAATTTTTATAAATGACACTCACTTATAGCGGCAGCTTCGTTGGGACTGAAGTTAATCGTTAAAAAAATAAATTCTCTTTTAATTTATTTTTAAAAATTAAAAAAAAAAAAAAAAAAAAAAATAAAAAAAAAATTTTTAAAAAGCTGCGTCCAGCCATGTTCCCCAGCATGTAAGAATCGGCTGCGTGGTGGTTCGGAACTCTGGAAATCGGTGGTTCGCTTGGTAACGGCATCTGGGGACAGTATTTATTCCAGAAATCCTGAAAAAGTTTTTTTCTCCAGTATCTGCAATGGAACATTACACATAATTAACATTAGCAATAAATCGACTATTTTTTTTGGGTGTTTTTTCTGTTATTTTGCGCACTATTAGCGTACTTTTTGCAGTCATATTTATCCCAACACATTAGGTCTCTTTTGCACACCTTACACATTATCACAGCACCATCATAGTATAATTCCGGAAAATCATTGATGCATTTATTTAGTTTGTCGGCGTGAGGTCGTTTTTTACCCTTCGGCACGTCGGACATAATATTTAATGTTAACCGTACTATTCCTTCAGTATCGCGTAAAAATATAGCGCGTAGTGTATCTTCTCCACGGCTCTGGGCGAACTAAATTGCAAGTAGGCAATGTGAGATCTGCTATACATGTTCGGAACGCATCGGTAACTACTGCCGACGGCCGGTTCTGTCTAGACGATCGGTGGCCGGACTTTATTTATAAGGTATATGTTTGCAAAATAACGATTCTGATTCTTTCATTTTCTTTCATACTCGCCATGAAACGATCGTAACGTTATAGGTATTTATTTTTATTGTTTTATTCTGTGCAGAACCTGATTCAAAATGTGTTACTGAATATTTCGTTTTAGGAAAGGACACTCCACCTTCACTAAGTCTTCATGGAAGAGCAAAGGAACACAAACCGGATAACTTCCCCGCACCCGGTTCCTATGATCCTGACAAGGCTGAAAAGGTTACCCATGACAATGCCCCTAAGTTCACTTTTGGACTGAAAACCAACGTAGAGAAACCATTAGACACACCAGGTAAAAGAAAACATATGTAGCTTTGTAACAACAACAAAAATGTCAACAATAAATTAAAAAAAAAAACAAAGTAAGTCGAACACGTTACATCAATAGAATATCTCAAAATTATATCAGTATTGTTATCAACATTATAAATAGTGCTAGATCTGCATAACAAATAAACGCCTAAATTATCAACTTTGTAAATAAAATTAAGTAAATCGGGTATGCGGTAAGAATTGCAATTATTTTCCATTAAGTAGTTCCAAATATTAAATTAATGTTGGATTGGATATATCAGCAGTAAAAATGCAGAACTCTGACTGCCTAATATGTTTATGGTTCCTACAGTTGTCGCTAGTGCAACTTAAAATTGTTGTATCAAGTGTTGTGTCCAATCACATCCCATTTTACAGGCAGATTACTTGATGCAAATACTATATTTTTATGATAATCGTTTAACAATCACCCATTAAATTAAGATGTAGGTGCTATGCTCCACTTTAAAGATACAATTTCAAATTCTACCAGTCGCTAGTGGGTTTTAGGACCAGTAATAAGCTGCTCTGCTAACTATACAAATAAATGATACTACCTAATATAATACTTTAGATACAGATTGGCCGTAATTTTTGGTAATGCGTTTTGAAATAGTTTTCACGGGAGGTAACAAGAGTACACATTTAGAGTACTCTTGTTGGCTGCCACAACCTGGTCGCCTAGTGCACCCAAGTAATCATACAAACATTAGCTGTCAAATTCAAATAAATCCATTTCTCATTGCCAAAATTATTGTCAATCTGCCTAATACAACTGACAGTTGGATGGAATATTAATATTGTGTCAGATATTTATACAAACATTTATACTTGAACTTATTGTGGTTAGCCTCTAATTTGAAATCAAATTTAATGCTAAGTGGTGCCTAACAAATGGTGAGACACTATTTAAAGAAGACTTCTATGTTGAGCATACCCCTCTATTGTTTATTGATTAAAAGTTATTATAAAAAAAACTTGACATTTTACTGTATACGTCCACTATTTTGTTGTAAATAACTAGATCGAAATCGAAGTTATTGTTAGAGAACAAGGCAGTTGTGACCACTTCAGTCTTTTATATTTTTGAAACCAAGTTATGACAACTTGAATATTCTATATTATTTTTAAAAATATAGTCCTATACTCAATGTAAAAGTTTTCTGTGAGCAGCCTACCACTAAGCTGTACTAAGCTTAACTCAACTGAGCATAAAATTCGATTCACAAATTTGAGGACCTTCAAACGGGTGCAAATTCACTGTGATAGAATTAATGTCACCCAATGCCATTCAAAAAAAACCTCATCAAAGTTGGATAAGCAAAAAAATTTTTATTTTAAAAAATAAGTAACGGTCAAGGCTGTTAAATCATTTGAACTATTTTCGTCAAAAACCCAAAATTCCTATACAAGTTGCATCTGTTTCTACTCTAATTATTGCGGATGTAGTCTAATTTCAATATAAAAATAGGGATTCTCTACACTCCAAAGTCCCACATCCTGAGAGCATCTACATAACTTGAAATATGGGCTTAGGCAGAAAAGGAATATTTCCTTATTCTTTCACCAGGAAAACCTCACCGGTACCATCGTTGTTATTTAACAGGTTAATAAAGCTTTGGCAGCCAGTCTTTATATGGATAAAGGCATAATTAGATTTTCAGAATTTGTTAACGTTGACATGTACTCAAAGGACTCAAGGACATAACCACTTGCTAGCTCAGAAGGCTAATTGCTGTTCTTGGACTGTCCGTTATCCCTAGTTTGACGTATTTAATTTTTCCAGTTTTTTGTTTGCGATTTTCGCTTGTAGTTTGCCTATACAATCCAAAAAATGGTTTTACTTACTGACTGACTAATGTCTCCATTTGGAAAAACTTCCCTTCTGATCTCCTCACATGGGTTAATTTCATTTCCAAAATTACTCGGAATTCCAATCCAAGACGTTTTTCGTTCTTCGGTAAAAGGAAACATCAAAACATCATATTTTCATAAAACTTTTCACAAATTGGAAGTGTACCTTAGATAATGACCATCATGACTAGCTTTGATGAGACTTTTTTAATGGTTCGCTGCGTATAAATGTTTGTTTGGTTGTGGCGGTACTTAAAATATTAAAATACATAATCTAGTTATAATCCTTAACTGATTTTTAGTAGAGTAGCAATGGTGTAAAGTAAAATTAATAATGTTAACACAGCTCCTAACGCTTATAAACCATTCCGTCGCACAAATAGCCACCGATACTCCTTCGGACGTAGGACGCCAATAAGTAAACCGTCGGAAACACCTGGTTAGTTATTTTATTTGATATTTTATTTTGCATTATTATTATTGTGCACTTTTAAACGGTATACTTTTATGCACTTATTTTGTTCTATTTTAGCACCCAACGTGTACAACGTTCCGCACTCCGAAAAAGGTGTTAAACGGTACAACTCCAAAATATAGTTTTGGGGTTAAAACAGATCTCCAAAAGCCATCTGACACTCCGGGTTAGTTTTTGTTTATGATTATTTAACTTCTCTCTTCTCTATGTTTTATTCTCTGTTTTATATTTTATTCTATCGTCTTTAATTTCATGCTTTGCTGTCCCATTTAGCCCATTTATCATTTTTTTTTGTTATAAATTTTCGTATTTATTTTTTGTAAAAACTATTTAAGGTTAATTATTTTTTTAATTATTTTCAAATGAGATTTTTGTCTAATATAAATGAAAAACGTATAAACGAAATCGATTATAATAACTGGAAACCGAATAAATACTATATCAAATGCATATAAGATGCATCGGAATTTCATATATTTATATAAATAATTGCTCCAGTATGTATCATTTATAATGTAATGAAAGTAATTATTACCATTTTGTGCGTTCCCATAGAAAACCAGGTTTAGGAGATTTTAAAAGTAAAAACATTCAAATTCAGAGTTTCAGATTCAATTTCAGCTTTTATTTAATAGAGCTAAATATAATTAAAAGAATTTTAACATTTTTAGTTAGCTTGTCGTTTAATAAGCTAAAATCTGCTTAAATTCGTATTGATTTCGTGGTCATGGCTTTATTTCGTCTAAATACTCGTATTTATAAGCAAGGTGAAAAACGCTTATTTAATCTCTGTAACCATTTCTAACTTTTTTTATTAAAATATAAAGTTTTTGACACATGTATGTATCATAGTAAATTGTTACACTCGTCTGAATTTTTTATATTTCTTAGCACCCAATGTATACAATGTTCCGACTGCTGATAAGGTCTTGCATGAAAGTTCACCGAAATACAGTTTTGGGAACAAGGTGCAGCTCGAAAAACCTCTGGATACGCCTGGTTGGTTGCACTTCTTCTGTCCATTAATCGAAATATTTACCAACTTATATTGTATTAATTTATATTTGTACATATTGTAGATATTTTATATATACTTTTCGAAATAACAAAATTAATCAAACACAGACTAACATTCCAGAGATATACCAGTAAAGGAATTTGACATCTAGAAAATTTCTTTTTTTCTGGATAATTTTGGAATAATTTTGGAAATTAGTTAAAGTCAAAATCTGTTACTAGATTTATATTGGTTCACTTTTACATTTAACAAAGAAACAATTTACCAAAAAACCAAAAATACAGAAATATGTAAAATCATTCTTTTTAATATTTACAGCATGACTTTTAATATAGTTTTATTATGTCAGTAACTTCTTTTTGTCAAAATTTATAATGCACCGTACTACAAATACGATGGTGTATGATACACAACTCGCATCCTATATTTTTACAATTATTACACTTCTTTTGCTAAAACTAAAACAAAGATATGTATTCTAAACTTCTTCAGATAAACTATAACTTCCACTGTTACACTTGCTTGACACTTATTTTACATTCCTCAGCACCCAATGTATACAATGTGCCGGCTGCTGATAAGGCTTTGCATGAAAATGCACCGAAATTCAGTTTTGGAAATAAGGTGCAACTGGAAAAGCCTTTGGATACCCCTGGTTGGTTATATATATATTTTTTTCATTAACTAACGTATTATGGAACTTGTGGTATTAACATTATATATTAAATAATAGATACACTGTTGGCAAAGTCAGATCTTCTGCCGGGAAGTTGATGTAAGTAATTCACTGGTCAGGGGGGAAAACTGTATTTATATAAATACGTATAAACTTTTAAGAATCGGGTTATTGCGGCAAGAAATCTGTTATGTACCGAGTGTCTTTATTACTGGAAATTAATTAAATCCCTTTACATCAGCAGTCCGTCATGCAAAATATAATAATATTTCAGTTTCTGATGGGCAACACCTTAATCTTGGCAACTTTTAAACAACCTTTATTTAACAAGTCAAGAAGAGCATATTATTATAACTCATAGTTTTGTGTTTTCTAGCTCCTAATGTATACACAATTCCATCGGCCGTTGGGGATAAGGTGTCTCCTGCCTATACCATATCTGGAAGGACCAAGGAACCACTGGATGAACGCGTGAAGAATCCCGCACCTGGACAATACGACAACGTAGATCCTGAGCATTACAAGACACATTCTCCAGCATACACCATCAGTGGACGAATTAACGTACCTAAAGACGATACTATTCCCGGACCAGGAGTATATTCACCAGAAAAAGTATGTATCTAATAGCGTAACATTTATTTTTTGTCCAAATTCAGAACGGTACTCTTTATTGTGTAATTTAGATGATCTCTGCAAGGCAAAATGAGTGTACATTTTGCCATGCAGAGATCATCTAAATTACACAATAAAGAGTACCGTATTCAATTGAAATAGCACCACCAGTAAAAATATGGAAAAAACACTGAAAATTTTTTCAATTATTTATTAAGCGATTAAAAAGTGTAATAAGGTTGGGTATGCTGTATTAGGTTTGCTGGGGTTCTCAGGAATGTCGGTTACCTTCTGGGGCGTTTCGATCAACCACCCCTCAAGAACAGTATCTTCTAAAAAAAGGTGCGCATCAGTTGCGCATCAGGAAACGTTGATGCTCAAGATTGATGGACTAACTATACTCTATACTAATTATAACTCGATAAACATGCGACAAACGTATGTCACAAATGTAACTTTCCTTAGGGATGTTCTCTTGTCAGGGATGGTTACCCGAGATGCCGAATAGCTCAGGTATAGAAGGTGACGAATAGCGCAGGTATAGAAGGTGACGAATAGCGCATCTGTATCGGTCCCAGTACAACCGGTACAGCAAATCCAATTTTTTAATGGCTTCCTAGAAATAACTCCAGAATTTCCAGTGGTTTTACCACATATTTATTTGAGATGCTAAATTTAAAAAAATAGACAGGACTTGTGTCATATCGTACTCGTAAACCTTAATTTTTATAACACATTTTTAAAAAGTATGCATAAAAGTAAGTTTTGATAAACATAGTTTAGATTCAAAATATAATTGATTCGAAGCACCTGGAAAACTGAGACAATAGGTTTTCCAAAAGATATGTAGTTTTTGTCAATGTGTAGCTAAAATTTCCATTTTAAAAATGCCTGTTACTAACAGAACATATTTTATTACAATTTGTACGATTAAAGAAGACATCTAATTCTTGTTTAACCAACATTTTTTGTTACGCGTGATACATATAAAATTTACGTACATCTTGTAGGTAGGTGCTATGTTTCGTTCATATGTTTATTTTACTTTATACTTTATTGCTTTAATGAATTACTATATTTTATTTACTTCTAAAAATGTACGTAATTTTATTGAAATGTCTTCCTATACAGGCCTATTGATTAAATATCAATATTCCCATAAGATTAATACTATCAGAAATTATTTCCACACTGTGTAAACAGAACATAATAATAATTAATATTCTGTATATTCTATATATTAAACATTAATTATTGAATTAAAATGAGAATACGAAAAGGAATACTGATGCATATTGTTATTATTATTACCTACATATGTATGTATTTATAGGCTACCACTGAATAATGCAATACTATAAATTCTTTATTTAGGTTATGTGTCATTTGCAACACGCTCCCAGATACTCGTTTGGTATTCGACATTCTCCATATTTGGGTACGATGTTTATGGGGAGAGAAAAAACGTCTCTTTTATTTTAATTAATATGTGCGAGTGTATCGAACGTCTACTAAATGTAAGGCCATTTATCACTCCGGAGCCGATGATCGAGGTACTTTGGCTTTTTTTAGGCACTGGTAGATACTTATTTATATAGCGTGCACGAATTAGGAAATAGACACACCTACAGACATTCGAGAATCGACTGGACACACATAAGCACTTGTTATGTAATCTACTATATTTTGATTATTTCCGTGTAAACCACGCAAATAAATAAAAATAAATATATAATATATAGATATAAATATACTAAGTATATATAAACTGGCGGCCATTGAAAATGCAACAACCAGTATAAAAATTGTCATGAGTAATGTATTTTGGTTTACGGTGAATAAAAAAAGGGATTTCGGGCTAATCCTTTCTGAGAAATTCAGGTATCTACCTGCGAAAGAGTCATATGGTCTAAGGAACTATAGAATGGTCTACTTATCAGTGTTTTGTGTTAGTTTTGTTGATGCAGTGCGTGACGACAAGTGCCATGAAATGCCCCGTGGAAGAGAACGACACCGATACCAGCCAGATGGTAATATTTAAGAGAAGTCGGATTTTAGGCCTACGTTTAGAGGGGTATGTCATATCGGAGATATAGAGGTCCGTATTGGGCTTAGAGAGGCATTGGGTCAAGAAAGGCATTTATGGAGGGAGGAATAGCATGATGTCACATTCTCTGATGAATCCCGATTTTGTTTGTACCGGCACGACAGTCGGGTTCGTATTAGAAGACGCCAAGGGGAATTCGAACATCCTCAGTGCATAATTATGCGACATACGGCCCCAACACAAGGGATTGTGGTATGGGACGCCATTGGTTATAACGACAGGTTACGTCTAGTTCGGATTCAGATTAAACAGCCTGAGGTACGTCGATGAAGTGCTACGACCAGTTAGGACCTTATCTACAAGGCCACGTATGTGTCATATTTCCACACGTTAATGTCAGACCACATGCATTAGCAAACGTGACACCGTTTCTGAATGAGCGTCTTCCTTGCTGAACGTCTTCCTTGACCTACCTGCACGTTCCTCAGGTTTATCCCGCATAGAAAATGTATGGGATGTGATAGGAAAAGACTTCATATGCTGGACCAGCAAGTGGAACAGATGAATTATGGACGAGGGTACAAGCTGCGTGAAATGCTATACCTCAAGAGACCATTCGAACGCTGGTTGCTAGAAGCTAGAGACTATCGAGGCGTCTAGAAGCTGCCATAAGAGTACGTGGGGGACACATATCCTATTAAGTATTGTCAGTACAACTTATCAGATAAGCTTGTAACAGTAATCAGTCGTTTTACTAATATAATACATTATATAAATGCAGTTAGAATTTCTTTACTCAACTTCTTCATTATGTCGCATTTTCAATGGCCATCAGTGTATATAAATATAAGTAGAGAGTAAAATCCATAAATAGCATTAATCATTTTAATGAAATACGGGTTAACTTCTGTTTATATGTCAACTGAGCTTTGCACTTTCCTAAGAGAACTCACTGAAACATTGATGATTGCATATTTTATGAGGTCATACGGTGGTGCCCTTTTTTTTTTTTTTCATGATGAAAAATAAATACGTAACAGTCAACAGCCTCTAATATCAACTCATCTACTGGTTATCGGTACTTATCATCTTGATACCTAGTCGTGCGAGTGTCTTCTTGCAGAAAAGTCCCTTTATGGCATGCGACTTGGTTACCTCAAAGAGCTTCTTGCCACATACCCTGAAGGAGCTACTTGAAGCTAATATATTTGATTACAAAAGCTCAGGACCTGATAACGTCAGTCAGAAAATCGTCCTAAAATGTTCGTGTTATATCACATTCATACAGAAACCATTGTTTCAGAATATCGTCATTCGTCTATAGCTTACGTGTTGAATAGAAACAATTGAACATGCGGAAAAATTTGCGGTTGCCACGTACAGGATAGCAATCCTACTAGCAGGATCTCAGTTTCCTTCCTACAGCACATAGTCAAAAATAAATACGGGGTGACACAAGGGACATGTAACAGCCTCTAATGTCTATATTTATTAATATAAAATTTTGAAATTTGTAGGAGTTATGTAACCATTGATAAATATTTTTTAAAACTAGCATTATTTACAGCTTCCGGTTTAACAGGAAGTCGAGCCAACTTTCTTATTTTAAATAGAACTATGTATATTCATGACATGATGGTATTTACTTCTTTTCTGACAGTTAAAATTCATTGTATTAAAAAAAAAGCCTAGACCTCCATGAGGTCCAAAATATTTTGAAGCTCGGTAGGCTGTGAAATCGTTAAACAACTGCTAAGCCGTTATGAATGGTCATGGTGAATTACAAATGATCATATGATGAAATTATAAAGTACTAACCTGAATAGCATCTGAAGTGTTATTAGGACATTTTACTTTCTATTATTATCTAAAAAAAAGTGTAATTATTTGTGCATCCATCAATTCACAGGGTTTTGAGTGTAATAAATATACTAGAGACCGTTCTTGATGTAATTGTTTGCTGAAGCCGAGTCTCAAAACTGCTCTATCGCATCATTCGAAATATCTTTTTAAACTAAATGTGCTGGAAACGCTGTTTTTTGCTATTTTCGAGGTTATGTACCACTGTGAGTATTTTTTTAAACTACCTATGGAATTTTTACCTCTGACAAATCTAGCATCGAATGTACCAAATTGGGCAAATTTACAACAGATCCAGACGTTAATCCTTTAAAGCACGAATATTTCTAGTCGTCGACTTTCTATAAAAATCTGTATACACTTATTTTCGAGGTCACTCATTACGAACCCATTGTCAGATTTGAAAAAAATCAAAATAGTGAAATTTTAGTCCACCATATTGAATCCACCATTTTGAATATTGAAAATCAGACAATTTATTCGTAATCAGCGATCTTAAAAACCCCAAAATACATATATTTACGAAAACTATAAGTATTCGGAAATTTATGTCCATCATATTAGATTTGCCATTTTTAATTTTGAAAATCTAATAAATTCATAATCATAAGATCTTAGATATATCTGTATTCTAATTTTTGTAGAAAATTGATGAGCAAAAAAAATCGTACTTCAAAGGGTTAATGTTAAGAGTGTGAATATGTATGTAACACTACTTCTTCGAGATGAAAAAAAATTTCCAATGATTAAAAATGGATTTTGATGGGGAAATACTTCTAGGTCCAGGTTAGTTTTGCGAAAAAAAATCCTCATGGCGGTGGTTAGACCGTCTCGAAAATCTCGAAAAAAAACGAAAAACATCATTTCCAGCACGTAGGTTAGATTTATCTTGAAAATATGACTTGACAGAACACATACTTTTGAAGTCGGATTCGAATTTAACACGAAAAATTACTGGAGGATTATTCTTCAATATCTTGGATTGCCCTCTAGTAGCTTTTTTACAAACTCTTGTATTTCTGATATTAATGTTTTTTTTGTTTCTCTTTTTAGGTAATTCTAAACAATGCACAAGCACACAGCTTCGGTATCAGACACTCTCCTTTCTCTGAACATTATTAAAAGCCTAGCGAAATTCGACAACGAAACGACTGTGCTTGTGCCCTCTTGTCCTGCCCTCCTCATGCAAAGCGCAGAATATTACATTTTCAGGAGTCAGTTGATTAGGATATAATACTTGGTCGCCTGCTAAAAAATGCCCCACTTCCTAGTTATTGGCTTCTTAAAAAATATTTTAATTAAACACGAAGGACCTTACACATGGCGCTTTAACAGTTCATTTCTTAGCAGTTCCTCAAGTATTATTACGCAATCATCTAATTTATTTTTCTTAATAAATTCGACGTCATGTACTACTCATCATTTCAATGTGGCATAGAAAGCAATAGGTACGTTTTATCGAAGAGTTGTGTTGTACTCAGTGGCAAATTAAAGTTTTCTTACATACAGTTTTTGTAAACCATTAATTTGCTTGTGTTGCAATAATTTGTTAATGATTTACATAGTTTATGTCTAAGTACATTTGTTCTTTTTTTGCTTGTATTAATCATAAACGCGGGTTTCTTATATGTCACTTTTGTTGAGTAATTATTAACATTTTTATTATACATATATTTTATAAATAAATCTTTTATACTTGCCACCTTTTGTTTGATTTTCAAAAACAAATTCCTGAAGTTGTCAAAAAGTTTCTATAGAATTTTCAAAAAAGGTTATATAAAAAAAAACTACCCTAATTTGCATGCATTTAAATATGTTGAACGAAAAAAGTTTCTGAAATTTATTTAATTACAAAAGAACAGACAATTGTGAAACATTACGGTAGTGCTTAAAACATAGTAGAAAAACACAACTAGAAAACAAAGTAACATAACAAGAGCATTAAAATAATTTACAAAATATAGCTCCACACTTAACAGAGTTTAATATTCACAGGTGTCAACCAGTTTGTTATTACAATAGTTATGTAACTATACTTTAACAATATACAAATATATAACAGACATCAATTTTTAAGGAGTGGGTAACTGACTTATTTTTGATACACATACATAGCATTTCATGACAATTACCTTCAAATATTTAAATGAAAATAAACATATGACTATAAAATTAAAAGCGAAAAGAAGCTATTGATAAATAAATGTTGGAAGACTTTGTTAAACGTTTAAAGAAAATCGAATTTCAGCTCAGATAGCAAAATGTAAGAAGCATCACAGTAATCTCTGAACTGAAGATTAATGTAAAAAATAAATATGAATTATGATCATAAAATTTGATAAACATCAGCTCTCTCCCTCTTCAGCTCTGCCCCCATGTGATGTTAAATTATATGGACTTCAAGAAATTTTGATATCTATAAAATCTAATTTTAGTTTAATGTAATGAGAATAAGTTGAAGGTTTGTTACACACAAAACTTTAAAACATGAAATTTAATTAATAGCTATCTTCAAATATTCCCATCACAAATTTAATTCGAAGTTTATAAGGCCCCAGTTTGAGGTTTTACCAGTGTATCTTTTTTGAAATAATTGATTGAATTAAATATTTCAAATAATTTGAAATAATTGACTACTTTTTAACCATCCCTTTAGACTGTCCAAATGCTCAAAGATTTTTTTAGATAAAGTTTAATGAAAAACTAATGATATAGACATCCAAAAAAAAAAGTCATCAACTCTGGCTATGAACGAGTGAGATGGAAATAGCGGTCATGTCTAAGCTTTTCGGTTATGTCAAACTTGTGACAAGCGACTGTCACAATTTGTAAAATAGACAATGGCTGTCATATGATGTGACAGTCTTGACAAGTAAATAGGGTTATAAATTCGATTAAGAATAGAAATACCTCTTTTTTTCTCGGCCAACTTTGATGACTTTTTTTTTGGATGGCTCCATATAATTTTTATGTATTTTATATTTATTTTACCTGCTTTCTAATTCTTTTCTCAACGAAATTACATAAACTGCTCGCCAAAATTAGCGTTCACTTTTTACGTCAGCGCCATTTGCGTTCTATTCGCGCTAGGGACCTGCGGTTTTTAAATTTCGATAGCAGCGTTCTTTTTAGCCCATCCTGTACGTCTTTGAATTTCTGCCTTAATCTTGTGAATTCATATTTCGACATGGAATTGGTTTTTGGGATGTAGACGGTGAACCCTTTAAGTCACACTGCAGCGACTTCTGTGCACTGAAATCAATCCTATAGGCTACCGAAATTTAAAAACGAACATCTATAACCCGAATAGAACGCAAATGGCGCTGATCTAAAAAGTGTTACGTTAATTTGGATAAGCAGTTTATTATGTGCACTTTTATTGGTCAAATTAATGTCAAAACATTTGTTTAAAACTGTTGTTTAAAAATTCTACATTACAAGAAAAAAAATGGAAACTTTTAAAATGATTGAAGATTCTTTAAAGAAAAATAGGTACTGAAGGAATATTACTGGCTGTGCGTACGATTTGGGATGAATTAAGTTTATTATGTTTTTCTTTTCCAGTTTTTCGGAAAGAAAGAAATTGGTGATCATACATACATTATCAAAGGTAAGATTACAAATCCACGTCACTTTCAATTATCACGTGGATGGATTGTGAATATATAAGTATATTCAAGAATAATTTATCAAATAAATAATTGTCTATCTGCTCCACAGAGCCGTTCTAAGAACATCTTCAGATCTCGAATAATAGGTAAAGTCTGATTATCAGTAAATATAAATTATTGAACAGTTGATGTAATTATTATAAAAAAAAGTCACTCTATCTCGTTATTACCTATGTTTAAAACTAAATTCGTTTCCTTACTAAACGAATATTTTATTAGATACCTACTACATTTCATTTTATATGTTTAAAAAAATATACTCTGGTATTTATTCTTCAAAAATCATTTCCTAATTTGAAATATTTTGTATTGTCAAAATTTTGCGATGAGAATAAAATTTTAAATTCTTAGACTATTTTACTTTAGCCTTACCAGAAAAAATAAATTTAATTTTGACCAGTCAGGGATCATGCAATAACTATACGGTGGATATATCTACCAACTTTACTTAATGGTTTAATTTTTTAATTAATTTAAAGTCGTAGGTAAATCATAATTTTCCAACATGCAGTCATTTTAATGAAAACGTTTTTTTTTTTTTCAAAATGAAACAGGTCTATTATATTCCTACAAATATTCAGTTTATTATATTAGAAATCATTGTTAAAAGCATTATGGATCGACCATATACAGGACCTACATTGCCTGAGATCAATACTGGCACTACGTCATACCCCTCGAGTTTAAAAGTGGCACTATACCAAACACATTGTTTTGAAAAAAAAGAGTTTACAGTTTGCTATGAATTTTGGCTTAAGTTCTTGTTGTTATTTTTCGGGATAGTGTCACGGGATAGTCTCAGGAAAATTCGGAATAGTGTCACTATTGAACTCAAGGGAGTAGGACGTAGTGCCACTATTGAACTCAGGCAGCGATATACCCAGATTTGCTTAACAAATGCGAGCCTTTTATTTCATCTTGTAGCAAAAAAAGAAATTCTTTATAAAATATTTTGCTTGTCCTAAAACTAAGAGTGCCGTTTGGAAAAATGTGATACACTATACGCTGTATGTTAAATGATATAAATGTTATACTATATTATGGAAGCTCAAAAAAACTCAAAACTAAAATTTTTATTAACTAATCTTTGGATTTGGGATAAGATTCTAATAATTTTTGTAATGAAGCACGATTTGTCTAATTTCATTATATTTAGAATTATTGACAGTTGAAAATCATGTCGTGAGATTCCAAGAACACTTGTCAGAACTGCTATCAAAGGATTTCGGAAAAGATTGATAAAATGTATTGAAAATAAGGATGGAAATGTCGAAGGAAGTAATTTAATATTAATTTACATCGTTTATTGTGCAATTTATTAATGAAAATGGGTTTTTAAACTCATTTTCACGTCATGGGATTGAATAAAAGTCAAATCATATATATTTTTTTGAATTTCACCACCAACTACATGATTTTTTAAATAGTAAAACACTCATTACTTTTTTCCGACATCATTCCGAGACATGTTCTTTTGAATGAGTAATCTAATTTATTCAACACAGATTTTTAGTAACGATCACCAGACATAATATTCTTGTGTTCCCTGTACTTATAACATCACATTTTTTCCAAACAGCAATCTTAGCTTTTTTTAGGAAAAACAAAACTTTTTATTCATTAAGATTTTTTTTCTACAAAGCGAAATAAAATTGGTTTCTTTGTGAAACAAATTTGGACATATACTATATAATAAACATTAAATTACCTTAAGATCAGTATCGCAATTCTGTTTACATTAGTGCAAGAATTGTGAGGTTGATATATATTACCTTGATTTAATTTTGAGTAATGATATGCCCTTTTTTAATAAGAATTATTTAACCTGTACAAACAACTAGGTACACTACAAGTATATGGGAATATTAGAACATGTACAAAGTCAATAATTTTTAATTGCATTTTCAGATGTCCATGATTCTGTATTTTGCGCTGTTGCGCCCAATTCCCGTGCAAGCTCCTATTTTTTTTTCAGGAAGTAGGGAAAAGTGAAGAAAACGGTTCCTAATAATTTCTACTTTTTACACATAAAAATTCTGGAAGACAAAAACACTGGCGGACTGAAAATAGTAGAGGTTTGTCTTTACAATATTTCCTATCTATGGCGACATTACTTATGGTATATTTGATTCGAATATGGTTGGAGACCGCAGATTAGTTGGAAGTTAGAGTAAATCAAATTATTATTCTATTATAAAATTATTAATGCATCGATGGTTAAAGTGCAAAACTTTATAAGTCATATTTTTGCCACACAGCGTTTAAACTCATAATTCTCTATTTAAAAAACTAATACAGCTCATAATCTTATCAGCTTAATAATCTGTCAAAAACTCACGAAACCATCAAGTTTATATCTTAATAGTAGTAACCTACTAAGTCCAATTTAAATGGTTTTTCTGTCATTCTTAAGTACACTGAGGCATACATTTTCATTAACTTACTAAAATTTAGATTTAGTCAGTTTGGCACAGATAAAATGTGGCACAAATAAAATATAAAACGTTTTCCTTTCTACTATAACATTAATTTAAAATTACTTACAAGGTCTCGCACTTTAACCAGCGAGATGCTTTTTGACGACGTCTGAAAGTTTCGTGGGCATCACTCTAGTGACAGCAATTTTCGTAGTTTAAAGAAAAACAACTGAATACGAATAGTTCTTTGGTAAATAATAAGACTTAGGTATAATCTGTTTCAAGCAGAATTGTGTGCCCTTGATTGACAAATAGCACTTATAGAAGAAAAAACAGTTAATAAATCTCAAGAGTTGCAAAAGTAACTATTTTTTGTCAAATATTTACAATACGTACACCTGCTAAAGGTATGAATCCCTAAATTTGTGTTTAAAGTATTGTATATTTTTTTGTATCGCATTCAGCTTCTCGCGACCAGTTAATGTATTAATGGAAGAGGAATTTGTAAAATATAGTCATCATTTTATTGGAAATCAAATTGTAATAATTAGTATTCATTGGCTACATCGTAAGTTCGTAAAATATATTCATATTTCTAAGTCCGTCCCTGTAATGTCTCCCAAAATTCCTATGTCTAATAACACAGCACCACAGCACAGTGGCCTATACGGTGGACCAGTTCGTTCTTTTGCTTTAACCTCAAAAAAACGCCTATAAAGAACGGTTTTACAACATTCAAAAGTAGTCAGACAATCACAAAAAAAATCCATAATCTCATTATACCATGACCATACAATACTTAAATCCAGTAACTCAAACCCCCATAAAGCCATAAACTGGCGTGAAAGCTGAACGACAACAAATCTCTGACGAAACAGAACTGTAACATAGCAGTCAATCATGTATCCGGGGGGCATGAAGTCTCTTATACCCATTTAACGTCAAACTTGCATAACCTCCACCGATATTTAAAATAAACTAGAAGCATACATCCCATTTAATCCTCTAGTCTATTCTAAATCATGGTGATAATCTCATACATTCCAAATTGGATAACTTATTACATCCATAACTTCAAAACCCTAAAACACAGTAACCCCCTCAACCATAACCTGAACAATGCATGCCATTCGTTCTCTTTCTTTATGATATCTAGCTCTCTATCTCTCAAAAAAAATCTGTGAATGGATGTCTTTTCCGTTTTCGTCCTCTTTCTAGTATATCTCTTGGAGCATCCACCAGTAATCTGCTTGCATATGTTTATCCCAACTGCATTGGTATCGTTGCTCTACATTCTTGCAGATAGGATAAACATATGGGTGGTTAAAGTCAGTACCTCAGTGTACTCAAAGATGACAGAGAAATGGTCTTAACATCTAATCGTCAGACTTATTGATCATCAGTCGCTTGTTAAATGGCATATAGGGTTGTGGATTATCGAGTTTAAATGTTGCAGATTATAGAATTATTTTTTGTGATTTTAATAATTTTATGTGATTCAGTTAAGATTAAGTAATTTTAGTAATTATTTATTGTGATGGTCTGACTACTTAATTGAGTTTGAAAGTTCTGAAAAGAAAGGAAAATTCTGACTATGAATTTGGATTCAGCCGGAGATTCTGGTCCTCCGGACAGACCACTTTATTTGTGGTGCAGCATAACATTATTCCTAGCGATACGCCAGCTCCTCCAATCCGCAATACGTAAACATATTCACATGAGTCGAGAGCCTCGCACAGTGCCCGGCATATTTTTTTAAGCAGTTACCCACTCCGGTAATCTCCTTAGAATAAAGTCTCTTGGGCCCAAGAATGTTTTTCGTCCAACCTTCCGCTGGAGGCGGACAGTCTACGAACACGATCTATTAGTGATAACTGGGAGAGTTCCTTCTCCTGACTCTCTATCAGCGTCGACGACGACTTGGAGGAGCCCGGCATAGCACAGTGCGGTTTGTCACTCGTGGGGGTCGTATTCGTGTCGGGGGAGACGCTCAGCCTCGGCCTGCCTCCGTAGCACGCGCCCTCGTCACTGTTCACGTCACTGTCGGTGGAGAACTCGTCGACCTCGTTGTCGGTGTTCTCCGCGTCATCGCGGAACACCGAGTCGCTGGCGAAGGACTGCGCCTCGAAGTCCGGGTAGTCGGTGCCCAGGGAGCTGTTGCAGCTGCTGATGGAGGCCAGCGGCGCCAGCTTGGGCTTCAGGTTGGGCGGGTCGACGACGCGGTCGTAGAGAGCGCGGTCGCTGCCGCAGGGCGAGCCCCCTGGCGTGGGCTGCGTCACCCTGATGTCGATGGGGTAGTAGAAGTCGTAGATCTCCGGGAGGGGCGAGGACTGCCGCCTGGACGACTTGCATTTGTGCGCAGGAAGTGCGGGAAGACCCAGGGCGACGGCCGAGTCGCGCCTCTCCAGGTAGGAACTGCCCGAGGACGAGCACGTTATGTTGCTCGACCTTCTGGGTACGTTGAGATGGCTGAAACACCCGTTTCGTTACACTCAGAGAAGGGACCGACGGAAGGAAAACGATATGATGAGACAGTTATTGTGTCATAAATGCAATTTGACATTTTGATGTCTTAATTGAAAGACCTTCCAGCGAGGCCTTGGCAATGCATCATCTATTACTACACAGGCCAACAAAATTTAATTTATTCCCGCAAACAGAAACTCTAGTACACTTTTCCGAAGGTTTTCGTTATGCCAAATCCAAATCTGGTCTCAGAATTGCTCCATCACGTCAGGTTTTAAGCAAGAAGTCTAGAACTAAGGAGACCGAACTCCGGCTTTTCGCTGTATAACGCGACGGGCTCAAATATGTCCGCCTCCAGAGGCGCTGTAAACAGTAGTGTACCCTGGTTGCTACGGTATATAAACGGATATCTATACGTATACTGCGGTTTTGTACTAATCTGTCTGCGTTAGAGGTTAGAGTCCGTGTCAGTGTCCGTGGTGCGAATACATTTGACAGATGCTCGATATTTTTCATGTCAAAAGTCAACATCGTCCAAAAATTAAGCTTTTCAAAGTCATTGCGTAATGTTTTAATAAATTTTCACCGTCAGTATTGCGCAATAGTACGAACTCGTATAAAAAAGGAGGCCAATTGTAGGTACGTAAATGTGGAAATGCAATGTTATTGTGAAACCTTTACAGAAATACGTGTCTAAAAGAGCAAGGGAAATTTCACAGATACATGCGAAATGAAAAAATCACTACGCGTTATTTTACCCAGCCAGCACCTATTCGCTCCCTTTTCCCGTTAACTTGTAGGACTAATACTACTTTGCGCACGATTTTGGTGTCAAACATAGTGTATATTACTGTTTTCTGGGTATCTGACGAAAAAAAAACGCTAAAATGTTAAAAGTGGCTTATCTGAACAATGACCCTCAAAATATTTCATGTTACGTGCTTCAACGTTAACAATACAACAAAGGAAAATATTTCGTTTCATACATACATCAGTAATTTGAAATAACGTCCGGTTATTCGTACCGCTTCTTATATCACACAATGCAACACAACACTTTCGAACCATATTTATTTTATATGTATTTTTGCTAAAGCCAAACGGCATATAAGCTTTGACAGCTTAATGATAAATGTCATATAAAACCATAACATGGTTTTCTATGATAATTTGAAAAACATTCAAATGTGGTCCGCCGCTCATCACGTGACATCGAGTACATTACTGTTTACAGCGCCTCCTGGAGGCGAACAGATTTGATCCCTAGATACCGAACGAGTTCGGTCTCCTTAGTTCTAGACTTCTTGTTTTTAAGATATCCTAACCCTAACCTAAAAGTGCAAAAAAAAACAGTATTTTTTTACAAATTTGAAGTTATGTAACATCATAAGGTATTTTGCTTCCACAAAACTAGTAATAGCATCTAAAAGTATGATTCTTTCTCTTTAAAATCATGTTGAATCATCCAGATATCTTTTTTTTACTGTAGTTTTTTTCATTTTGAAGTTTATGTCTCACCGATCTACTCAAATGCAAGCCAAAAAGCAGAATATAACGTACTTACCTCTTTGAGCTTATTTTTTTAAATACTGTTAAATTACTGTATAAGCATTTTAAAGGTCGTAGGTTGATTACATATCCACTATCAGATTCTAAAAATTAAAAAAAATTTAATAAAAAATTTGACTGATTTGTGGAAGTAGAAACTAGTAGGGGAAGAGCGGGTAATGGGAGTCAGTGGACAATGGTGGTTACCCCCAAATCTACAATATTACATATCTGAGGGTAGCGCAAACGACCTCGCTGCCCCACTCTGTGACCCCCATCACTGTTGGGAACGACTTGTGCCAGAAACCGCCGCTCGTTACAGAATGACAGCAATGTTTTGTTTTTGCGCCTCACCAATGTAAATTTGCAACGAAATAAAATAAACGGTAAATGTCGAATTTCGTAATATACTTAAATAAGTATTTTATGTGTATTTAGACTGACATTCAACATAGTGATGCGCAGCTTAGATCGCGATAATAATTTTTTTTAATTTGTGACTTTTTTCACATTAGTGTAGTTGTGGGTAATGAGAGTCAGGTTTATTAGCAAGGGAGAATCTGGATTTAGAGCAATTGGTATTTTTCCACTGAATTCCGAAGTATTATCAGACGAAGCCTTTGTTTCAGCTGAAATTCTTCACTCTGAGTCTATTGCAAATCAAGATTGTGATGAATATATTTCAGCTGCTGCTACTAGTGCAGTGCAAGATATAAATTCGGTTCCTAGCACATTGAGACAAGTAGACCCATCTGGCACATCAAAACAAGTAGACCTACCAGTTCCTGATCCAGATATTGTATCAACTTAAATCAAAGAGACGTCAGAAAAAGTGTCTACAATTCAAACTTTCATTAAGTTACTATGAGAAAGCACTTGTCTTGTATACAAGACAAGTGCTTTATTGATATTCTTGCTGCAAGATATAATCAAAGAAGATCTGGTGGAAAAAGGAAAATTTCAAGGCAAAGGAAAAAAGAAACTTATGCCTGGATGATGAGGATAGGCGCAGAAGACGCAGGAAACATAATGCAGGGAATTCGGAAGAAATAACGCGATGTGGTACATGTGGGCTGTGGGCACACGCAGACTGTATTAGGTGGGACTCAGCCAAAGGTTATATCTATCTGGATATGTGTTAAATTTTGTTTGACTCTGATTACCCACATGGTGACCACAATTGCCCTCACTTCGGTATAATGGGGGTCAAATCTATATTTTTTGTAAACTGTCATAATTTCCAAAATTGATTGTCAGAATGATTGAAAATGATTTCAATTGGCAGCTGAATAAAAAAAAATTGTTATTAGGCGGTCGCAATATAGATTTTATTTTGAAATAAGCTTTTATTTGAATTCTCTCTTAAGCGACTTCCATTACCCGCTTTTCCCCTACACTATTCTAAAGGCATTTGTGCGCTGAATCCGAATCATCAGAGTTGCTCTATCGTGTCAGGTTTTTGAGATATCTTAAACTAAAAGTAGATCGATGAGACACGAACTTCAAATTGTCACATGTCAAAAAATAGTGTTTTTTGCACTTTTAGGTTAGGAAGTCTCAAAAACCTGACGTGATGTAGCAATTCTGAGGCCAGATTCGGCTTTAGCGCACCGGAAACCTTCGGAAAAGTTCTGCTTCCGAAAATCAGTCAAATTTTGTAGGCCTTTCATTATTTGTCTCTATTGTTGGTAGCGGAGAGATAACAATTGGAATGTTTCTCATTAGCGATTCTATACAAGGTGTTGTAAGTTGAGTCACATTTTTTAATATAGAATATTTTAATGAAGAACTGTGCAAAATAAACATTTTTTTTCCAATTACCATTTTTCAATAAACTCAAAAATAGAAAAGTTACCTTAAGGCGGCTTTTATATTTTATTATTTACTTTTTATTTATTTGGAAAACATGATTGTTTTGAATAATTATAATACCTGTTAAAAAATATAACTCAACTACACAGGAATCACCCCGTGTGATCGAAATATATTATTCCCTTATAGTACGAGATCTAACCGCGTGATTTCCGTCCTCATAAAGAAACAGAATACAATGTCGGAGTTAAAAGCCATATGTATATGTTTATCAAATGGTCAAGGGTGTCTCCGCGAGTGTATCCGCGAGTACTCGTATCAGATAAAATAATTACATATTTCGAATTATTAGTCATTATTAGCTTTTTCATCTTATATTCTACAAGATAAACTTTATTATTTATCAAATGCGGCACACCATTGCGAAGGAAACGGTTCAAGAAGTAATTAAACAGCCACCCTATTTTATACAAGATTAATACAGGACTTGATACTTGTCTCTCGATGTGATATCGAAACCGGGACGCCCAACTCGAAATTCCGTCTTCGTATTTTCGGAGTAATTTAGACAATTTTAAAGCTAGAAAGTTGGACATCATCAAAACGTTGAAATGGAAGCATCAAAACGTTGGAAAAAAAATCGGAACCATTAGAAGTCTGTCAGTAGAGCGTGAACGGGTATTTCTACAACATCTTCTTAAGTGGAACCGTTTGAAGTGCCATCTAAAAAGAAATTCAGTGCGATGAATTACAAATGCTTTTTACCAGGTTACACATTACAAAAAGAGCGCGACTGGGCAAGAGGGTTTTCATTCTTAAGTTTTTTTGTCAGAATGAAGATTCAGCAGAAAGCAGAAAGACTGAAAAACTGAGATAATTAAAGATATATTTCATTTATTACGGTTTTTTGCAGCTAGAGTAAACAAGGCATCCTTGGTTCCTTGATTAAACATATACGAGAATATGAGCCCTTTAATCCCCGACACATCACTTTCTATTTCTTTATGAAGACAGAATCATGCGGTATGATCTTAGACTGTTATGCAACAATAAATAGCAAAAGGTTACAGATAGGACCGCTTTTCTGTTTTTATGAGATACAATTGTTTTCCACATCTAATTTTTCTTGTATACATATGACTTGTTCTGAAACGTCAACTAATTAAAAAAGGAACTAGATATATCTACCTATGCATCGTAACAAAAAAATTCCAATAACAGTAACAGAGTCATCACTCTGTCATCACTGATTCACAGAGTAATCACTATTGTGAAGAGACTCATCAGTCATCACAATCATGAGCAATCAAATATGAATTTAGCCAATTAGCCAAGTGTGCCTTCTTATAATTCTATTTTCTTAGAAAATTATTTACTATGTTCGGCCAGTCAATTTATATATAGACATCCAAAAAAAACGTCATCAAAGTTGGCTGGAAAAAAAAGACGTATTTCTATTCTTAATCGTTTTTATAACCTTATTTACTTGTCAAGATCATCACATCATATGACAGCCATTGTTTATTTTACACATTGTGACAATCACTTGTCAAAAGTTTGACATAACCGAAAAGCTTAGACATGACCGTTATTTCCATCCCTCTCCGTCATAGCCTGAGTTGATGACGTTTTTTTTTTTTTTTTTGGATGTCTATAGTAATAGAAGTATGCGATCAGTGCCTGTAAAGTGTCTTACTTACTGTTTTGCTTCATGAAATGTGTTGCTCCTCAAGATCTTGCACCACCAAAATTTTGACATGAGGTTTGACATGAGATGAGTTAAATGTACCTACTTAGGTAATATTATTATTTTGTACCTATTTTACCAGCAATATTAACAAAATATGAGAAATGTGTGATGGTACAAAGAATGATGGTACAACGACCTAAAAATTGACTACAGTATGAATAATTGTTAATGTGACTTCGGGAAAGTTTCAAAATATTTTTGAATATCTCGGACACAGTTTGTCAATATATTCTATTAGTTCAACAAACATATATAAGTAGTGATGTTCACGACGAAAATTATTCACAATGATAGTTATTTTTTCGTCATCAATTTCATCGTTTATAAAAGGTTAGTATTGCAAATTAGTCTTACTATTTTTAGGTATATACTAATAAATTTCAGTAAATCAGTAACATCGTATACAGTCTCTCTTAGGTCTCTCTGTAAGTAGATATCCAAAAAGTATGGATCTCCAAATGTATTCGATATATGGGTTTTGATATAAGCTTATATATTAAAAGTGAGTAGAATTTAGAGCACAATGTACTGACGTCCGCAAAATCCATTAGAAGAAATCGTTCTTCATCATAAAACACACGAAGAACGAGAATATCGGCTTGTATCCTAACCAAAACACCTACGGTGTTATTGATACCTAGTTCTTATACGCCCGTTTTCAGTCATTCACCGTCAGATATATCACACAAATAAGATTGAAAGTTACACTAATTAGATCAAAATCCGGATCTGTCATTTCTGATGACGAATGACATGAACGGGAAACCATTCTCGGGAAACCATGAGCTTTTAAGGGATATACTGTTAGCGTGTGCTCGGGAAAGACTCCGGTAATTGAAGGAGACAACTTTGTTGGCACCCCGGAATACGTCTAATTCCATTTATACACCCCAAAGGGCGACATCTCCTAGGTAACAACATCCTAGCTCCATGGTCAGGTTACAAGTTACAAGGTTACGCTCGGTCCTCGTCTCTCACCGTCAGATGTATCACATTGACGAGATCTAATAATTTATCATTAGTAGAACGGTAGATGGTGTCCATACGAGTAGGACCTTGTTTTTAAATCCATTGGATCTTTGATAGGTCGCCTAAAATTGTCATGACTACATATATTTCCTACGTACATTGACTACATACAGTTCCTACATAAATTTCAACATATGTATGTAGGTACCTAATATTCTACATCTGTCAGCAACCCAAACAATATAAGTTGTTTACGAGGAAGTTCTTTTTATTATGTAGGCTATCGCTGAAGTAAGTTGTTTTCGTGACCAAACTCTAACCGAGCGTAAATTTATTTGTAGACAAACAACATGTGCTATACCTAACAATTGTGTATAAACGAGAATATAATCTGTTTAATAAAATATGTAAATAACAATAAGGAGTAGAATTGGAAATAACCCGTAAAAAATGGAAAAAAAAATTTTGTAACAAAAGGTTTTCTTAAGAAATTGGGAGGGGAAATTTGTGTGTTTAAGCCAATATGAAATGGAAGGGATGCTAGACCTGTTATACGGATTCGAATTAGAAGGATTGTTGATGTACGAGGGGCAAATATAAATCGGAATTTCCTTCAATCAAGGCCGACGACGACAGAGGGGGCCGCCGCTCCGCCGAATTCCGTCGGAGGCTAGACATCTCCTGAAATGTGACACCTCTCTTTTTGCAGTTGATCATAGAACGATGAGTGAGCAGATAGTTCCTTCTTCTGTTGCGCAACGCATTATTATAAACTTTCTGTCTATTGAACGAGTGCGACCTTCTGAAATGTTGACGCATTTTTAGGCCCATTTCGGGGATGAAACCCTTTTTAAAACGCAAGCGTATTAGTGGTATAAACGTTTTTCAGTGGGAGGAGAAAAGGTGTGAAAAATGAACCATATGATCGTCGTCCTCAAACCTCCATCACGGAAGAGAACATCTGTGCAGTACGTGAGCTTTCACGTACGTCGCCTTACAATTGAAGAAATTGCTGGATCAGTGGGAATTAGTCGTGGGAGTGTTCATTCAATAATCCACGACAAACTTGATTTCAGTAAGGCCTCAGCTCGATGGGTTCCCCTTCTTCTCACCTCCACAAAAAAGTGTGTCTTTTGATAGTTTGTCAGATGATTTTGACCAATTATGAAGATGAAGGAGAAAGGTTACTTAATCGCATAGTCACTTGTGATGGAACATGGGTTCACCACTATACACCAGAATCCAAACAAGCGATTATGGAGCGGCGACAAAAAGGAGAAAGAGCACGAGTGAAAACGAAAACAAGGTTGTCTGCAGGAAAAGTGTTTTCGACTGTTTTTTTTTTGGAATAGGAAAGATATTCTTTTCGTTGACTTTCTCCATGAACGCCGAACAATCAATGCCGAATATTACTGTCAACTTTTGGATAGGACAAAAGCTGCCTATCGCACCAAAGGGCATCGTCCTCCCATCAGGAACGTTCACTCCATGACAACACCAGGCCACACACTGCAGCCATAACTTAGGCCAAGCTGGAGGAAATCAGTCCAGACTTATCGCCGTGAGACTACCATTTGTTTGGACTGCTAAAAAAAGCTCTGGGAGGCGGAAGATTTGAAAATGATGAACAAGTTGAACAGTTCGTGCACAACAGGCTGCTGGCACAACCTGTCACTTAATTATAATAGAACCTGTCACTTTAAAAATTTTATTTAGGAAAATTCTGGTTTATATTTAACTTGTCCTCGTAATAGTAGCCTGAACAATGGTAACAGTTCGATCTCTATGGCTAAGTTTCCACATGCAGAGATTACTGGCGCCAATGCTATGCCAGTATTACTGGCGCAACGCTAGTACTGTCACACATAAGTCAGTTTGCCATTTGTCATAAAAGTTCACAAGGTCAAATTCACAATGTACAAATATTCAGTGTGCATTATATTGCACAAAATATTGCAAACAAAAATACAAAAAAAAAAACCATAAATGTTGAGTTCATATTCATGTAGATTTATTTTGGCCTTGGTAATATTTTTATATAAAAATTTGTATCTGACTCGGACATCAGTTCCACAATTGTTCTCAAAACTTCGTCTCTTTTATTCTTATCCTTATAATCTGCTTTTAATTATTCCGTAAAAATTTTTCTTGGTTGGGGTTGACATTCTTAAACACAACGTTCAACTAAACTTACTTGTTTCTATTTACAAAGATTATTTTATTATAGAAAGTTAGCGCCAACAAGTAGACTATGATTTAACTTTACTGGCGTATTGATCAGTGACGCATCTAAATTGGTGCCAGTCGATATAACATGTTTCCACATGCAGAGATGTCTGATCCAATCAACTGGTGCCAGTAACCTCTGAATATGAAAACTTCATTTTATAGTCCAACGTTTTGATTAATAAACATGCACAAATATCACGAGAACCGAATCTTTTTTTTCATGTTGTAACGAAATTTTAGTTAATTTTACACTCGCCTTTAGCAGGTATGTATTATGCTTTAAAAGGAAAAGGGTAAGCATCTGTTTGAATCCGTTGTTCCACTTCAGCTGGTGTGTGCTTCTTAGATTAATATACTCCATGTGTACCTCCTACACATACTTTTGGCTTCTATGCTTTGCGCAGTTGTGAGATTTTGAAGTTAAGCGTTGTAGAACGGCAGACATTTCAGTTTAGGTTTAGAGACGAACGTTCTAGAGGTTAGAGGTAAGTGGGTGACTTAACGATATCTTTGGTTTGATGAATGTTGTAATAATCTGTCTTTATTTTCGGTAATCGTTGAATATTTGGTTATTTCTGTTGAGAAATATTTGGTAGAATAACGCATTCTAGCTGTGTGTGATAATATTTTTTTGGTATATTTATTTGATTAATTTAGGAATTACACGGTGGACACGAGGTACCTTTTGAATTTATTCAAAGGACGTTCGTGTGCCTAATTTTCCTTTTTGTTACTATATAGAACGGATATTTTGTGTGCGAAATTGTTGTAGGAGCTTACAGCTAGGCACTAATATATCCACCTGTTGAACGGGTGATAGAGGCTATAGACTTCAATAACGGACTCGCCGCTGTGAAGAGCCATTTTGGTTTTCCAAGGATAGGAAAAAATTGCAGGCAGCCACGAGGTCACCGAATTCCAAGTTCAGGTAAGGTTCATTGTTTTTTGTATGGTTTATATACCGTTGATTTAGTCAAAATTTGTAAAATAATTCAAAACCTTACCTGAATTTATTTAGGAATTATTTTTGATAGCTGTAGCTAAATATCTCTCGTTCCAGCTTGGAATTGTGTGTATATTTTGAGTGAAATTTTTGCATTTTCTTTTGTTTTTACACAGCTTGAATTTTGACTACGTTGGCAGATTTTCTCCACAGAGAGTCACAATTTTTTGGTTTTTTGTTCAATTTATCGTTGAATCAACCGCTGACTGGGAACTATACTGCTGTCCTGGACAGGGGTGTAGTTTTGCCGTGAACGTTCGTGTCGGACTCAAATTCTCTCTTATATCAGATAATAGCGTAATTGGCTTTTGTTAAACAAAATTTGTGCTTCTCTCACTCCTCAAATGTCTCACCTGCTGTAGTAAACGTCCTCGTAAAGCGATCCCGCCTCCTCCGGCGGTGAGTCCTCGTCGATGAAGCATGGCAGCTGGGAGTGCGGCCTCGTCGGCGGCTCCAGGAGACTGCTGTACCCCCCCCACCGAGGAGAACCTCGTGGAGTGCCTGCTCCAACCGGGCGGCGTCACGCTGCTGGTGTCCAGTGACCGCCTCGACCTCCTTGGGTTCAGCTGCTGGCAGGCGGTGGCCTCGAGAGCCAGCTGCAGCTGCCGCTCCTCCTCCTCCACCTCGGCCACGGCGGCGGCCGTGAAGTTGGGGTCCTCCATGGCCTTTTCAGTCTTCGATTTCGATTTGTACAGCACCAGGAGCACCATTAGGCCGAAGAAGCTGCCCAGCGTGGCGGCTATCCGCACTCCGGTCATGACGTCATAGGTTTTGTAGTACTCCTTGGGATCGGCCGTCGTCGTGACGACCGTTGGGGGCGGTGGAATGGTGATATTGTTTCCTGGCGAGCCATTAGGCTCGGGGTCCATCACGTACGAGGGTTACCTGAAAACACCCCAGATAAAATTATCAAGATTTCGGATTTGAAATCACAGTGAAAGTCTATTGTGAAGCGAGAATGACTCCCCGTTCATTGTCATTCGCCGTCAGAAATCACAAATCCGGATTTTGATCTCATATTATCAGATCTCATCAGTATGATATATCTGACGCGAATCAGAAAAAAAAGAGAATGTCGTTATTTCTGATGGCGTGTGCTCGGAAAAGACTCTGGTTGTTGAAAAAGACAGCTTTGTTGGTTTTTTACTTTGGCTTAAGTCTTTTAACATTCATTTTGGCTTACGTTTTAGGTCAAATATTTCATGTAAAGTCCTGTTTTCACTTGGATTATACAGGCCTTCACGGTGAAGCCCTATTAAACCTTTTGGGAGAACTACAAAATACCGCAAAGCATCCTCTATAATCCAAGTGAAAATTGAATACTACATGTTAGTTATAATTAGTTTGTTTAACATAATACTACATACTAAAATATTTAATAACATGGGTCTGAAAATTTGTATCTGGGAGGTTTCAGGAATAGTCAACACATCTAAAATAATAGCGACTTTCTGGCACTTCTAGATATATCAGAAGCGATAACTAACTCGCATTCGCGTTATATTTTTTATGCCACATTTCGTTTCGACACGTTAAATTAAAGTCACTTTATTAATTAATCACTGTGTATCTTTAAAATGAATAATTTTCGAGATATTTCAGTTTTAAAGTAAAAAATAGAAATTACAATTTAAAAGGTCGTTCATCATGCAGCACCCTATACATAGTAAAAATTGGTAATACGGCCATCACGGGACCTCGAAAAACAGGTCATTATGGACAGGTCAATAGACATAGCAGACATATTATAATACGCGTTTGTAACTCCTGTTGCTCCAAGTAACATTACATACTCTTTATTATTAGTTAAATCATAAAATCGTTTTATGGTGACATTTAATTTATTCACAATGCACATTTCAAAACAGCCAAACGTTTTCTATAAGAATGTACACCTTTCATTGGGTATGATGGGTGCTTCCACCATTTTTAGAATATTAATAAATTGTCATTGTTGTAATAAAAAATGTCATTTTAAGTTTACTGCTAAAACGGATTTTCATTGAAATGAAATATGTACATGTCTGAGATAAAAATGAGCATGCCGAAGTATGATTTATGTAATAAATAAAATATAAATGTTTACATGGAACTAATGGGTAATAGCTTACTCGGTCATTTTGTCAATGGTAAGTGGAAAATATCCCTAAAATTCGCAGAGAACCGCGTTTTTCAGATCACAACCTCCCGGATTTCTACCTTTGGAAGTATCTAAATAATATAGTTTCTGTTTAAACTGAGCGTTGATTGTCACTCTACTATTTATTATACTGATTAGTTTTATAGATAATATAGATAACACCACACAAGCAGATATAAGCACAAAAGTAAAACTACTGTAAAATCCAATCAGGCTAAGGGGTGTATATTTTAATAGACACTAACATTTAATGGAAAGAAATATAGTTTTACTTAGTTGAAACGAGGTACTTAACAAGTTAAGGACTACTATTGATCTGTGCATTTAATTTGTCCATTTGCTCAATTAGCTCAATATGTAGATATAAGAATTAAAAATATTTGGAAGAAAATAGTTTCATTATTCACTTAGAAGAAAATGATTCGCTGAAATTTTGAGTTTTATATCATAATTCTGTTTCAGTAGGTACACAATGTTTATTAGATAATATAATTTAAATAGGTAGCTTACATTAGCATTTCAACATATTTATCACCCATCTATTGCGATGAGTCAGATAGTATAAAACCGCTACCAAATGAATAACTTATTCCACATCCAAGTTTATAACGACCGCTATTCTTTACATATACCCACATATTTTATTATAGCGGTTAATATAAATTAAACAATGTTAAATTAAACAATTATAATAGGCACCTCAAAATTCTCCATATCTCCATATACTCGTAAATAATATACAGTGTCCTCCATAAAGTTGGAACCATATGGGATTTTTTTTAAATATTAGGGGTTGGTAAAAACTTTTGGTGACAATCTGCTTCCAAAATAACTTCAAATGCACCAATTCTAAGTTGACAGCTAGTATCTGGCAACTGTCAAATTTGTGATTTTCCAAAAAAATCTTTAGAAAATGGTCTAAATTGTTAATATTTCGAACAATGACACAAAGAAATTGTGTTCCTAATGACATTTTATGACATATGCCGATTGATTTGAGCGAAACATTTTAATATCCAAAAAATTTTATATTTTCGAAGTTTTTGATTCACTCCCATAACTAACTGATCTGAAAACATTTAAAACACTTCAAAGCAGTATAAAGTCTGTCATTGCAATGCAAACTGTGCTAATAATATTCGTAGGTATCGTTGGTTTTGAAGATTATGGATATTCTTAATCGAAAAAAAGGTACTATCTGGATTATTTTCCAATTTCCAAAAAAAAACGCCCATTGTTCTTCAACTGTTTTTTATTAAAATTTATTTTGTTAGTACACAAATGGTTTTAATTACAAGTTGGCTATGTTAACACAAAACTACCACTTAAAAATATTTAAAATAACAAACGATAAATAAATCGATTTAAAAGAGAACATAATATGTGAAAAAATCAGTAATAGCCATGAAATGCCGTTGCTATAGAAAACCTTATGACAGTTTGTAAGAACAAAATGACAGTTCATTAGCAAAATATTAATTATTTTTCGCTATTTTGTAAACATGCTTGCAACAGCAGAAAAAGTTGAAATACTTTTAATTCATGTCGAAGATCGTACAAATAGGAAAACTCGTACAAATACGAAATTTTTAATGCCAGACGTCCTGAAAAATTTATTTCTCAAGCGACGGTAGGCAAAATTTTGCCTAAATTCAAGGAAAGCGATTCAGTGAGCAATAATTTAAAAAAAACGCATTGTGCATGGAAATTTAGATGTATTGCTAGATGATGTGGAGCATAAGGTGACTTATGTAGCTGCAATAGCGGAAAGGACAAATGTAGCAAATACAACTGTAAGAATAATTTTAAAGAAACACCGTTATCACCCTTTTAAGCCTAAATTTATTAATACGTTAAAAGAAAGAGACTTTGCTCCAAGATTTGAATTTTGTGAGCTAATACAAGAGATTACAGACAACATACATTTCTCAAAATACATTATCTTTACGGACGAAGCCACTTTTATCTCTAATGGGACGGTATCCTCTCAGATTACCGATGGTGGGCTATGAAAATCACAATTTTATAATAGAGTGTAGACACCAGTACTCTTTTAAAAGCAATGTGTGGTGAGGTATTTTTAATGGAAGACTGATTGGACCTTATTTTTTTCGACAAAATTTAAATGTTAGAGGATATTTGAACTTTTTACAACACGAAATTGCAGTAATTGTGGATGAAATGCCGTTGAGTGAAACATCCCATTTGGTTTTTCAACAAAACGGAGCGGCAATTCACTCTACTGCTGAAATCAGAGAATTTCTGAACATCTTGTTCAGAGAAAAATGGATCGGGTGGTTTTCAGAATTTTCTTGGCCACCGCGTTCCCCAGATTTGAACATAATGGCCTTTTTATTTTGGGGATATTTAAAGGAACAAGTGTGCAAAAGGAGGCCTTTTCGAAATGTGAATCATTTAGAAAATGTTATTAGAGAAATATGTACAAATATTCCTAGGCAGTTCTTGCTAAATTCTATCAGGGAATTTAACCGCCGAACTGAAAAATGCATGGAAAAAGGAAGTCGCACAAAGATGTAAGGTTTATGCAGCTTGCAACAACATTCCATGGCTATTACTGATTTTTTTTGCATATTAAGTTATTTTTTAAAGGGATTTATTTATTGTTTGTTATTTTTAAGTAGTAGTTTCGTGTAGCAGTTTAATAAAATAAAAAAACAGTTGAAAAACAAAACAATCCAGGCAGTACCTTTTTTTCGATTAAGAATATCAATAATCTTCAAAACCAACGATACCTACGAATATTATTAGCACAGTATGCATTGCAATGACAGACTTTATACTGCTTCGAAGCGTTTTTTCAGATCAGTTAGTTACGGGAGTGAATTAAAAACTTCGAAAATATAAATTTTTTTGGATATCAAAATGTTTCGCTCAAAATCGGCATTTAGGCGTAAAATGTCATTAGGAACATAATTTCTTAGTGACATTTTTCGAAATATTAACATTTTATTTCATTTTCTGAAGATTTTTTTTATAAAATTACAAATTTAACAGTTGCCAGATATTAGCTGTCAACTTTGCATTGGTTCATTTTAAGTTATTTTGGAAGCAGAAGTGATTGTCACCAACAATTTTTATCAAACTCTAATATTACAAAAAAATCCCATATAGTTCCAAATTTGTGGCGGACACCGTATATATTCATAAGTTGTTTCAATAATATTATAGTAAAATATAATTAAATAGAAACTGACAATAATAGCCACACATATATAAACATGTTTGTCCAACGATTATTGAGTTATTATTATTAATTATTGATTGAATGTCGCGACTATCCCAGTAGTTATGCAAAGAGACCTTACTTTCTTGTTCATATTTCAGAAAAAGTCGAAGGAAACATTGCTATTAACTATCCAGCCAAAACATACCTATTTCACGTCTTGTTTTCTATTCACACTCTGAATAATAAAGGGATAAACCAGGTTCACTAGATAATTTACAATCCAGACATTCTCGATTTTGCCTCGAACATGACTGGCGCTACCGAATTTTCTAATTGGGGGCAAAATAAAATACACTCATAATTTTTTTTTCATAAAGATGCGATATAATTACGAGTTAAAACGCATCGAATTCTTACTAAAAATTGTTAACTGTTTCAATGGATATTAATAGATAAATTCATCGTAAATAATATTTGGGTTAAAATAATTATCATGAAAGGGTTCTAGCATAGTTTTAGCTATACTCAGCCCCAAAATTAATTCGACTCGACAATTCGACATCTTCGCCTTTCATTTATGTCTCGTCGTACTGCATAATGACTGAATATACATATTATTATGGGTAGAGCTTCACACAGGGATGCGCCACAGAAGCGTACGCATCATAAGTGTAACACACGAGAGTAACTAGTAACAAAAACAACCACTCTATTCAACATATTGTATACAAAGGATATTGTATAACAGCTTCAGCTGATACGGGACTACTGCAATCAAATCAACCGCGTCACTGTCTTCTCGTCATCGGTAAATTAAGGAAACCCCCGTCCCATGCGACGCGAGTTGCCTCGTCGATGTGTTACGTCATCGTATGCCAGCTTTAATTATCAAAATTAAGTTGTTTTTATCTTGCCGTTATCACAATGTTAGCATTTGTTTTGTGGCTTGAAAAATAAATCGTTCTGTTTTTGGCGCTTTGGCGAGGTTGTTACTGTGATGCAACTGATGAAGAAAGATGAAAGATGAAACCTATTATTCAAGGTCGAGGAAGAAGCATTCGATGCTATTTGCTATCCTTAATTTTTTAGTAATGTGACAATTTTTTTATGGGAAAATATATTAATTAATTCTTAGAATACGACTTTTATTTGTTTTGTGTCAAAATATCAATATTTTTGTAACTCTATTTGTAAATTAGGGTTTGTTAACCAAAATATACAGGGTGATTATTAAATTGAGTCATATTTTTTAACAGCGTGTAGAATTATGCAAAGATTTTTCCAAATAACAAATTTCAAAGAACTCAAAATTAAAAAAAAATGCTTTATCGTTAATTTCTAAAATAGCCTTTATTCAGTCCTGCCTTAAAGGTTGTACAGCGAAATTTTAAATAGAAAAATGTTTAAGATAGGTATTACTAGAAATAAATGATTCACAAAAAAAGCGACAAACTGTAGGAATGTTTTTCTAGTGTGTTTCGAATGTACCTTTTCTTTAAATCAAAGGCAGGACCGGGTAGATGTTATTTTCGAAAGTAATAAGGTAAGATGTTATTTTCGAAAGTTAAAAAAAATTTACTTTTTTATTTTTGAAATTATTGAAAACTGGCATTTTGAAAAATTTTTTGTTTTGAATAGTTCTACACGCAATTAAAAAATATGACTCAACACAGGAATCACCCTGTATAAAGATTATTCTGATTGTAGTTCCAATTTTTAAAATGCTTAAAAATATTGTTATAAATGTTCTCTTAGTGTGGCAATTGTGCCGCCTATGTTTTCGGTTCTTCTAAACTTTATTTCACCTTTTCGTGAAACGATGCGGATAGGGTCCATAGTTCAAAGCTTCAATCCCGCAGGTATCGTTTCGCACATCACCTCCTCTAAATTACACCCTTTACATTACGCTCTCTGCGGAAACGTCCCTACATTATTATCTGACTTCCAGGAAAGCATTTTTTCTTACCAACGCGTTAGTGCAAGACATAACGAAAAGTTTTTTGTACGTGCCTAATGCTTAATATTTCTTAAGAAGGGGTGCGTGAGTCTTTAGTATCATAAAATACAAAATGTACTATTTGACAAAAAGAAACATAACCAAATTGCATTTCTCAGGTTTTTCCGAAATTTTTGTGAAACTATTGGAGATTTTGGAAATCTGGACGCATTGTCCCGCATTTTTACGTCGATTTACAAGGAGAATTTTATTATTATGGAGCGTCCACATTATGCATTAAGCCTGCTTCTCAGAGCTTCGTCATGTCGCCGTGATGTTCCCCCACTACTTCAAAAAATGTTTACTACGAGCAGTCGCCGCGACAAGGAATACCACAGTTTTAATTTGAAATATTGCAATTTGTCACCAAACGTCTAAATAGACAGATTGTATTTGCGGAAGTACTTAAAACATTTTTATTCGTCAGCGATGTGTCGCCAGCGACACGACGAAGCTCTGAGAACCAGGCTGTATGCCGCTGAATGCCGTTGGCAAGGCCAGTGTCAAAAGCCCACCAATGTCAAAGCACTAAAACAGTGACATACATTATCGATTAATAGCTATGATGGCCTAGTATTGTTATTGTGCTGCAATAACAATACTTTAACCAGTTTAAAACCATAAAGTCACTTCATTTGTTAAAACAAATGATACGATTTATCTTCATGTAGGTTCAAAACATGGTTAAACTCCTCAATAAAATGCACAAAATATGATAAATGTAAATACTTAGTAATCTAGTATGTAAATAGCATATTATGTAAAGTATGCAAATGTAAATAGCACTTAGAGTAATTAGTAATCATAGCACAGTAATAAGGAGCCAACCAAAAGAAAACATCGTCAAAGTTGGCCGAGCAAAATCAGACTAAGTATTTTATTCTTAATCCTAAGTTTATAACCTTATTTAATTATTAAGGCTGTTACATTATGTGACATCCATTATTTATTTTACAATTATACTAGCTATAATTATCGACAGCAACAAAGTTTCGGTTGGAACTTCGACATAACCGCTATTTCCATCTCTCTCGTTCAAAACCAGATTTGATGGCGTTTTTTTTTAATACAGTAACCGTTTGTTCGTAATATATAGAGATTACTATTAGATATTAGTAGGGGAAAGGAGGCAAATAACGACCACTTAAGCAAAAACATTTATAGCGACAAAAACATTTACAGTTATGAAGTGACTTTTTTGCAGGATTATGGAAAAAATCTTACTTAAATAAATTAGCTAAAGAATATGTATTTTCTTTAATGTTTCTTTTGTTAGAAGAAAAAAAATCAAAAACATTATTCTGGCTGACAATATCGACCAGGCGGCAAAAATCGACTCAGTGGTCGACTAATGTCGACCAGGTGTTTCCACAAAATATTTATTAAAATCCAATGTATAAAATATTTTTTGTATTAAAAAATACAAAGGGAGATGAAAACAGTATTCTAGCATTTGTTACAAATACAATTATCAGCTTTTTAAATGTCCTTACAATCAGTAATGAGTCCAACGCCCGTGGGAGCAACACCTCCACCAAAGTTTATTGTTTTTTACAAAATCTTGACATAATAAATCTTCGTCACACATATTTTTTTCTTGGATGAGACACCGTTTAACTTCTTTCTTGTACTTGTTCTTCATTTTCTTATTTTCTTCCTTCTTTTCCAGTTTTTCTTTGACTTGTGTTGAAAAAAATATAGTAACCGTTTGTTCGTAATATAGAGAGATTACTACATATTAGATATTAGTAGGGGAAAGGAGGCAAATATCGACCACTTAAGCAAAAACATTTATAGTGACAAAAACATTTACAGTTATGAAGTGACTTTTTTGCAGGATTATGGAAAAAAGACTTATGGTGGGTTCATGCAGATATTTTTAGTAATAAGAATAAGAATAGTAATAAGAATAAAAGTTAAACCTTCGTTTTATAATGACCCAGTTCATGCAGTAAATATAATTTTTAGTAAGCATTTTAAAAATAAGGATGACCTTGAATGATGGTTAACTTTAAACTTTATTCGTATTTTTTACGGCGAAACGCACACTGCGCAATCGCAAATAATCGAAAATGTAAAGGAAATCGCCTAATTTTTTTTTTTTTTTAATAAATTGACTGCTAAAGTCGTTAAAATTAGTAACAACGTGGTTGCAGTAAACACGACGGATACGCGGCTGTTCAGTTTCATTATTAAAGATCAAATGATACAAATTAAGATAAACAGACACAAACTAACCACACACTTTTATTTAAGGTTACATATGTTATAGAATATTAAGGCATCTACTCAAAAAAATTCTTATAATCAAGATATTTGGCGTCATGTTTAATTCGTCGACTTCTAAACTTCCGCAACATTAGCCAATCACAAGCCTACCTCAAAACCTCGATGAAATGTTATTAGTATGTGTCTCAAGGTTTCTTATACTTATTTTGCAGCATGAACGCATTCAGCTGTTAAAATTAAAATTATTCCTATTTTTTTTATTACTATTCTTATTCTTATTACTAAAAATATCTGCATGAACCCACCATTACTTAAATAAATTAGCTAACGAATATGTAATTTCTTTAATGTTTCTTTTGTTAGATGAAAAAAATCAAAAACATTATTCTGGCTGACAATATCGACCAGGCGGCAAAAATCGACTCAGTGGTCGGCTAATGTCGACCAGGTGTTTCTACAAAATATTTATCAAAATCCAATGCATAAAATATTTTTGTATTAAAAAATACAAAGGGAGATGAAAACAGTATTCTAGCATTTGTTACAAATATAATTATCAGCTTTTTAAATGTCCACCTCCACCAAAGTTTATTGTTTTTTACAAAATCTTGACATATTAAATCTTCGTCACACATATTTTTTTCTTGGCTGAGACACCGTTTAACTTCTTTCTTGGACTTGCTCTTCACTTTCTTATTTTCTTCCTTCTTTTCCAGTTTTTCTTTGACTTGTGTTGAGGTCATAATAACTGAATGCTGGGTTCTATGAGTTTGACTTCTATCCGCAAAACTTATGTTCCCTTTCTTGGGTTGCACAGTCTTGTCTTCATTGTCAGTCACTTCGTTCTCTAAAACTTCCTCTAGATCTAATCCTCAAGCTGATTCTGTCGATGAAAAGATTTACGAAGGCGTTTAAGATTATATTTATGAATAAATTACTCTGGCACTGGTAAAGGTAGTCTAGAACTAGATGGTATGATAGATAGAAGTACGAGATGGGATTTGAACAGCTGGGACCAATATCCACCGGAGTGATCGATTTTAGCCTGTCGAGGATTGAAACAAATTTTGTTTATTAACATGAAACTAGGCTAGAAAACAACGACTATTCTATTATAAAATTAAAGTAGTTATGTCATAAGTAAACTGTAGTACAAACATTAAACACAGGTAAAATATATACCCTTACATGAACACTCAAAATTTATTACGAAAACACCTTAAAATAAACTAGTGTCTGCACTTCGGACAACTGTTGAATAAATGGCCGCCTGAGACTTTCGGCGAAGTTAATTGTTTGAACGCTTTATGGGGCGCGTTACTGCATTTCTAGTATATACATTATAGTTTTGTTTTCGGCTTAGTGATCGATTTTTGACGATGGTCGATATTTGCCTCCTTTCCCCTATATATGTATAGATTACTATAGGATTATTAAGAAGACATAATTTGTAAATTATTTTTTTTAGAAATTAAGTTATGAATTAATTCATGTTTCCAAGAACTCATTTGATAAAACTTTAGGTCTGCCATAGTAAAACCCATTAACTCTGCTACATTAATTAATAAAATAAGTGTTCAAACATTATTAAGGATCATAACCCAGAGCTAAGCAAATATTACGTACAAACGTACCACTAGGTCACCGCAAGAGTACTTTCAAAGACAATAAAAAAACTAAATCAATTTTGTGTAAACAGTACGTTTATTTCTCACAACTTGTTTATCGCAGTGCCAAAGTTCCGAAAGCTTTTGTTTCTTAGTATGTTTTACTTCGGACAGAAATAGTTCAGCATGCAGCAACGATAAACATCGAACATTTTAGTTTTTACTCGACTAATTAGTTTCCATTGAAGTCTTCAAAGCATTTTCGTTTATAGCTGGGAGCTAGTGCAATTTGATATCCATAGCTTGAAATCACCAAACCTTTTGCGATGGTCCAGGCAGCGTAGATTATTTTTAAAATAATTAGTTGCGGCACTTTCTCAACGGTTTAATAAAGAAAAACATCGTCTGAATCGAATGCACATGTTTTTGAATAATTTTGTGTACTTCTCTAGAGAATGTAATTAATTTTAATAAGCAATTTGAGTATTTGTTGTACGGCAAGCTGTGCAAAAGTTCTTTTGCAGGCCGCAGAGAAGGGCAAGCCGCTTAAGGGGTTAGACCCCTCCGGAATTTTTTTTCCGAATTTTTTTTTGCTTAAATGTAAAAAAAATCCCACGAATCCAAAAGGAATTGTTGATGGGAAAAATGTTTAACAATTATTTTTAACCTAATTTGTGAAACAACTACATATGTCGCTCCGAAATATTCGAAAATACCACTCTACTGCGGTATTTTTAGTACCATATATAGCATTTTGGAGTATCTGCGGCCCGATCTTTTTGCACAAAATAACTTTTTGCACAAAAAAATGAAAACCGCGAAAATGAACGATTTTTCGATGGTCAATTACTCGGTCTGTAATTAGAAGGCCTAGAAATGTCTTCAATAGGGCTCAAATTGTAGGGTTTTCCAACATCTATCTACAGTTAAATTTTTTGTCAAAAAATGTTCATAGGTTTTCACGCAAATTGCGAAAAATTAAAAACAAGTACTTTAGTCAAACGGCCCCTATTTCCACAATAATTGTTGTAGAGCTATTTTGCAAAAAGCTACGCATTCTTGAAGACTTCCTCGACAACCATATCAAATTTGAAGTTGATACGATAATAATAAGTACCACAAAGGCGCGTCTGAAAAACGTGCAATTTTAGAGAGCGGCCGCGTGAACGCACGAACGAAGGGGAAGTGGCGCGGTGGTGGGAGAACTCTATCTCTCCCGCGGGCACAGCAAAAAAAACATCAATTTTCGTTCAGTAGTTCCCGAGAAATCTCAATTGTTTCCGGCTTGTCGAATTTGAACGCGCGCAATCGCTTTCCGGGCGCCCGCGGGGAGAGAGAGTTCCCCACCGCGCCACTTCCCCTTCGCTTGTGCGTCCACGCGGCCGCTCTCTAAAATTGCATGTTTTTCAGACGCGCCTTTGAGTTACTTATTATTATCGGATCGACTTCAAATTTAATATGGTTGTAGAGGAAGTCTTCAAGAACACGTAGCTTTTTGCAACAATTGCTCTACGACAATTATTGTGGAAATAGGGGCCGTTTGACTAAAGTACTTGTTTTTACTTTTTTCGCAATTTGCGTGAAAACCTATGAACATTTTTTGACAAAAATTTATCTGTAGATTGATGATGTAAGATGGAAAACCCTACAATTTGAGCCCCGGAAGACATTTCTAGGATAATTACAGACCGAGAACGTCGAATTTTTTTTTTTTTTTAAATTGTTTTCATGCCTAAAAGTCGAAAAAATATTGTTTTCGCACCTTTTTGCAATTCTTTTTCAATGATCCTACAATCGAATTTTGTCCAAAACATTTTCATTCGATTCGTACGTTTTTTCTCCTAATTATCACGTTGAGAAATTGCCGCAACTAATTATTTTAAAAAATCACTTGTTTTTTGCTACCTCGCCTGGACTACGAGGGATTATTCCAGATATAAAAAGAAAATTATTTTGGAAAACAGAGCTACTCTTACTTAACCTACTTTAAGATGTTATTCTAGGTATATTTTTGCAATGTAAAGAAATATTACAAACAGTTTTCTGAAACGTTCGGATAGCCTAACTTCTTTTTGAACTACTTTCGGAAATTTCACGGTTTGGGCTCCATACTTCATTTTCAGGATCGTCGGTCGCCACTGGTTTTCAGGGTATTTTCTTTTCGCTTACAACAACGATTTTACTAAAATGTGTTTGTAAAAACGCTCTTAATATCTCCTTTTATTACCCTATAAAATTGTGCTTTATAGCTCCTCTGGATCTCAAGTATGCCTTATTACTCCCCAAGCTAAAACTGTAATAACACCCTAAAAATTGTAATCCGATGCAATAATAATATTTGCGCCTGCAACGTTGTCATAAAATAACATTGTATAATACGAGGAATAAATCGATTATGTGTTATCATTAGACACCATGTAGGCAGTAAAATCTAAGTATAAATATAGCTTGCCGTATAAAGTGTCAGCGGTGCATCAAAGTCCGTTATCTGCGCTATATTCGTCTATATAAAAAAATATGAAAGAATATGTGTGCTATGGAAAAAAATTGTACCACCGCCGTCACCGAAATGTGAACGGTTTGTGGGTGCCATGATAATATATTCGATGACTCCGGTTTATAGGCCTAATTTCACATTCGTACATTTTTTTATCATAAAACACTTTCTCAAAGGAGTTCACGTCCGAACTTCTAAATACAAGTACAAAATATTGACATTATTGGTATTTAAGGAACTTATCACTAATCTGTAATAAAAATATAGATACTTTATTTAACTATTGGTCGTTTAGTTTCAAGAACCGTTAATATTTATTTTCTTAAATGTTGAAAACAACAAAGTTTGAACAAAAGATGTTTGACGTTGAAGAAGTTGAAAACAAAGTCAAAGGTTTCCTAACTAATGGCAGCATAAAAATTTCCAAAATATTTATGTAGTTTTCTGCGTCGCCCATCGATTGGTCAGCATACCCCAGAGCCGTAAACTGATTCACCCCCAAACATTCATAGTGCCCGCTGTTGGTAGTTCGCAAAGTGTATTCGAATCTTGTGTTTCTAGGACGACAGACGTACGTACCATTTGTACTCGTATATGAGTGGAACAGTTTATCATTTGGGAATATTACACAATTTCAGAAATCGTTCATTTAAAACTCGATTTTCAAACCCGATTCTGTTTATCAGACGGAATGGCTGTGAGCTGCAGCACAGCATTTTAAGTTCGACTGTATTAGATTTTATATAATTTTCTTAGAGATCTTGGCAACATTGTTAGTTCACAGAGTTTCACTGCGGTTGTAAAAGAATTATGACAAATAAATTGGACCAAGGCATGATTCTCATCCTCATTAGAAACTTTTCCTGTACCAGGCCTCTGTAGTCTTTCTTTTCAAACTATTTTTAATATAAAATATACAAATTCTGTTCACATTTAATTCAGCAGTCACTTCGTTTAAGGCCAATAAAATTCTTCTCTAATTTGGCTGTAGCCCTCGATTTTTATGCTACGGTAAGATCTCTCAACATATTTGAAAGTTTTATGAGACTTATGTACATATATGTATATTGAAAACACAGTATACATATATATTATATTGAAAACACTGGTGAATATATACTTTTTATTATTAATATGTTATTTGCTGCGATATGGTTCAAAACAAGTTTTACAGAATGCTTCATCACTTACTTTGCATATAAGAAAACGTTCAAAACATTTTCAAATTTTTTAGCGCTGAACGGCATGCACTGACATGTTCCTTTTATTGTAAGATCTATTCATTCCATTGTTACCTACGGTTGCCAGTTTTTTGTACTCCTGGACGTTTTCTGCCACAAAAATTGCAAATAAGGTCATTGGCCAGCCTAGTCCTGAATTCTAAGTGGCTCATAGGTTAATTACTTTTTGGTTTTTTATTTTATTTATATAAAAGATATCTGTTGATTATAGCCGCATTCAATAGATAAAGAAAAATAAACACTACACTAAGATCACATAAACTATGGACTAAAATAAGATTACTGATCGGGACAAATGTATTTCAGTTTAAGATTCATGTTTTTATAGATTTCTTTTTATATATTTCTAAGAGAAGGCAGCTCCGGTAAACATATTAACCGTAGAAGCTTTCTAATACTGAACAGAGAAATAAGCCCAAGAATATTAATGTTTGGATTGGAACTGGCCTTTAATAGTGAATGGTAGCTCACCAGAATCACTCTAGTGAGCTCACTGAAAAGATTGAATTGCCCCGCTCAGTTTTAATAGGGTATAAGGTTTCATAGGGTTTCATCAGTTTAATAGGGTTTCATATCCATGTAATCAAGTGAGTGTAATACAGTAGAATGGACACAAAAACCATCTTTCGGGTATATGTTCGAGGTGTGGCTATTAAATAACCGAACTGCTATCATAACACTTTGTATTCGTTATCAATTACAGTAGCAACTTTTTCGCCATCAATGTACTCCCCTTGGCGATCTCTACACCGCTCCATACGACTTTTTCATTGTTGAAAGCGGTCCTGAAAGAATCTCTGTCGCTTTTGCTTTAACCGCTTCCCCATTTTCGAATTTTGTTCCCTTCAGCGCCGATTTAACCTTAGGAAATAAAAAAGTCACAGGGGGCAAGGTAGGGTGAGTATGGTGGATGTTCCAACACAGTAATTCCGTATGTTGCAAAAAACGCCTTCACAGACAAAGCAGAATGAGCCGGTGCATTGTCGTGGTGAATCTTCCATGATTTGGTCTTCCACAAATCGGGTCTTCGTCTTCTCACACGCTCACAAAGGCCCGTCAGAACTTCGATGTAATAATGTTGATTGATCGTCTGAACCTTAGGGAATCCAGTGAACGTAAACAATGCCTCGAATGTCAAAAAAGACGATCATCGCTTTGAATTTGGATTTGCTCATTTTGACTTTTTTTTTTGCCTTGACGAGTTCGGGCTCTTCCAATGCATGGATTAGCGCTTTGTTTCGGAGTCTTAAAAAAAACAATTCATCACAAGTAATCACGTTTAACAAGCCTGGATCAGTGTCAATGTTGTTTAGAATGTCAGCGCAAATGTTCATTCTTGATTCCTTTTGCTCGGGAGTAAGGAGTTTTGGCACCATTTTTGCGCAAACTTTGCGCATGTTGAACGATTCATGCAAAATCTGGCGAACACATTCTTTGTCGATTCCTATTATTTCAGCAAGCCCTCGGATGCTTAGACGACGATCTTCGCGGATTAATTTACCAATTTTTTTTCAATGTTTTCGTCCGTTTTTGACGTGGGGCCGTGACGTTAGGACAGTGGGGCCGAATCCCGAAAAGTTGGCCAAAAGTCGAAAAATCAAGATATTTATCTGAAACTTGGTGTATAGGGGTTTTTGGGGTCACGGATGAATTAAAAAAAACAAAATGGCGGCTATGAAATACTAAAAGGCATATCTATAAATCGTAATTTTTATTGATTTTATGTTTAATTTTGTACACATACGTTTTCAAGGTCGCTGGTTGGTAATCTGAAGCCAAAAAAAAAACAAAAAAAAAACAAAATGGCGGCTACGAAATACTAAAAAGCATATCTATAAACCGTTATTTTTATTTAATTTATGTAAAACGTGGAATTTATAAGTTTTCGGGGTCGCAAATAACAAATCTGGAAACAAAATGAATGGCAGATGTAAAATGACGAATACAAAATTTCTAAAATCCACAATTTTGTTATCCATCTGTTACTCGTGCGAAGGTCCTTTTTGTACTGGCTTATACCTGCCATGTATACTTAATTAGCCCTTATAAATGGCCGTTATACATTCTTTGAACATTACTCTATACATCAATGTACTTCAAATCCCATAAATTAAAACTTCATTTGTCAACTTTTTGGCCAACTTTTCGAGAATCTGTGGGCCGTCCGGAGCGCGGATCGTCTTCGGTCCTTTCACGTCTGTTTTTAAACCGTTTAAACAATTCAAAAACTTGTGTGCGGGATAAACATTCATTCCCGTACACTTCTTTTAACATTGCATAAGCTTCTGTAAATGTTTTCCCCAGTTTAACAAGAAACTTGAGATTAACCCGTTGCTCCATCTGAACACTTAACATTTTTTTCGACGCGTCACTGGTGCGTAGACTAATTCAAATGACTGCTACAGTTAAACTGAGCGACTCACTGGCTTGTCCAGCGAACAAAGGATGGGGAAAGTATCACCAGACACAGTTCTTTTCAAACGTGTTGCGACATGCTCGCAACGCGCTGGTAGCAGGATCAGTTTGGTTATTTAACCCTCTTAACGTACACTAGTATCCAGCAACCATATACCGTACACGGGTGCGAATTGGGATTTTGCGTTTTTAACAATCGATTTGGAGATGAAGAAAGCTTTCTAAATATCGACAAATATATGATTTTTTAGGGTAAAATTTCCCGTACAATACAGTGCAACCATTTAATTTTATAAACAACAACATTTTGTTATAAAAAAAATTATTTTGCAAAAATTGTTATTGTTAAATAAAAAAAACAAACAAAAATCGTATTTTTTTAAATTTTTTTATTAAACTGAACAAAACCAATGCGATTCGTTATTTAAATATCCCCTTTTTTTGAGAAAAAAATATACAAATTTGATTTAATTATTTTAAGTATTTTTCCCGCGCTTCCGAAGTTACTATATTTTTTGAAAGGGGAATTTAGGTGCATATTGGCTTTTTGGAGTGGAGATATGATAATGAAAGTAACAAATAACAATAAAATACAGTGAAATAATTTATTTACATAATAAACATGATTTTACATAATACAAAAAAAAATTCAAAAATCATCACATCTTCTGCGCATACAATTTGTATATTTCATGCGTGTTCGGCCTGATGCATCGCTGTTGCAAAAGTTACATTTTGCCCTTGTATCCTCTCTGATAACCGACAATACTTGTGGTGCATTCAAAGTTAAAAATTAAAAAAAAAATGTTTTTTTTATTTGTAACAATCTACACTCACTAACCGTGCACGGGTGCTAATTCGCACAAACTCGAACTTTATAATTTGCTGCTTCGGCTGCTACCTTTAAAATGAGAGCGTACTCAACGACAATAGACACTAGAGGGGTCACACATATTTGTCGTGGTGGGGATTGACCTTGGGAAAGTAACTGCGTGAAATGTCAGCAACTTGAAATTTTTGGCGGTGCGAATTCGCACCCGTGTACGTTAAGAGGGTTAATAGCCACACCACATACATTAGGATATCATAGCATACCAGCTCAAGCTTACTATGTTTTAAATATCGTAAACTGAAGCGTATATATCATATCAGAAGTTAAGAGTAACTAGGTCGTAGGTTAAGATCTGAAGGTGTATTTGTTCCTGTTTCGGTATGCAAGTTGTCAACCTCACTGTCATCTCACTGTTCTTATTACCTCATCTGAGAGTACTCACAATCAGATGAGGTAGTTCCTTAAGACTCATTAACTGATCAAAGCAATATATAAGTACGTGAATAATCTGGTACTATTATGTAACATCGAATAAAGGTGTAAAGAAGGATCGTATGAAAATAAATATTTATCATCATCCAATAAAATACATATCTTTAAAGGCAAAACCAAATAAATTTACGTAAACGTTGAACAGCGGCATTCAGCTTCGGCTTTCATTAAAGTGGGCCGGCGTATTTTAGCCTCGTTGTGCTCGAGGATAAACCGAAGTGAGGCTTTTGTTTATTGGCGTTTATCTGTAGACAGTTTACTTTAAAGGAGCTTTCATCGGGACCAGCGAGAAACCAAATAAATCTCTAACCATAACTCCTAAATAAGTGAATTAATTAAGTGGGGTTTATGTACATAAGGACAAGGAAAGCGCTGGTGCAAAAGAGAATCCTCCTTTTTTCTTTTTTTCATAAATTTATTCAGGGTGGCCTAATCTAATGGTTAGTATATCATGCGTCACACTAAATCCGAATCTTGTTTGGTACTTTAGTTAGGGTTAAACGTACCTGGTTGTGGATTTGTCAAATCTGATATATGATATATTCCTGTAATAGAGCTGCAAAGCTGTCGAATTATTCTTTGCCATTGTCAATCTACTGATAATTTAAAAAATACAATATCAGTTGTTTTGTAAGTATGAAATTTCAACTAGTGAAATACAACAGTATCAATCTCAAATGGGTCAGAGGACACCAAAGCCACAAAGGAAACAAAAGAGTGGACTTTCTCGCAAAGAAAGGGACTGAAGTTCCACTGATAGGGCCGGAATCCACCTGTGGTATATCCTATCGGAGAGCCAGGAGGGTGATAAAGGACATAAGAGAAAAACATATTTCTCACTGGGCGGAAGTTCTCGGGTAAGACAACTGCGGATGTTCATTGACAAACCATCCTGGGATAAGACAAAATATCTTATTAAATTGGGTAGAAACCAGCTGAGATGGACAGTGGGACTGTTCACAAAGCATTGCCCACTCATATGAGATCTTACCACAATTGTGATCACCATAATTGTGACAAAAATGATCCCGATTGTAGGATGTGTGGAGAGGAGGAAGAAACCCCCTTCCACATATTATGCGAATGCCCAACACTGGCAGCTGTTAGGCATTCGCATTATAATCTTTAGGACTACACGCACGTTAGGCTTTGGGATTACAACAATAGAACCAAAAGAAGTAACAGGCGCTCCACTAGAAACTGTCCTTAATTTTTGTAAGGAAACAGGATTAATGGAATGACTAGCCTGTGGGGGGCACAATAAGCATCGGCTTAAGTGCACAGGGCTCAACCTACCCCATAAGTAATTGTAATTGTAAGTATGAAAGTTGCGCGTTCTTGGTGGTTAATTCCAGATTCCTCGACCACCAATATATTAAATCCTTAACTGACGATTCATCCTGCTGGCAAACTATCTCAGTATCATCGAGTAATAGTTCTACTCGCTAAGTACACTCGCGAATCATATCCACTTCCCATCTCGTACCCGCCAGCAGGACACAGACGTTTTGTGATTCATCACCAGTCAGTGGTGATGAATCACAAAACGTCTGTATCATATGCACTAGTCGCATATGGTCTCTAGCAGTCTGTCTGTCGTGTGAATGAAAACAAAGAAAAATTGCATGTTATGAGAGATAAGCAAATGAACAACTTTTGCTATCGTTTTAACTGCTGACCCAAGGTTTTGGTCGTTCTGACAAACTTGGTATATCAAGAGAAGATCGAAAAATTAGGGTAACCTATGTTCAGAGAAGGTTTAGGAGGGTGAATTTGGAAATAAAAATTTACGCATAAAAAACTATAATTTGCAAAATATTTTGGAAACTATAGAATATGTGAATTTAAATCAAAGAATGTAAGCTTATGATAATGTTACGTCCCGTTACAAAAAATTATTTGTTTAAAAAATAATCCCTTATTAAACACTTTAAAATTATTTATACAAACTCTTCTGCGTACTTGATCCTAATAAAACTTATGTGTGGTAAGTAGGTATATATAAAAATTTCATTTTCGAGCTTTCAGAAATTGCAACCGTAGAGAGGGGAAATGCTGTAAAATATAACTTACAGCATTGTCGGCACTTTTGAACTCCATTTGCATAAGTCCTCGTGTAAACTTTGGTATTATGTATGCAACAGAAGCGAACACTTCTATTATTTCATTTGATAATAGTATTACGTCTACAAGTAGGTAGGGGAGCGGCGTGTATTGCCGTATATGCGGGTAATCCCGTACATATCAGATCTTCGATAGTGACATCTATATGAGGAAAGTTAAAGTATAAAGCAGTGCTTATTTGGTTACTTAATAGACTTCTGTAGAAATTGGGAATCTAGCTATTAACAGAAAGGTATCACCGTCAGTCAAATTTTTGCTTATGGCATCTTGTTTGCATCAAGTTTATTGTAATATTCTACTGGCAAACTGGTTCTTTAGGAGTGCCAGAGAGGATAATTTTGTATTACATGAGCTATATATTGTATATGTATTAAATAAGTATAAAGAAGGGTATTAAAGTTGTTTAAAATTACTGAGATAGTTTCAGTTAGGAAAAAATGGAGTTTTTTTATATTTACATTTATTTACATTATTTTTATATTTAATTCTGTTCCAAAGAAACAGAATTGAATTACAAGATATATATGTAAAGATATGAAAAAATGCGATTTGCCCCCCATAAAATTGTCAATTTAAGGTCGCTGATTTTCAACTTCAATTTTTTTTAATCTTACGTAGACTCTGTTCTGAACTGAGCTGAACTTGAAAGTTTTCATTTCTTCTTCAACGTCATCATCTTCGAAAATCGATATTGTTCTGTTTCCGAAACTTTTTTTTAGTACACATGATTGTGGAAATTAATGGATCCAATGTGAGTAGTAAACTGTGAAACAAATTTTCGCCGCCATTCTTAGTTTATCGCAATTAGTCTCTGCAACGAACTGTTCCAGAAAAAAATTAAGAACTTTTTCGGCTGCATATTGCTGCATTCACATTTGGTAAAAACAAAAACTATACACCTCATTCTTAATATTTGCGTAAAAATTAACGTGAATACATGCATAATACATGCATACATAAGTATTTCTTAAAAAAAAAAAATTAATTTACACAAATCATCTAGAAATAAATATTTCAGAAAAACATATCTTTTGAACCTGGAGTGGGTACTGGAACCTTCGGCGTAGAAACAAAAAACTGGACGTTTTCCACGAAACACCGAACTACACTTTTCTCGACGCGCGTTTCGCCAACCAAGTTAGTTGCACTATTTATACTAAATTTATTACCACGGTTTCATTCACTGAACCGTAACTGTCTTTGTTTATCAGAGCAAACAGTGGACTGGTGGGTATCGGACCACTGTCCTTATTCATACTACTGTTAGACTTAATGATTTCTAAACTTTCAAAAGCATCCAACTGTCTACTGTTTGTTACATTTCTAATTAATTTTAAATTATTTATGTCTATCCTATGGTTGTTGTCAAAAGCGTGTTGGGCAACACAAGATTTTTCAGTTCTGCTATATTTCAAATGAGTCATGTGTTCTTTAAATAAATTCTAGTCAAAATAATCTTTTTGTTTGCCCAATATACTTTTGATCACAATCTTTACAACTAATTTCGTATATTCCTGACTTTTCGTTATTGTCGATTTTGTCTTTGGGGTTACCCAAAAACGTCTGTAGTTTATTTTTAGAATTATAAACCAAATTGATATTAATATTTTTAAAAATTTTATCTAGTCCGAGGGTGAATTCAGGTTCATATGGTAACGAAGCAAATTTCGAATTGTCAGTATCTCTATGAAAAGTCGTGGAATTGTGCAGGGTTCTCTTAAATTTATGCTTATTAACTTATCTCTTAAATGGACTGAGTAACCGTTATTCTTAGCTATATTCTTAATTAATTGTTTCTCATGTTCAAACCTCTCTTTACTGAGGGGGAAATTTAACAAACGGTGAATTAGAAAATTAAGAACTTGCCATTTTATGTTGAAAAGGGTGGTGTGAATCGTTGGGAATATATCTAAGAGTCGCGGTTTATTTCCTATATACATCAAACTCTAACTTATTTTCACTATTTCTAATAACTAATACATCTAAAAATGGTAGCTGTTCATTGTGTTACATTTCATATGTAAATTTTATGGTAGGGAAACGGTTATTTAATTTGGCAACAAAATTATCTAAACTAATTGCTGTTGTATTAAATACCGCGAAGATATCGTCAACATACCTGAACCAAACTCTAGGGAAATACTCGAATTTTTCTTTTATATCTTTTGAATATTATATTTTTATATGTTATGTGGATACAGTTATCACAACTTGAATCTCATATTAAGCTTTTAAACGTTAGATAGGAAATGAAAAAATCTTGCCCTATTTTGACGTTATGCTCAACCTAACAGTTTCCATCGCCTGCCTTGCTTTAAAACAATCAATTTCAAGAGTAAAAATGTAGGTTCCAGCTCCTTTGGACATTTATATTGACATTAAGAATGGTAGAAAAGATCTATATATATTTCATTTTTCGACTTTTGCACTCCTAGATTAGCATTTTGTCCCACTGTGCGTCGTCGTCAAAGCAAAATTCGTGTATTCCGGAACCCAAGTGTGCGCCATTACCCGCCATTTTACGCGATTACACTCCAATGTACGACATTACACCTCTATGTTACTACATTATAGGTATGTCTTACATTATATGAATCCCTTTTTGTTATGTTTCAGATGCCTTGTAATAAAAAACGGATAACACAGAAATGTTAAGACATGAAGTGAAAGCTGTTGAAAACGGAAGCAAGCAGAGAGATGCCGAACGTCGTTTTAACGTACCGTTAAGTACCTTACGTGAAAGAATAAAAAAGTCGGTACTATCCAGCTAGAATGGGAATACGAACAGTTTTTACAGCAGAGCAGGAGAATGAAATTTGTGAAAAATTACTGCATTTAGCAAAAATGTTTTGGGCTTGACTCCCCATCCAAACTCGACAAGCCCTTTTTGAGTGTGCTGAAAAAAATTCCTTACCCAACAAATTTAATAAACCGAATAGTATGGCGGGTAAGGACTGGATGTCTGCATTTCTTAAAAAACACTAAATGGGTTTGAAGCATTAGGATGATTTATCCGCGAAGATGATTTTTATTCTTCAAATACTGAAAATATTAGTTCATCGGTAGGGTGCACATCGCAAGGGAATGCTTTAATATCTAGATAGTCTCCTCAATCAGACTATTCAGAGTCTCGACCAAGTTGCTCAACGAATAAATCAATTGGCTCACCGTCTCACCGGAACCAGTCGGGTTGCCGATCATCTTGAATATTCAATTGAAACATATTTTCAAGAAATATCTCGCAACGAAAGCTTTTCTTAAAAAGTACCCTAAGCATAATCGCAAAAAGCAGATATCTGAAGTTCTCACATCCACTCCTTTAAAGGAGCAACTGGAAATGATTGAAATGCAAAGAAGAGAAAGTGAAAGAAAATAAATCGAGGCAGCAGCTAAAAACAAAAAGGGAAAGTCTAAACTAACGAAGGCTATTAAAACAGTAAAGAGCAAAATAGTAGATAGAAACCTCTAGTAGAAAATAAAAATAGTAATGAAGAAAGAATAGTTTTGGAAGGGGTCAAAAAACGGTGATGGGACTCAAAAGTTATTCCTTCAAAAGGATTTGAAGGAGATGGACGACTCGGGGGTGTGCCGAAAAGGGTTCGAGCTTCCTCAGAAATGCTTACTAAATCACCCCACGCGTCAAGACCTGCTTAGAACCACTCAGCGCGGCAAATTGTCGATGTATTGGGTGGGGTGGAGGTGGAATTTCACTTTTTGTGCTCAGTCGGCCGTCCGCAGTGGGTTTCGTTAACTTCGAGAGCTTTCAAGTAATGCCATGACATGAATTCGAGGCAAAATGATATCCCACGCAGCCTCCTACAGGGGTGGAACCAGAGGGGGTGGGTGGGAGATCGGTGTAGGTGTGGCCTGGAGAGGTGCTTAAGTTTTCATCAAAGTGAATTGTAGCACCATACACCAATTTATTTGGCTACATTAGGATAAATGAATTCGCCCAACGAAGTCAAACCACGCAAAACCCAGCGTAAATGCGAAGGGGTGGCTTACGTGGTCTGTAAATTGGTTGAAGAGATGGGACAATGACCAAATGCACAAAACTTATTGAGGACATCTTAATGTGTGCCGATATGGAGTTTTTACCCGGATGCGTCCTTCTTAGTATGTAAGACTCTGAATTACTGTCAAAATCTTGTGTGGACGGCGAACCATTTAAGTCACAGCGAAGCGACTTTGGGGTATTAAAACCAACCCTATAGGCTATCGAAATTTAAAAACCGTAAGTCTTTAACTCGAATGGAACGCAAATAGCTGTGATCCAAAAAGTGTTACGCTAATTTTGACGAGCAGTTTATTTGCGACTACTGCCAAGGAACAATAGCTACTTAATAAAATACTAATAGAAATCCTTTGTTTCATTTTCGTATGCCAATATATTTTTTAGTTATTATAATCAAAATGTTGTTTTTGGTACATGCAGTTTTCATGTACGGTAATTCCCACAAAGAAGGGTAATGCCGTTTTTGAAATATATTATCTTAACTCTTTTGTGAATTATCGATTTGCATTCTTAAAGTTAGCTTTACACCAAATATTTTAAAACTAATTTTAATGTTTATATGTACATCAATACCCACCGCTCCCTAATGTAGGTATTATGTAATAGCAGAATTATCTACATATATATTACTGTGTTGTTTTACGGAATATAATACTCCTAGTAGGTAACATCCTTTGTTCTACAGACGTCTGTTTTTGCGATAATTTGTTGCAGGTATTAATGAACCTGCTATTTCATTAGAAGAATTGGCCACGGGAAACTATTTACACATGTACACTTTATTTATAGTTAAATTAAATTTAACAGAAGATTTTTCTTTTACGACTACATTTACAACCTTTTTATGATTATTGGTACCCTCTTATCTCCTTCATTCACCTATAAAACTGTCACGTATTCATTTGTTCTCTAGATTTATATAGGTATTTTTTTAAAGAAAGATGGGTGCGATAAACTTATTTATATACATATGTAACAGAAAAGTATCAGGTAATTTTATTACTCCGCGTCCATGCAATGTTATGTATGTACGGAATTTGAAAAGTTTTTGTCCTAACCAAGTATCTATTTCTTTTCTCTTTAACTTTGAAGCCAAGTATTTCGATCCAGTTTCAAGGAGTTAGAAATATCTCACTAAATCCGCGGCAATAGCTTAGTGGGTAAAGCGCCAGCTGAAAGGTGGCAATTACTCCAAGACCTATTATCTGCACAGGTTCGAATCCCGCCTGTGACAATTGGTACCTGTCACAGGGTTTGGTTGTGTATCATGTATACAGTACGCGTCACCCTAATGCGTACATAGCAGAATGAAGGGGAATTGATAAGTTAACTTTTTTGTTTAGTAGACCTCATCACCGCCTTAACATGAGATAATAAACAATCGCAATCCGATAGCTAGCGCAGGCTAGCGCATGGCAAGCATCAGGTTTTTCGATGGAGCTGTTTGGATTGAAATTTGAAATAGCATTTTTACCATACGAGTCGGAACACCTGCGATTTTTAGAAGCAGGGCCGGCTCGGAATCGTTTCATACAATCGAAATACATATCATTTCATAGAACCTCGAAATATACAGAGCACTTTTAAACAGATAAGGCCCTAGCATGTATTGTGGGTCGTGGTGCGCGGTGAATGAATTTTGAGCGAAGAAATCCATAAGATTCAACACTTGAAATGAACTATTGTATGACGTCATATGTCACACAAGGATACGTCATACCACCGGGACATTTACTAGTACGTTTATTCGAATATTCACTCTTTTATTATGATGTATCTTCCAGTGGCGGTCGGTAGAATTTGACATGCTCGTATTTTCGTATGGGGGCATGGAACCCACGCCATAATTTAGGGCGTAGTTACTAGACCTAAGTAGAAGGCTATAATGGGAAAAATCTTCAGGGAAAACTTTCGCCTGTGAGATTTTAAAATAGTTATATATTTACGCAAAGAATTTGGCAAAAATCACACAAGTATAAAAAAAATTGAATTTACTCATGGTGATTATGAAAAAAAATATTTCGCAAATATTTTGCAAAACATTTCCAAGATCTGGAAACCAGATACCGGACACAACAAAATTTCATGAGTTTTCCTTGAACATTTTTTGCCATTATAGCCTTCTACTTAGGTCTAATAACCACCCCCTAAAATATGGTGTGGATCCCATGTCTCCTTACGGAAATACGAGTATATCAAATTCCACCGACACCGCGACTGGTATTTTCTGTGAACTATGTGAACTTTGTGAACTGTGGTTAATGAACTATGTGAACTTTGTGAACTGTGTTTCTGTGAACTGTGAATAATAGTCCTGAGCGCGACTCTGCTTCGACTCGCCGGAAGTTTGAATGTTCGTAGTTTCTGTCTGGTTTCGCTGTTGTTTTAAAATTGTTTCACAGCTCAGATGTTTAAAGTAATATTCGCTGTTTAAAATTGTTTCACAATAGTTAAGTTGAAAAAGATAACAGTAAATTTTATTATACGCAACACAGTCTGAAAATAAAATTGACTTATATTGATTGATCGTACATCAATGCATTTTTGTAAATATAGGGTTTTTATAAAGACCTATTAGTAAAGACAGAGTTGCAGTTAGATCTGGCAAAGATTTCTAGAAGAGAGCTGGGTTGTACGTAACTAAATTCGCCTTACTTTGTCATAAAAATTTAATATGCATTTAATATCCACCTATGTACGCAGTAGGGTAATTCTTACTGTATGTCTTTTCCATGTCTACTCTCCCTATGAAACAATCGTTATGACTCCTAGAGAGAAAATGTATGGACATTCTCTATGTGGTGTGATTTTTATTTTTATTTTATTTTTTATACCATTCAATCTTTTAGAAGCATTACGATAGAGGGCAGATTTGTTACACAGGGTTAGAACAGTACATGAGGAACGAGTGAAGAACATGAACATGAATAACGTGTGATTAAAGATTTTGGAGGAGAATTGGAACCTTCGTCGTAGAAACTAGTTTAGTTGTAAGCATCTCCTGATAATACCAACATGGTTGGCGAAACGCGCGCGTTGAATGAAAAATATTGTTTCGGTGTTAAGTGGAAAAGTGTTCAAGAGTAATATTATGATTAAAGAGATGTACCAGTGCTTTATCGTACCAAATGTGAAACGCACAAGAACTGGGCATCATTAAAAGGTTTTCTGCAGTAGAGTCCTAATTCAATATGGAAACATATAAACTGTGGACTAAAAATATTTTGTTAAATTTAAAACGATTTCTGCTTGTCGTTTTATGCAAGATACTCACATTTTATTGTTCCTTAAGTCAGATTATATGTATGTCATGCTCAATATATTCTTTTAGATGAGGTAACTGACTACAAGCTGTGAAAATTGTAGGTCCTATCTGGACATTTATTTTTTTCAGAATTCTATAAAATGAAAGGTGAATCACCTGAACATAAAAGTCATTTCTTATTATTTGAGGCAGTACTCTCTTTTAATTAATTAATGAGTAATTATATTCTCTTCTAATAATTTGTTTTGGAAATGTTAGACTTTTTTGACAAATTTTCTAAATTTTAGAATATGAAATTAAAAAAATATGTTATGGAATAAGATTATGTGCATCACAAACATGTCAATCTTCACTTCACTAGAGGTAATCACCATAAACTTGATGATGAATGAAAAGTTTATTTTCTAACATTTTCTTGCGTACGGGATATTCTAATACTTCAAGTAACAACTTATATATCAAAGTAAAACAAAGAGTCAACGTGTTGTGTACTGATTAAATTTATTTGGTCATCCAAGGGATTGGAAAATACGTATAGGCAAAGAAAACGTTTATTAACCTCGTTTGTCGCCTTAATCGATTAAACTCAAAACCTAATCAGCTCCAGATCTCGTTACGATACATAAATGCACTAAATTTCATCTTGGTATATCAAATCATTCTCAGGTTATCGTGCCCAAATAAAAAATATGTATGGACAGACATACGAATATCTGTTTAGATCAAGCTTAATTTATATATATTCCTAGAACTAATGAAAAAATCGAGTTCGGTTTTGATCTCTTGTTCGGCATTAACAAATAATAATCACACGGGGAAAGGTCATGTCAATGTGGTATATAACATCCAATCCCAATCCAAATCCTTTAAATTTGTTGGAGACTCTTTAAAGAAATATGTCGTCACGTGTTTTCATAGAACATAGAAAAGGACACCCAGGGGAGCACGATAGGCGTCTTTCGGTTAATTTTTATTGGACTGCATTGATTTCGGCATACAGAACTAATCATTCGCGTTTTGATTTCTTCGGTCAATTCGTATGGTATTATCAACTTATCCGTTTTTTTAAATAAAATTCATGGCATTCAAACGTTTTTCTTATACGGTTAATCCATCACAGTTTAATGCGTCGTCAAAACTGCGTCTTCAGAATAGTCAGGACTATGACCACGTGGTTGACCTGCTAGACTTTGAGTACCACTTTTAAAACGTCGGGACCAAAATCTAGTGGTATTCGGCGTACGGCTGTCAATTAATTTTGAAGTCGAAGCAAATTTTACTGAATAACTATATTTCTGTACACCATTTCAACAGATTCCAGAATCATCACTGACTATCTCTATTATTGTGGAAGGACATGCTGTCCGTGGATGATGACATGATTTCGGTATGACTTATTTCATTATTTGTTTGTTAAACAATAGTTTGACTCGCTTAGAAACAAAATTGATTTCCAGGTAAGCAAACATCCTTAGGGAGTTTCTATTATAACTGAGTAATGTTTATGTGCTTCGTGTCTTCTCAAACATTATTAATACAATCTGGATTACAGAAATAAACAAAATTTTATTTCGCGGAAGAATTATTAAACGGAGTCAAACTGAGAATTAAAATTTAAGCGTGTTTTCAGGAGAACCAATCTTAAAATAGAACCTTTATTACACATTCAGCAACACGTGAGAATTATTATTAAAATTTAGAACATTGATATTGATTAGATTAATTCTGTGAAATTTCGCGTCGCATCTAAGTTAGTGTTAATATCAGTCTAACTTAAGAGAAAACTAGGTGCCTTCTGACATGTTTCGTGTTTCTTTAGTTACATGTATATATCTATGCAAGTAAACAATGTAAATAAATAGCCCACGGGAAACATATTGACTGTGATCTATGAAAATGAACTGTTGTGTATTTATTCTAACCGCGTTAACAGGCCTGCACTGAACATTAGCTAAAGACTAACAACTATTTCAGTTGAGAGTCAAAACATGTTTGCAAACTATGTGGGGATACTTTTAAAATGTTATTCCTATAATCCATAATCTACTTGCATATCGATAGAAAAGTAGTATGTGTTTTGTAAATATTTTACAAATATGTAATTCTATTAACTTTTCGACATTTTTATAAAACGTTGAGATAACAAAAAGTGTTTTCCAACACACATATATCAGGTGCATCTTCACGCTTATTCTAACATAAACTTGTGACAAATAAATAAAGAAAACTCATTCTCCTATTTAAAATGGATAACACAAATATGATTTCCAAAGAGTTTAGCTCTAAATTCGTTAAGGTTTATACAAAATTGTAGTGTGCTGCTATTTTTAGAAATGACCCTATTATCTTCGCCTTTATCAATAATAAAGAACCATCCAAAAAAACGTCATCAAATCTGACAATGAACGAGAAAGATGGAAATACCGGTTATGTCGAAACTCAAAACGAAACTTTGTTGTGGTTAAACTTTTGACAAGTGGCTGTCACACTTTAGACAAGTGACTTTACACTTTTAACGAGTGGTTGTCACAATAATTGTAAAACAAATAATGCCCCTCACATAATGTGACAGCCTAGTCAATTAAAAAAGATTAGAAATTTAAGAATAGAAATACGTTGTTCTATCATCAAACCTGGCTATGAACGTTCATAGCCAGATTTGCAGCTCTCACGTGAGAGCTGGAAATAGCTGTTATGCCATAGCTCGAATGGTAACTTTGTTGTTGTCAAACTTTTGACAAATGTCACAATTGTGAAATAAATAATGGCTGTCATATAATGTAACAGCCTTGGCAATTAAATAAGGTTATACATTTAAGATAATTATTAAGATTAAGATTAAGAACAGAAATACGTCAATTTTTGCTCGGCCAACTTTTATCACGTTTTTTTTAAAGGCTGGTTATTTTCAACAATTGTTGAATGGTTTTGACATTCATCTTACCAAATACAAAACGTATAGAAAATACTACTGAAGGTATATGTGTAAAAATATTAAATAGTTAATTTAAAAAAACAGAAAAGTAATTCATACTTCAATCTTTAGAAATAATATTGACTAGCATATGGATAGATTCTTTGTTTTTAAAAGACATTGATTGGTGCATAAATACGCAGGTACAAAAAAAGAGCAGGAAACATTGGTAATAAAAGTTAGTAATTAAATATTTTTAATGAAAGTCAAATTAGTAGAAAAAGGCACATGGAAGTCTTCAAATTTTTAAAAAAACATATAAAAAAATAAGGTTTTCTCACAAACACAGTTCGGTTACAAATAGTACAGTGTAGTTTTTGTACATAAATATCAATTATTATTATCATAAATGTCTGCGAATAACATTGTATTCAACAGTATCTGTAACCCTCTTGGTAGGATTACGCTTTCTAGGTGATTTTAAAAATTCATTATTTTTTACTTTTTGTGAAATATAATTAACCTTAGAAACATTCAAGTTTATTTCTGCTGCTACACGCTAAAACAATACATTGGATTGTAGTTTTGATTAATATTTTAATCTTATATCTAAATTACCTTTCTAACAGCTATTAAGGGTAGCAATATATCATTATTTTCTCATTATTTTTCAAAATAGCGCATCAGAGCTGCTACCAAGTCTTAGCAGCAGCTGTTTAACTGTTTTGGTATTTTGCAAACGGATGTCTGAAAACTATAACACTTTGACTCTTCTGAAAATAACTTTGATAGTTCTGATAAAAATTTGAAGCTCAAAAAGGCACAAATTACTGATAAAGCCAACGTAAGGTTCAAATAATTTAAAACCGTCAGCAAATGTCAAATAATAACGTGTTCTGAGTTTTCTGGGTTTCCTCAGAACTGTAAAGCAAATGCGTTACCGAAATAATCTTATGTCGCTCCCAGTGCGCCATGGCAAATAATAATAATAGTCACTCCTTCCCGCACAGATCCCTGAGAGGGAATAGAGGGTAAGGGGTTACTCTTCGGAGTAATTATAGTGGGATATTATTATTTTTTTCGCGACTTAGTCCCTTCTGACGGGCTTCCCTTCTCTGATGGTTCTCATCCCGCCGATTAGGAGAGGGGATTCATCCTCAAACCTTTCTTAATTATAGCACGTGTTTCGATTATTATAAGCAGCTAATCATGTTCTTGGCGAATCTGGTCGTCATCACGCCCTTCATATTACTAGGGCGTACGTCTCCACCTTCTCCAGTTTCCATAGGCTTAGCTGATTGATAGATTTTCGTATTTCGCGATCTTCTTAGTTTCTGAATGTTGTGAGTAAGTGGCACTGCGATGTCTATGATGATCCCTCTTGTTGTTCCTTGTTGATCAGTACAATGTTGGTGGTTGGAGTCCACGTTGATCGGGATGATTAGCTATCCCAGTACATCACTGCTACTTCGATTCCAGCACAGCTTCTGGGGTGTATTTGTAGTATGGCGGAGCCGTCGCTAACGGCCTACTTAAGTGCCAGTTGTTGGTGCACCATCTTCGCAGTTGGTTGTGCCTGCCGAGATATGCTGACTCTGCTAGCGCGGGACACCCTCATATTACGTCTCTATAGTTTCGCCTACAGATCCACATTTCCTACATATGTCTTCGACGTGTCTCTAGGATATGCTTTGGTAATTTCTTGTTTTTATAACCCTGTCCTGAATGGCAGTAAGAAGCCTTCGGTTTCGGGGTACGATAGCCGTCGTAAGCCTTTTAACGAATTTTCTTTGTCGATGTGGTCTGGCTAGCATTTTCGGAAAACGGCCCTGCAAAGCATGTTCCATCCACTGGGTCCGGAGCTCCTCTTCTGTTGGTACGTACCAATAAGTTCACATCCCAGGCCAAAGGCGGTATCCAGCGTCCTCTCTCTATTGCTGTTATTAGCGGGTCCCTGTTCGTTAGCGCTTTCTTCTTAAGGAAGCTTCTTGGTTAAGGCACTGATTCTTGATGTTCAATAGACCTCTCCCACCTCGTCTTAGAGGAGTAGAGTCGAATTACTGAAGAGTTCGTATGCAATTGTCTGAATTTAGTTAGAAGCCGCCTGTAAGTCGGTGAGCTATCGAGATCAGTAACAGACCACTTAACGATTCCGAAAGAGTATGTAGCTGGACAGCACGTTGATGGCTTTGATAAGATTGCCTCCATAAAAGGTATTCGCAACTTTGTCACCGGCTCTTGTATTTCTCTTGAATTCCTTCTTCAGTTGTGTGTGGTTGATCCTGCCATCTTGACACACCCCAAGTAACGGTATTGCTCTTCGGTGGTAGTTGATGAATGTCGCATACACCCTGATTGTTATGAGGTGCTCCCTTCACAATACCAGTTGGCACTTATCTGGCCAGGTTTTGATGTCGTTAAGGTCTAGTAGTTCCAATGAGGGCCTGGAGATTTGCCTTGGACCCACTGAATAGTTTTAGATCGTCATTGAGCAGGTAGTGAGTTTGCTCGTCCACGTTATCTTGTACCAGCTGTTGTCTTATTCAGTAGGGTTGATAATGGGTTGAGTGCCAAACAGAACCAAACCGGCGAGAGTGAATCACCTTGGAAGATTCCCTTCTTGATGTCAACTAGTCTGTGTTCCCTCCAAGACCAAATGTTTGTTTTCCAAGACTGCATAAGATGTTGGAGAAGAGCTCTTATCCGAGGGCAGACTTTGTAAATTTCTAGGACTTTAGTAGCCAGTCGTAGGTACCGAGTCGAACGCCTTGCTGTAGTGATGTAACACATATGCAAGTTTCTTCTTCTTACTTGGGCTTGCTTCAATACCACGCTCGATTGTCAGTTGATGTTTACACCCGCTGCGCCTCTGATGCATCCCTTTTGTTCTTCCTCAAAGATGTTGTTTTCCAAGAGTACGATAGATTTTTTCATTTATGATAGACGTAACGCTTATATTGTGACAGCACATGGGTTGTAGTTCTTCGGTTGGGCAGCTCACCCTTTTTGAAAAGATGAACGTTTGCCTGTCATCAGGAAATCAGGTACGACTGCGATCGTTGATCCGTGAAACACTTTGCCAGAATCGAGATGCGGAGGTCTTGAGCCAGAAATTGTGAATCCCATCAGGCCGTCTTAGTTCTTGGTCCTCTTGATTGCCGCGGTTACGTCCTCTTCTGTAATGATTCCGACAGCATTTGATTGAGATCTTCGTTGTGTGCTTCAATTTCCTCAATCCATGGGCGTTCTGTTGTATGTGTCGGCGTACTATATAGAATTCCAGTATGTTGTGAATCGCGCTGATCGATTTCTGCAGGTTGTTCTTCATCCTGTTTCTCCAAGCTCCTCAAAACTGCTTTTGGTTGTTCTCGAAAGCAGCATTCTGTTGTTTTCTTTTTGTTAGCTTCTTGTATCTACGCAGCCTGGCACCCTTCGCTTTCGCCTTTTGTCTTAGAAGATCTTTGAGGTCCAATAGTTGTTGCCGATGGTCTGCATTATTCAGATCTATCTGCGCCTTTCTAGCTATGGCTTGTGTTTTAGCCATGACCCTTCGAGAGTTGTTTCCGCTAGAAATTCGTTGAGGACATCAGTGTCAGCTCTATGCTCATCGATGTTCTTCTCAAGTCTCTTCCTCCACATTGGGGCATCACTGTTCTTGTTCTTTCGGTTGGGGTTCGGCGTATACACTTGCTGTCCATTCAATTCAAGGATGAGTGCTGAAGCACAATACACCCCAAATGTGCCTTTTGTGGTCATTTGTGCCATCCAAATATTGTTGTAGAATACTGTTGGCACGGATATTATATCACGCGCTTTGTTGGCATTCCTGAGTTTAGGTATTCTTGGGCCTATTTAGTGGATTTATGAGCTCATAGTGGGTCACTAGTTGTAGAAATCGTTCTTGTCGTTCTTCATTTCTTATTATTATTATTATTATTATTATTATTATTATTATTATTATTATTATTATTATTATTATTATTATTAATACAACACGGCAACTTCTGATCTACTACCTCTTTTATTTTGCACAAAGTATAAGTAAGTTATACTATCAAATACAGTACCTATGCCAGTCTTTTCATCCTTATAAAAAATACGAGATTACTTTGGATAAGAACTCAATACTGCCTAATTGAGAATAACGATTTCGAACTTTTTTCTGAGACTTGGTTCATATTACTTCCATTACTTCTTGTTTGCCGAGGTTATACTTAATTTTCCTCTTATTTTAGTTATTTTATATTATTTATATTTAATGAAATTCTTAAAAGAAACGCACGAATGTCGAACAACAGTCCCGTCAATTGTTTATCAACCAACATATTGACGATAGTGCTATGGATTGTTTTCTACTAATGGAATTGATATTCATGCTACTGTACAGACAATTATTTGTTTATGGAATATAAATCGTATAGTTATTGTGAACAAGCAGACCATATTCCCTTCCAGAACCTGTGATTTGCCTGCATTTCCTCAAACGTATTTTGTATTTAAGATCACTTTCTTTCACTCTACGTTACGCCAAGTTCTTTAGAAACTCCTGACTGTCAATTTAATGATCAATCTGTCTCCATAAATGCTCATATATTGATTTTCTTGCGTAGTACAGTGTTGCTAATAGTCTGGGAATTACAACTATTGTACATATATGAACCAAAATATTATACATTTTTCTATTTTGTATGGCTCTAAAAATACTTCAAATTGGTCTAATAATTATTAAGTGTACTGATAACACCGGCACACACATTTTTTTTCTGAACCCGAGGGCTGACATGTCAATTCTTATGTATTTTGCGCTGAATATGAATCCGATGTCCGTTGTGCTCCATCACTCACCAGATTTCCACAATACCCCAATTTTGGGTCAAAATTGCCCAAGAAAATACCAAAGTCTATTTTGTGTACCGTTTACTCCAGATATATCGTTTCCGGAGTATTTTTAATCGCTGAAAAGGATTCCGTAGTCCAAGTTTACTTCTGATCCTTCATTAACCCAAAAAAAGTCCAATTTTGGGCCAAAATCGACCAAAAATATACTAAAGTCTATTTTTTGTACCGTTTACTCCAGATATATCGTTTCCGGAGTATTTTTAACCCAGAAAAGGATTCCGTAGTCCAAATTTACTTTTGACACTTCAGTAACCCAAAAAAAGACCAACTTTGGGTCAAAATGGCCAAAAAAAATTACAAAGTACTTTACCTTTCTATTTCGGTTACTAATGGCTTTTGACTAAACTATTATTGGAAAGTCAGACAAAGAAACTTTACTACTAAAATCCAGAAGCAAAACTCTAACTGAAACTTTCATACACAAGCAAACTCATACTGAAATCTAGACAATCAAACTGTTGCTCAAACAGTAAGTTACAAATAGAAGACAGATACGACAAATTCGCAGCTTGTGTGACTGAAACAAAGTTAAATCTCGGTTTAAATAGCCAGCACAAAATTGTACTTTTGAAAAAAAAGAAAGAGAAAAACCATCTCTTAGACATGACTTTATGAAAACAAATAAAACACAAGAAAAAACATAATCTTCATTACACAGTAATTAAATTAAAGTAATTGTGAAAAAAAAAAGATATTTTGAAAGATGAGAACTCTTATTCATTCGTTGCATAAATTTCCAAAGATTAACAAGTTACTGAATTGAAGAACTTTTAGGTTTTTCAGAAACAAAGAAAAATAAAATTGTATTCCGCAATGGGGGATTTGTAGGAAATTGAATAATGAGGAGTTTTGAACTACGTAATCCTTCATAGCGGTTGAAAATACTCCGGAAATGATATGTCTGAAGTAAATGGTATAAAAAATAGACTTTGGTATTTTTTTTATTCAATTTTGGCTCAAAATTGGAGTTTTTTGGGTTAATGAAGGGTCAGAAGTAAATTTGGACTACGAAATCATTTTCAAAGGTTAAAAATACTCCGGAAACGGTATATCCAGAGTAAACGGTACAAAAATATACTTTGATATTTTCTTGGGCAATTTTGACCCAAAACCGGAGTTTTGTGGAAAACTGGTAGGTGATGGAGCAAAACGGACATACTCGGATTCGTATTCAGCGCATCAAAATACATAAAAATTGACATGTCAGACCTCGGGTTCAGAAAATTTTGTTTTTTTTTTTTGTATGCCAGTGTAATCTATCCTATATACAGGGTGTTTCTAAATTAATTAGCATAAATGATACCAGTGAATCTGGGGGTCAAAGTAATTCGATTTAACTAAACATACCTTAGTTCCATGTTGCGCTCCTGTTGAGATACAGAGCCTTAAAGGTATCCAAGCCAACATAAATTTTTATTAATAAATCTCGAATGCAACATCGTATTAAGTTTATATTTGGTATAAGTGCTTTCGTAGAATCAGTGAGTATTCCAATGTGAATACAAATACATAGGGTTGACAATGTACAATGAGCATGAGCTCCAAATTCACAGTTGTCATCTATGTTACTGTATGTTATTGTCATTTAGAAACACATTGTATACACTTAAAAATTCATCTGATTCATATCTGATAATAATATGTATTTAGAGAAAGCCGAAATAGGACGTGAACATTGAAAAAATCAATAATGAGCCAGAAATGAAATAAATCAACGATATGTTAAAGAAGTTTTAAACCGACTATGTAAAATACCTCATTGGACTGAATTATATAAATACATGCCTCTTGAGAGAAATAATTTTAGAGAAGCACACAAAGCCGCATAAATTACTACTAAAGGTTACATGGATTATTAATGCAATTAGAAGCATGCCTATTCATCGTCGTCCCTTGTTAGTCTTTCCCTTATAGCACAATTCGGTTATGTTTTCAAAATAAACAGGGCTACGATAGTGTTAGCTTTATTTAGCGAAATTATCATTTATTAAGTACGCACCTTTGAACATTAGCTTTAAACATAATCATTACAAGAACTAATACTCATAAAAAGATAGTAATAGTAGGGAAAATTATCCTGATTATCCTACAGTACAGGGTTTTTCCTTATAACTTGCCACTCCTTTAAAAAGTTTATTCATCAAGAGATTTTTAATATGCTAACCAGAAAATGAAAAGACTATCGCAAAATAAAAAAGGATAATTTATATTATTTTTTGAATGGGACATTCTATCTATTTTTAATTTAATTCTATTACATATTTTAAATCAAATGAATTTCCACGTTCCAAAGGTTTACAGCGTGTTCCGAATGAAGAAGCGTAGGATTTAAGAAAACGTAAGAAGCATAGCATAGCATAAATGATGCCAGTAAATAATAGAGGTCAAAATATGTAAGTTCTTATACCCTAGTTCATTGTTGTACCCCTTTTGCGGTACAGAGTCTAAAAAATGTCAGATTCAAAATACATTTTAACTAATAAATAAAGAATCTAAAATCGTATTAACAATTAAAAATATGGTACCTACTGTGTGTCTCAGAATAAGTGAAATAAGAGGTGTAAATGACAAATACTTTTTGAGTTGAAATTGAACCTTTTGGGATCAAGTCCCACTTAATAAAATAAATAATAAATAAATCACACCACAGACATTGGCATTCTCTCTCTAAGTCATTACAACTGTACAGAGGGAGAATACACATGGAAAAGACGTAGGACACACAACCAAACCCTGTGACAGGTGCCAATTGCCACAGGCGGGATTCGAACCCGCGCGGATAATAGGTCTTGGAGCAATAGCCATCTACTCACCTGGCGCTTTACCCACTGAGCTATCGCCGCGGTAATTAAAAAGTAAAATAATTTTTAACATGTCATTTATCAGTACATTTTCGAAAAATCATGTAGGATTTGGCAGGAGCAATTTAATTATTATCTCTGTAGTTAAAATGCATTTTCTAAGCAAAATATCGATAAACGTTTCTATAAATTTTATGTATGAAGTGTACCTTTAATAGGTTTGGAGATATATAGGCAAGTACCAATACATTCAAAAGGCCACTGTGTATTCTGGTGAAGCATGTATGCGAACATGTACATGCATGCATCGTAGTCGATAATGAAACTGGCCACTCATGTAAAATCTAGTCACTTCATGAAGTCGATGCTGTGTTAAGCTCATTTTATAAAATGTGTCAGGAGATTTCCGGCCACCTCATGAAGTGCATTTTATGTTTTACAAGTAAGGGAATTTTACAGTTATAATACTCGAAAGTATAACTATACTTTTATATACAGGGTGTCCCCGGATTGAGTTACCTATAGGTGAAATGGACAAACAAAATTTGATTTTTTCGACAAAAAGTCATTCTTTCATAAAAAGTTTTGCTTATCTTGAAACATCCAGAAAATTTGTTGTTTGTTCAATTTAACATACAGGGTGTTCAAAAATAGAAAAAATTAAATAATAATGAAGAGTAAAGTACCATAAATATTAACACTATGTAAAAACGTTATTAAGAAAAACTGTTTGTAATGAAATTTAACGCTCAAATATGAAAGCATGGCCTACTAGTCAATATTAAGTATTTTGAAGAGATTCTGCAATTTTCATCATTGTTATACGTTTGAAGTATAGCCATTTTCCTCTAAAAAAAATTGTTTACTAAAGGCGCGGACATAATAAGAAATCGTAAACCCCAAAAATATTATTTAAACATTTATTTTGAAGAAACAGCACGTCCAGATAATCATTTAGTCTATCAACACTGTAGTTAATAGGTTGTCTTTACACTATTTCTTCTCAAAGTCCCTAATTAGAATATTTGAAATTCCAGTAAGGCAATTGTTATTGTTTGACAAAGCGCTTGAAATTTCAGTTATTGATTTTTAATTCCAAATAATGCTTACTTTACAACATAAAAATCTTATTAAATGTTATGGTATCAATATTTCTTATCGTCATGCATTTGAATTGTTTCATGAAAAACATCCAGAAGTCGAAATTAGCCGTCAAAGTTTGAAAAAGTTAGTACGAAAATTTGAATTAACTAGTGATGTGAAATGTGGAAAAAAATAAAAAAGTCCATGATGACGATGATGCAGCCACAATTCTAGTTTTAAATTCAGAAGCTGAAATGTAGATGAAAGCAGAAGAAGAAGATGATGAAAGCACTTTTTCTACCAATGGAGTGGTATCGTCGCAGAATTGTCGTTTTTGGGCACAAGAAAATCCGTCTTTTTCAGTTACTTCTAGAAGTCAAAATTTCAAAAAAGTGAATGTTTGGTGTGTAATTATTTCCAATCGAATAATGGGTCCGTATTTTTTAAAGAAAATTTAAATCAAAATTCTGGCCAGAATTAGACGAAGAGAGTTTAGAATATAGAAAAAAGGACGGATGGCCCGCCCACTCAACAATTCAGGTCCGCAGTTGGCTTAACAAACAATTTGGGATGAAGATATGGACCTATTTGTTGGCCAGCAAGGTCCCCTGATTTGTCGCCACTTGACTTTTTCCTTTGGGGATTTTTGAAGGAAATAGTTTATAGACAGCCGATAGAATACAATATTGATTTACTCAAGATTCGGATCATTCCAGCAGTGGCCCAAGTAAATCAAGAAGTGATCCACTCAACATACACATCTTTTAGAACGAGACTGGAGAGGTGTATTGAACTTGGAGGCCTGCATGTAGATTAGTTATGGTGTGTGAATAATAATTTTTCTGTTTTTTTCAAAATAATTGTTGAATTTGTTTATTAAATCATAATTTCTTCAAAATAAATGTTTAAACAATATTTTTGGGGTTTATGATTTCTTATTATGTCGGCGCCTTTAGTAAACATATATTTTTTTAAGAAAATGGCTATACTTCAAACGTATAACAATGATAAAAATTGCGGAATCTTCAAAATACTTAATATTGACTAGTAGGCCATGCTTTCATATTTGAGTAATTAAATTGAATTGCAAATGCAAGTTTTTCTTAATAACTTACATAGCGTTAATATTTAAGGTACTTTACTCTTCAAATACTTGTAAAATCATTCCTAAACATGTGTCTTCTATACTTGTAGTGTTTTACAAAAAAAAAAAAAAAACAAATGGGCATTGATTGTCAAAATTGAAGGCAAAAAGTGAATATAACGAAATATCATTATAACATGTACATATGGGGATGCAGTAAACAACAATATCTTTATGAAAGTTGATCGAGATACAACGTAAAGTAATTTTTAGGTTTTCAAGAAGTGGAATAATTCCGAATAGTGAAATAAATTTTGTTTTATACATAGGTGTCTTACACACCAGGTTTAAGGTGTAAACTTGGAAAAATTAATGCATTAGTCCACTTCAAATGAACTTTGTTTACTGTCCAGCTCAAGGAATTATCGGATAGGTGGTGTAAAATGAGTACGACAGCATCTGCACGTATATATGGCATTATCATTTCATTACCCGAGCTATGATATACACATTCATATACTGAATTTTATTACAATAGTAGTATATACAGGGTGTCCATTTGTTCGATGTAATTCCCTTATGATGTTTGGTGTAACCTACCAAGGTGTATTAAATCAGACAAAAATTAAGCATTGATTTTATGGCACCATGAAAGTGATTTTTTCGGATTCACAAAAATTTTACACACAGTTTTTCACCGTATTTTTAGAAAAACTCTGCCAAGCGAATCTATCGAGGACCTTGCTTTTTGTGGGATTTTCATGTTTTTTTCTAATTTAATCGACCTCGTACTTTAAAGTTACCAAAGCAATTCCGACTTAAAAGTTACCAAGGCAATTCCATCAAAAAAGTGGACACCCTGTATACCATGTAAAACCACAACATATGTCTAAATAATGGCAGTAATCAACAGGGAAGACAAAGCGACGTTAGTTTCGAGGTCATATTAGGTCAAAGACAGACTAGAGACTAGAGTCACTTGTAACCGAAGATCAAGCCAAGCATTTCTAATTAGGGTAGGTTTGACGTGGTGAGGACGCACCGAACATTATTTTCGCTCGACGGTTTCTTTGATTAAGCGCGATGTTACGTGACAAATAAGATGGATGCAGACAGGAATTTAAATTTGTTAGTAATGCAACATTCTTACCGAATGCTACATTGTAAGCAAAAAATATTCACAAGATCGAAAAATAACAATAACTAGCATTTACTCTGTCTATTTTATTACATGCTTTACTTTATAAACGAATTGTAATGGACTTGCGAATGAATATTCTAATAAAATGACTATTCCTCAGATGAAGCGAGTATGGTCCCTCGTCCATCGTCCCTCACCATCAAATCTGGATCCACAATCAAATCCATCACTCACCATCAAATCATAGATCCGGATTTCAATTTTATTAGATATCATCAGTGTGATATACTGACAGATCCTGGCTGACGAAATGGTCATATGGACTAATTTTACAGGGCTGCACAAAAACTACAATGTGCGTTTGTTTATAGCCATAATTTTTTTTTGCTGATTTAGGCAATGTATGGATGCTTTTTATGACAAACAAATCATAAAAACGGTGATTTTTCAGTTTTTTTTTTCTTACGACTTTTGCATCCTTATATAGGTAACGGACTTCAAAATTTTAGAGCTATTTGACTTTAAGGGGTAATGCTATTTCAGTTATCGTATCCAATCTGTCTGAGATTACATAAAATATTTTTTTTAACACTCAAACAGTCCAGTAGGCAGAGACTTTTATGTGTTCTTGAAAAATATTTACAGGGTTTGTCCGAAAAGTAATGTCAGTGAGCTTTGAAAAATGGTTTTTATTGGTTCTATGTGTACAAATCTTTAGAAACTTTCAAAATACATTCCTCCTGCGTCCACACATCGGTTCAAGCGGGTCTTCCACGCATCAAAAGCCGCACGGTAGTCGTTTTCCGGAATCGCCTTTAAAGCGTCGGTGCAAGCCTTCTGAATGTTTTTCATCGACCCAAAATGCTGTCCTTTCATTGGGGTTTTGGGGCGCGGAAATAGAAAAAATTCTGGGGGGGGCACATCGGGGCTGTAGGGAAGCTGGGGAACAACGGTGATGCCTGCCTTGACGAGGTAATCGGCCACGAGGAAGCAGGTGTGCGAAGGCGCATTGTCGTGGTGAAGCTTCCAGGATTTTGAGATGTCTGGGCGGACGCGATTCACCCTGCGTTTCAGCCGCTTCAGCATCTTGACGTAAAACTTTCCGGTTACGGTTGTCCCCTGCGGAACGAACTCATGATGGACCAATCCCCGGCCATCAAAAAAGACAATCAGCATTGTCTTGATCTTTGACCTGGACATCCTGGCCTTCTTGGGGCGAGGGAGTTCGACGTGTGCCATTCCGCACTTTGCCTCTTCGTCTCCGGATCGTATTCAAGGACCCAAATTTCGTCCCCGGTAATGACGTCATCAAGGAAAGCGGGGGGGTTAAAAAAATCTTGGAAGGCGACACGGCTTTTTGATCGTCCGTTAGCACTTTTGGCACGAGCTTCGCGCACACCTTCCTCATTCCTAAAGACTCCGACACAATTTCGTGAACAATGATTTTCGTAATGTCTAATGTTTCGGAAATTAAACGGACACTTAGACGACGGTCAGTATTCAACAAGTCACGCACACGTTTCACATTGTCGTCGGAACTGGAGGTTGATGGCCGTCCAGCGCGGTTCTCGTCGTTGACATCTTCCCGACCTTTTGCGAAGGCCTTGTGCCACCGGAAAATTTGCGTGTCCGAAAGACAGTCGACGCCGAAAGCCTTCTTCAACATTGGAATGGTTTCCGCAGCACTCTTCTCCAGTTTCACACAAAACTTGATCGCCATCCGTTGCTCAAGCGAACGTTGCATTTTTTCTTGCACCGGGTCACTGTAACGACTCTCAAAGAACGAGTGATGCGACCGCTACAACGACCGGTAGCCAACTGATGCTTGTTCGATCTTGTTGCCAGATCCCCCCACCATAATCCCAGCACGTAAAGCGCGGGCTGGCGCATACAGTCTCGGGAAAAAAAATTCACTGACATTACTTTCCGGACAAACCCTGTATACTTCAAGAATACATAGTTAGTTTTGACGGTTCCCTATGTATTTTTTGCGTAGAACACAATGCGTGGGGTCCGTAGAGCTGAAACCGTCCACTAATTTTTTAAATTAACAATCTGTGAAAAAAACGTCTTTTTTCACATCTTCGCTTATATATCCGTTCCTTGGCATATTTTATATGACATATGCATTTAAGAACATGTAGCCTATTGATTTGCCAAAATTTTAAGCCCAACTCGAAGTCTACAAGTGCTATTGTTAACTTGCAAATGACTGCTAAAGTTGAAAAAGGGCTTTTTTTTTCACCATTTTTTTTACTTCGAAAGTAGGGGACTATGAGCATGAAATTTCTTGGAGGGACTGCTGTTTGTAATATAAAGTTACAAAAAAAAATTCAGCTCGATCCGTTAATAACTTTTCGAGTAATTAACGACCGATTTTTTTTGCAAGTCTTAATTAATAATGACGCCATTTCTTTGTTTATTGTACGATATTGACCGGGTTGGGCTAGAAAAATTATAAATCTCTTCAAGTTTGCAAATCATAAAAAAAGTATTTTGAAAAATATTAATTTGGGCCAGTTTTCTTCAAGACGCGTATTTAAAAAAAAATGTGCATCAAGATAAAGAGTATTAAAAATGAAACAGCGTATCTCCATACTTGACTATAAACTTAAAGTTCATAATATTTTTATTCAATATGATACATTAGCTTGCAAATGGTCAAGTTTAGTATCATATCGCCACTTCTTTAGTAATAATACATTTTAAAAAAAATGTATCTTACGAGTTACTTACGAAATACAAGTTTTGTCTTGAGTTAAAAAAAATGCTTAAATTTGCACAAAATTTTGTTATATCCATTATTGAGGTCAAAGATTCCTTAAAACAAATATGCTGCTACTAGGCGCTACTTTAGAAAATACAGGGTGGGTCATATGTAATGGTACATAGTGCAACAGCAGATTTCTCAGGTCAAAATGATGTGTTTCACTGTTTACGCATTTGAAAACTATGCAAAAGAAACTGATCAATCCTATGTTAAGCTATATACATAACTGGCAGTGGCGGTGCGTGATATTTCAGTTAGCCATATCTTGAAAACGACACATGGGACCCACTTCACTTTTTAGGTGATGACTATACACCTCTTACAGAAAGGATTTATAGTGAAAAAATCGTCAGCAAAGTTTGCGAAAAAAATTTTCAAAAACACTGGAGCACTCCCTGGGTTCTCAGTAACGCTCTGTGGAATATTTGCAGTATATTTTTTTTCATAATCTAGAAACAAATATAAGGAGACGTTTTTCGATTTGTTGCAAAATATTTTTTTTTTCAAAAAGTTATGGCCATTTTAATTTTAATTTTATAGGAACATTTTGTTTCCCAAAATTAAAATGGCCATAACTTTTTGAAACAACCTTTTTGAAAAAAAATAATCATTGGTAGTTTTAAGTGCACATAATAGTATGAAGATCAGAAAATCATCACTATTGACTGTGATATATTTTATGTTGCAAGTAAATTGAAGTCGCAAATATTAAAAGGCTTATAACTTCTATAGATATTTGGGGAAACCGCACAACTTTAATAGAAATTTACTTGCTATTGTGAAATGAAAGCTTAATGGAAGCCAGCTCGTGAAATGTTTTAAAACCTTTGTATATCATCCAACAAAGTTCTGAACCATTCGTCATTAAGGGATGAGAATCTGGTCTCTCTATATATGTATATTCAGTATATTAAACGTTCTGCAGATGACACAAAGAAAATTAAAAAAGTGAGTTAGCTTATTATGCGTAATAAAAGGAGCTTTAAAGAAAATACTTTGTAAACATTGTCGACAGAATAAAGAAGAATACAAAATGTAAAAAGTGCTTTTTCGCTTTCATTGTTTATTTTACATTTACTGCTAGTACAAGACTTAATGTACATACAGGGTGTCCCTTTAATAATGAGGCACAACAGAACTGCAGATTTTTTTTGGATAAAAGCATTGCTATTTATTTAACTTTAATGTAATTATTTAATTTTAATGATTTTTCATTTTAATGACAATTCAGTTACCGGAAACGATTGGGTCGAAATGGCTTAAATTACAGCTTAGACAAAATGTTTTTGATTTAGCTGGACAAATGCTAAAAGCTCAAATAGTTTGACTTTTTGAAAATAAAAATGTGGTGCGAAAAACCATATATCGTGCGATATCCGAATGTGTGGAAGGTTGCTTAAATTTTCCGAAAAGTGAAAGACTGTTAACTAGACATAAAGCAAATCAGTTAATCGAAAGTGCCAAAATAAAATTGGAAAGTTATTGAGAAAACTTTCATGGCGTGACGGTATTTCCAAGGCTACAATTTCCAGAGAACTGAAAAGAAGAGGTGTAGAATATAGTAAAAGAAAGAAATATCCGAAATATACGCCACATCAGCTCGAATACCGAGATATTGTATTGCTCTAAGGCGCACTCATTTTGCAAATAACAGTCATCATCATGTATGATGAAAAGTACTTTACTCTGAGTATTAAATTAAAGATAATGATGGTTTTTACACCGACAATATAGAAGAATGCCCAGACAAAATAAAATACAAGCAAAATGGAAATAGATGTAGATATAGTTTTAGATTGGTGCGCGATATCAACTGATGGGATTTCCAGACCTTATGTGGGTCGAGTTAGAGGCGAATTATATTCACAATTGCTTTTTTTGCAGTCTTATTCACTAGAATCAAGCTCGATATGATATTAGCGAAATTGGCTGAAAGCTCACAGCATACCTTTGTGCTAAAAAACAATCCCCTAAATTTACCGTAGGCTCGGACAAAGATTTCTGGTCCATTTTGCTTAGGAAAGTATATGATGGAAGTTGGTAAGCTGGAAACGAGCAACAATTAAGACGGCGGATTTTTAGAATAATTCGAAAGATCGATATTGAAACTGTCTAAGGCTTGATGCGAGATGTTTGCAGAAAACTACTTATTGTTGAAGACCATGGACTTAATTAAGATAAAAATTGTGTTGTTTATAAAGCTGTTAATTTTACCTGTTCTGAAATATTGCCGTAAAACCGTTTTTACTTTTTAACATTTAATAAAGGAATTTGTGCCAAAACTTTGGAGACATACATATATACGATATTATCTAAATTATTTTTTATAACTATTATTATCTAAAAGATAATACTCTGGTGAAAGAATGTGTTACTTATTAGTATTATTACATATTAACAATAAGAGTAGAGGTACAAACCTATAAAACCATGAAACCAGAGAAGCTATGAAAACACGAGGATTGCAAATGAACGAAATAACTGAGACTTCTAGCGGTTGAGAAGCGGTTGAGATACGGCGTACGTCGTAACCATATTGCATTGATAATAATAATAATTATTATAATAATCTTATATATAAAAATCTCGTGTCATGGTGTTTGTGGTCGCACTCCTCCGAAACGGCTTGACCGATTTTTAGGAATGTTTTTATGTATATTTGGTAGGTATGAGAATAGGTTGCAAAGTACATTTCATACCGCTAGGTGATTAGGGTGTCCCTATCCAAAAAAAAATCTGTTTTTTTTTTTTGGACAATTTTTTTGTTTTTTTTTATTTGGCATCAAAAAAATACCTATAAATCCAAATTTTCAATATTGCAGAACAACGTTTGCCGGGTCAGCTAGTGAACACATAAATATCTTCTTTGAAACAAAAAAGTTTGTTGTACTCAGAAACCGGTTTTTATGTATTCAGAAAGCCCCGTGAGTGCCCTCTACGATCTATCTTAATTCCTTTCCCCAAAAAAATTAAATTACCCCATTTTCTGCAAAAATATTGTTTTTAAAAAAAGTTATTTCGAACATTGAAAATAAAATTACCGACTGATGAATGATATTTTCTTTGGCTTGGCTTGGCTTCTTCTCTCTCTCTCTCTCTCTCTCTTTCTCTAGTTTTGGAAAACCCTATAGAATCCGTATGTCTTATAGAAAAAAAATAAGTCTGGAAAAAAATTCTAAGCCTATGAATGTACTTCGTTGACTGGCACAGGATGCTTCAGCCTTCGTCAACAAGTTGGGAACAACTCTCAGGACCGAAATCAATAACCGGCTAATAGAGAGCCTTATTTTGGGCCCGTGCTCGCCTAAATAGTTATTTTTATGATGGTCTTTAGGTGAAATTAAATTTTAGGGCGGCAGTAATACACCTACATGACACACTTGTTAGGATTATAGTGGCGTGCGAGATTGGCAGCGGGTTAACGAGATTTACTTTACTCAATTTACGTATAAAATGGATGAGTCGCGTTAAAAGGCAGTTAATTCGCCGACGCATTTATTGCCAAGATAAATAGGTATAGGTTTGCTAATAATCATGCACATACGTTCTGCATGGTGTGTACACGGTAGGTCCAAGGTGATCTGGAAACTTAAAATTCTGATTCACATAGTACAGTATTTTCGTTTATATTTTGCCACCCACCTAGAGGGTTTATTACACGAGATGGAAACAACTTTTTATACAGTGTGTACCGAAAAGTATGCAACATCAGAGAAAAGGGTATCCCCCCCATAAGTATGGTGAAATGCCCCCCTTTTTTTATTTTCTTCGCATGATGAAAGTGTTTCTTAGGGCTTTATGAAAGGTAAACCGAATTTTAGGTCCAAAAAAATTTTCCTCTCAGCTAGGTATGGAAAAAACCCTGTTTTTTACGTTTTATTTTTTTTTCTCGGTTTTTAACTGTCGAAAAAAATCTGAAAATAATTCATGAGTACAGAAAATATGATTTTCAAGCTCATTCAAGGTCATTATAACCACTAAAAAAAGTATTCAAACTTTAAAAAATCCCATATCTTCTAACCAAAAAAAAGCTTCAGGCTCATTTTTAATATGTCATATTTTTAATTGTTTTTTACTACCTCAAATTTTTTCAGATTTTTTTGAGTGGTGGGTGATGCCCAAAAAGTGCGAAAAATCAATTTTTTTGTTCGTGAAACGACTTAAAACGCCTTAAAATCATCATTTTATAATGTCCTGATTTTTTTGTTGCACTAAAAGGACTAAAATGACTTCAAACAATTAAAGAATATAAAAACTACTAGTTTCGATAAGTGGAATTTTTTTCTTACTATTTTTAGTGAACATATTTTTTAATTGTTTGAAGTCATTTGAGTCCTTTTAGTGCAAGAAAAAAATCAGGACACTATAAAATGATGATTTTACGCCGTTTTAAGTCGTTTCACGGACAAAAAAATTGATTTTTCGCACTTTTGGGCATGACCCACCACTCAAAAAAATCTGAAAAAAATTTGACGTAGTAAAAAACAGTTAAAAATAAGACAATGATGAATTTTACATAAAATTAATAATATTTTCTGTACTCATGAATTTTTTCAGATTTTTTCGACAGTTAAAAACCGAGAAAAAAAATTAAACGTAAAAAAACAGGGTTTTTCCATACCTAGCTGAGAGAAGTTTTTTGGACCTAAAATTCGGTCTACCTTTCATAATTAGCCCTAAGAAACACTTTCATCATGCGAAAAAAAAAAAAAAGGGGGGGGGCATTTCACCATACTTATGGGGGATACCATTTCTTATTTTTGATTTTTCAGACAATTATAATTATATATTATTATATAATATTCAAGATAAAGTTAGGTACTCCTATTTAGTGTGGCATGTGAACCTACAACATTTGAAAAATGTCCTATAATTTGGCAGCAAAGAAAATATGTAAATAACCACAAGAGTAAACTACACTACATTTAGAAAATATTACATGAGTTTTCAGATATGATTACGGTTACAAGGGACAATCTTTTGATGTTTTTCTGCGATGGTTTTTGACCAAAACTTTAGAATTACATTTTGGTTTTCTATAACATTAATTAGCACTATATCGTAAAAAAAATCATATTTTTGTTTTGTTTGTTATTATTATTTATATCTGTGGGGAATTTGGTGACATTCTTCTCTATTAGTTTTTAGTTTGTTGTATTTTATGTCCGCGAATAAACAGCAACTATTTGATTTTTGCCAACGTTTTGGAGATTTATTTCTCCTTCTTCACAGGCTTACTACAATTTTATATATAAATTATAATATTTCTCCTTCATTTCTCCTTATTAACATATAGATATTAAAAATTGTTATAAACTAGTAATTGTACATTGTGCTTACATCGATGTTGTTATTACTGTCACATAAGGTGGTAAGGCAGTTCTTGCGAACATTGGCAATTCTATCTAAATACATATGGGCCATTCCGCGGTGACGGGTGTTACATTTGTACGTATTCTAACTGTTACAATTCCTAAATTAGAACAAAATTGTCTGCGTTTGAGTATAATTCAATTCATTTCAATGATATTTTAATTAAAACAAAAACGTATTAGAATTACTCAGGCGTTTAGATGCAATAATAGGTTTAAGCCCTGTGACGGGTGTTACTTGTACTTTTGCAAAATATGCTACCTTGTTGGCTAAACATCAGAGTTCAGCTAAATTAAAAGTTTTTGTAACAAAATGATTAGCTAAGTAGAGAGATAAATGATCTTCATTTCTGATAATTGTAAGAGATTTGTGGATATATTGTTTTTTACATATTTTTTTGCAAGCAGAACTTGTGACGGGTGTTACAAGATTTGTGACGGGTGTTAAGAGTGCAAATTAAACAAAAGCTTATGTACACTTTGAGGCTTTATTTATTAATATAGACTATTAAAACTAGTATTATAAGATTTTAGATATTTTCTGTTCTATGATTTATATTGTTTTTTTTCGGGTTTCCTTTTGTTTCTTCTGTTCTTTTCTATGTCTTTGGTTTCTAATATGTTTATCGGCGGCGAAAATTTTGATGAATTTCTTTTGAATTATGAAAATTGAGAATATAATACCTGTTAATTTTCTATTTTAACATATATTTGCAAATTATTTTTTTTGCTCCTTGGTATCGATTACCGCGGAATGGCCCATATGTAACAAATGTAACAAGACAAAAAAAAAACTAAAATAATTACAGGACAACACGTTTTAAAAATTACTATAGTAATGAAAGTTTTGAGGGAATCTAACCTATCGTACGTATTTTAGATTAGTGTTAGAGGCAGTATTCTCAATGGGTTAGAGACAATGAAAATATTATGTTTCGAAATTATTGTTCTTCTCTAGAATGTTGTAATATGTGATGCAACTTGTGAAAAGGTACCAAATGTCGGAAAAATGAATTTTGCGCTACAGCCCAAAACGCAGTTTCTAGTCGAAAAATGTATCGCCCATACTAGCAACCAGGATGCTAATATGTAGCAGCATGCTCTGTAGGTACATATTCGCAGGACATCATACCAAAATTTCAGCCGGATTGGAGCAATAGTAGACGAAATGGGTTTCGGACGACAGCATGGGTTTCGCAGTTTTCGACAGCAACTGCTACACTTGCATTTTATGAGAAAATAATAGAATATATTGATGCAGGTGAATGCCCTGTTGGGGTCTTTTGTGACCTTAGCAGGGCGTTTGACTGTCTTGATATTAATAAGTTAATTCATATATTAGACAATTATGGTTTACGGGGTGTTGCCTCAAACTGGGTAAAAACTTTTTTAAATAAACGTAAGCAGTTTGTTAGCATTCGGTATAGTAATAAAAATACAGTATGTACCATTAATTCGGGATGTTCTGTTTTAGATATTGGCGTTCCTCAGGGCTTTACATTATTTTATATGTAAACCATTTAGTCTAATTTGAAAAAATACTTTTTTTCTATGTATGCAGATGATGTTTCAATAATAATTTCCTTATCATCCTGATTCTACCTTATTAAATAATGAATGTAACAATATATTGAAAACCATTATTAATTTCTTTAATGAACATCAAATGCATTTAAATACTGAAAATACTCAAATAGTACATTTTAATAACAGACAAAAAAAGTGTAATAACCTAAATCTTTTTGTTAATGATAAGACTTTAAATACTGGTAATAACGCAAAATTCTTGGGTATAAATTTAGACGCAAATTTAAGTTTTAAGGAATATTGCGATTTTCTCATTGCGAAGATGTCGTCTCTTGTATTTTTATTTAAAAACATGAAATCGGTGTTAACAGAAAACCAATTAATAATTATGTATTACGGTTTGGTTGAATCGAGACTTGAGATATAGCATATAATTGTGGGGTAACTCTACCCTAGCAAGTAATATTTTTAAGCTGCAAAAACCTATTTTACGTACTATAGCAGGGACTTTGAATACATCTACGTGTGTGCCTCTATTTAAAAAATATAATATTTTAACCTTACCGAGTTTATATATTTTTTCTCTTTGTATTTATGTTTTTGCAAATAAAAACAAATTTACACATAGCTATGATATTCACAACAAAATCACCAGGAATATGAATATGTTTTATATACCATTTACAAAATTAGAATGTGTAAAAAAGTCACCTAATTATTTTGGTCTTAAGTTGTATAATCAGTTACCTAATGATATAAGACAATGTGATAATATTAGTAGCTTTAAGGACAAATTAAAATCTTTTTTATTATTTAATGTTTCTACTCTGTGTCTGAATTTTTACAATAAGAATGTCTTTTGTGTCTCTACTTTTGTATATTCTAGGTTTAAGTAATTTATTGACTATTCCTATACAATTATTGATTATTGTCAAAGAAGGAAAATAAATGATCTATCTATCTATCTATAAATATCGATTTTTTCGTGTACAGTCTGTTCCAAAAATTTAAATGTGTATTTCTCAAAATTACGATTTTATATATTGAAACTTTACCTGCTTTCAGTTCGAGCTATATTAACGCTAGAGACTTCATTTTTTTTAAATGAAGCGAAATTTATGCTCTATCGAAATCTGACCCCCACCCGAAAACAGTTTTTCCGACATCTGGTACCTTTTTACAGGTTGCATCACATATATTGGATTTAAGTCGTCTATGTCACTGAGCTTATTAACACTATTTTAATTCATTTTGATTCTACCATGATCGTTTTTTTAGGTTTGGTTCTGTTGCTAAAATTTTACAATTTTCAGAATTGAGAATGTGTTCTGGATTATTGATGATGTCTTCCACTAGTGCTGTATGTGCCTTTTTTTCCTCTTTATTTCGTGGTCGTGTGTCATATTCATGTTCCTTTATTCTGTCTTTTAAATATCTCTTTGTTTTACCAATGTAAACTTCATTACAGTACATTAGAATCACAAGTAATGAATATACATTTGATTTATCTAACTTAGGGTTTTTTTGTTTTAATTTGGAATAACATTGTGCAACTGGACTTGAATTTTTGTATGCTACAGCTATTTTATCTGGGTGAGAATTCGTAATAAGTTTTCGGACAAAGTATATTTATAGGGTACCTTGAAGTATGTATATCTTTTTTTGTCATTTTCAATAACATGTTTTTGTTCTCTTTTTTATTTATTGTTATTTTGTTGATCACTTCATTGCTAATTTGTTTAACCAGTTTTGTTGGACAGCCAATTTTAATAGCGTGTTATTATTATTATTATTTCGCCGACTTTATAGTTACACTTCACAACGTAAACGCTGGGAAATATTCATCCATTCCTGCTGCAGACAGCGATGAGTTGGTTACACATCCCCGCCCCCAGCAGAAATTAGGCAGAGGCGAGGGGAGGAAGTTCGTCCTGTCCCAAAACATTTCGTACAATATGACACGTAATAAGAATGATGTAATAAGATTGTCTTCTGACTATTTCTATATGATGTTATAAGATAGTCCCAATGCCGCGATGTTCGTGGCGAATCTATTGACTAAGAAGTGACATTGCAAACATTAAAAATGAATTGTATTTACAGAGATGTCAGTTGTGTTTATATTCCCCGTAATACACCAATATTAGTGATAGTGGTACCTACATATACGAAATACATATATGTATATACTATGCTCTGTAATATATTCTCAGAAAAAAGAATTCATTAGTAGCACAGTTGACGAAATCATATATTTATATCACATATGTTACTACACGTATTGTATGTGATACTACATGAATACTTGGGATACGATTTTTAGCGATAAAAATGTAAATCCCTTGATTGATTTCGCATTGCCTTCCTGCTGAATGATAAATGACTTGTTGAAGTGTACGATACCAGATTGGCGAGTAGAAAGCCTGTCTTAAAAAAGGCAAGGAACCCAAAGTATTTCTTTCCGTATAAATGCCAGGTTTGTCATAAATTGAAATATATTAAAAAGAAATAACTGAGGATGAATAACCCCTATTTAAAAGGAGAATATAAATTCTCCTTTTTAGGAAAAAATCATAAAGATACACTGTTTACACAGAATTGTTTACACATATCTGTTTACACAGATTAATTCTTTACAGAGATTATTTAGAGATTCTTTAATTTACAGAGATTATTTTACCTATTCGAGGTGTATAAATTAAATAATGAGACTGGCAACGTAGCGCCCGATCTAGTAACATTGCGGAGACGGGACTTGAAAGGGCGCGGCAATAGGTTAACATATAATGCACCTTCAGTACAAGTTTGAACTTGTTAATCATTTGTTTGTTCTTTGTTACTGTTTTAGTAAACCGGTTTTTTCTAGTGCGTTTTAAAGATGAGACATTAATTTTGAGCAACGGCGTGCTATCAGGTTTTGCTTCAGACTTGGACACAGCGCAACGGATACTTTTGCAAAACTTCAACACTCCTACGGAGCTAGTGTTATTTCAAGAGTCAAGGTTTTTCGGTGGTTTAAGGCATTCTCAGAAGGAAGAGAGTCGATTGAAGGTGAACCGCACAGCGCAAGGCCTTCATCTTCAAGAACCGATGAAAATGTTGATAAAATACGGGATCTTGGGCGTTCATATCGTCGGTTGGCGACAACAATAATCGAGGAAGACTTAAATTTTAATCACACTACTGTTCTTCAGGTTTTGACTAACGAATTGGTGATGAGAAAAATCGGCGCAAAAATGGTTCCAAAAAACCTTTCGCAGGAAGAAAATGACAGAAGAGAAAGGTGTCTTGACTTTTTGGAATATATTGAAAATGATCCCCCTGTTATGGAACGTGTCATTCGTGGTGATGAGACTTGGGTGTTTGAGTACGACCCGGAAACCAAACACCAGCATGAAATAGAACACTTCAAGCTCTCCAAGACCCAAAAAGCCAGAATGAGCAAGTCAAAGATCAAATGCATGCTGATTTGGTTTTTTGATAGCCACGGAATTGTCCACAAAGAGTTTGTGCCTCCAGGCCAAACAGTAAATCAACAGTTTTACAGAGAGGTCCTTGAAAAACTCCGAAAAAGGGTCATGCGTGTGAGACGAAACATCAATAACAACTACATATTGCATCACGACAATGCGCCTTGTCACACAGCCATTTCAGTAAACGAATAGAGTTTTTAGCCAGTAAAACATTCCTGTGGCTCCTCAGCCTCCTTATTCGCCTGACTTGAGTCCTTGTGAATTTGTTCTCTTCCCGAGATTGAAAAATCACCTCAAGAGGTGTCATTTTGGGACCATAGAAAACATTCAAATGGGTGTAACCGACCAACTGAAGGCTATTCCATTATATGTGTTCCAGCATTGCCATGAGGAATGGAAAAACCGTCCCGTGGCTTCCCAATGAAGTTATTTTGAAGGAGACAATACTGAATTGTAATTCTATTTGAATAAATTTTTTTTAAAAATCAGTCTCATTACTTAATTTACACCTCGTATAATTACACATTTTAAACAAACATTTTTAAATGTCAAAATCTGAAAATATCTAATGTATTAATTTCACAATTTTATGGCATTTTATATTTTAATGAGCCAAGTACGAATGAGAAGTCTTTAACGTTATTAATCCTAGAGATGCTATACTTGACAATATAGATGCATTTGTCATTGTTACCGGAAAACAAGTTGATTGAATCCATTAAATATTTGTTTTTACAACTTATTACCCGTGAATATTTATTACACATAAACAAACTGTTGCCTTCTGTGTACAACTGAAAATATTTTATCAATAAGTGCCTCAATTGTATGTTGCGTGTATTTTGGAAATGAAAATGGAAATCCTGCGGGCAGATTTACTTTGGATAAGATCTTTATCACGTTAATAAAACGCCAACCTTTCACCTTTCCCAAATCCTTACAGGGTTTAGGTAGCGATGGCCATTATTAGATCTTATCTACTTGACCGGATAATTTTGCGTTGATAGTTTCCCTACACACACAAATAAATTATCGCCCAAAACTTTACATCCTAATAACACACGTCCTTCAACGTGAGACGTGTTAATTATATTATTTTGTTATATACATACAATAGGCTATATTTGCAATGTTTAAGTCAAATAGAACGATGGCTCGACGGAAAATAGCATTTTACGGTTCAGGAAAATGTCTGCTACTATATCATCAGAGACTTTTAAATAGCAAAATTGGAAAATAAATCACAAATCAAAAACTATAACATCCTGTATTGATATTGTCAAAAGATAGAAACTAGTAAACTGTAAAATTATCCAAGTCAGATTTAGGGAAAAAACTTTTCCGAATACTATGTATTAAAAAAATGATCGAAGACGTCATAGCACGAAACAAAGATCATCTAAAGTGGCATTGTCTTTTTGAACAACAAAATCGACATGTCCGTAGATTTTTTGTCAAAACTTTTCCAAAAATACATATCGAATTTATTCAAAACTGTATGACTGTATTATACATAAATATGTATGTATATACGTATACTACATCTTAAACTCATAGTAGATACAAAAAAATCCCACAAAAACTATAGTGTCGCGTCCGAATTACAGAGTACAAAGTCTCTAAAAACACTTTGGCAAACTAAGACAATACTACGAGACGTTACGATGAG